>CM021105.1:496754657-496852031 GCA_007115665.2 Sequoiadendron giganteum
GATTTCCAAAGAAGTCAATGATATGATAATTAAAAGGTCAATGGAGGGAAAATCCTAGTTTGAATTAAATAATTTAATTGCCTTGCAAATGATCATATTTTTTGGTTGAGCGAATACAAGAGGTGTTGTTATGCTAGATCTTCATTAAGGCAAGGTTGGCTTGACCAGATTCCATGCGTGCATAACATCCTTTCCTTTTTTTATGCTTTCCATAAATGGCATCCTCCTAATTTGTTGGAGTTGACCACCTTGCTAGGTAGTTAGTAGTTTTTCCTTCTATGAATAAGACTCGAATACTCTTTCTCGGGAGGTTGATGGATCTGATGTTGTACTCACATTTCTAGTTTTCAAGTAATATAGATATGTTGTTGTTCCATTCTAATCGCACTTTCAATGAATAAATTGAATTTATAAGTTTATTGCATCTGAGTTAGTTACAAGGGAAACTCGCTCAAGGGGGCCCACATGGTTAGAATTCCATCCTTTTAGCTCAATCATTATATTTTTGTTCAGTAATAGTTACAATTTTGGCAACTGTTTGTTCTTGCAAGCATTGGAATTCCATTTTGTGACTGTTCCTACAACCAAAGCAAACAGGGTAGTTTCTTGTCTGTTTGCTAAGATTTATATTTCTATCATGCATTGCAGTTCAGTATATTTTTTGGTTGATGTTTACTACTTATGTTACTTTCTTTAAAGCAATTTACTTTCAGCATCATGTCTTTTCCAGTTGTAGAATAAAAATGGGTACAATAGAAACCTAGTGCACATATAGTGCTGACCCATTTCAAGTTCACATCCATAGGTTGACAATTAAATGAACCTTCATGATGAAAAAGCTAGTTATTTAGTACAGATGTCCAGTCTCTGAGTTACAGCTTTAATGTCTTAGTTGTTGAATCATTAGAGGAGGCCAACATTTTTGGCATCGTTGCCAAGGATGGTGTCAAACTAGGAAGTATTTCAGAGTCATTTTCAATTTCTTTACTATTTTTGGTATTTTAGAAGTTTTTTTTTCAGCATACCCTTCATTAGAATAAGTAATGACCAACTATTCTTTCACCAATTATTTGTGTGAGTTGGTTGATACTGAGTAATACTGTGTGCATGGGGGTAGGATAATAGATGCTTTAGGGAGATTCCTTCCTAATTGCCCTATCCTTGATAACCAGCTAGTTTAGTTTCAAAATTTTCCAGAAGAAGAAGAAGTAAACCCTTTTGTTGATGCATTTCCATATTTGGCCAGTTCTGAAACTTCCTTTGAAGAACAAGATGCTCGAAATCTGATTGAGAACCCATTTGTTCTGATAATACAACAAACAAATATGGCTACCCTAGATCGGCCTAACCAGCCAGCCTTTAATTTTCCTATCCTTCCACAAAATGATGTTGATAACCTCAAAAAAATTCTTGCTTTATTTCTTCCTAAATTCTATGGGCTTGTAACAAAGGACATAGACACATTCTTGTTTGAATTTGATATCATATGTGGAAGCTATGATTACACTATTGATGCTCATAGGCTTAAGTTGTTTCCCACTACTTTGAAAGAAGTTGCATTAAGGTGGTTTATGAGCTTAGGAAGGAATGCTCTAAATAGTTGGGATGAGATGAAGGAAATTTTTCTTGAGAATTATAAAGAATATTGTGGAGGTGGTGATATGAGTGGAGGTGATATCACCAAGTTTCTTGGGATGATCTTAGGAAGATATGTCAAAATTACTCTAGAGCAGCTATGAAGAAAGGGAGAGGTTACCAGTCTTCTATGGGTAAATCTTCTGTTAATGGAGTTTCAAGGATGGAAATCACTCACTTACTATCAGACTTCAAGCAAGATATCATAAATAATATGGCAACTCAACTAGATACACTTCAAGAAAAGAAGAAACATGAGGAGGCAAAGGCAATGTTGGAAAAATATTGTCCTCATTGCAAGCAAAGAAATAAGGACTGCAAATGTAAAATGGTGGCCAATATTGATATCAAGCACATTTCACTTGAATTCAAGCCAATTGAGGGAGATGAAGATAAAGTTTTCTATGTTGCATGTGCTCCAAGACAAGGTATGCCACCAGACCCATTATCTTTTAATGTACCTTACATGAATTCTTATGCATCTAGTAATCAATGGCAGACTCAATATCCATCAAACATTGGAGGTTATCCACCTCATCCTTGGAACAATCCTCAAAATACCTGGCCTAGTTACCCAAATACTCCACCCTCGTGGCAACAAAACCTAGGAAATTGGCAGCAACCTCAAGGAAATGAGCAGCAGACATCCCAATGGCAGGGAGGGTAGCAATGACCAAACTAGTCAACTGGTTACATGCAGCCACCTCCATAGCCTCAATAGCCTACAA
Source organism: Sequoiadendron giganteum (assembly GCA_007115665.2). Taxonomy (NCBI): domain Eukaryota; kingdom Viridiplantae; phylum Streptophyta; class Pinopsida; order Cupressales; family Cupressaceae; genus Sequoiadendron; species Sequoiadendron giganteum. The sequence continues at coordinate 496,757,021 of CM021105.1, forward strand.
TAATGCCCCCTCCTAACTCAAATACTAGCACACCTAGACCTACTCAGTTACCAACTCAACCCACACCCAACCCAAATAACAAACCATAGCAGAAGCCAGTCTATTCTACATATCCAAACCAATATCCTTTGTATGTTGCGATTTTAAGTAATATCCACCTACGTTCAAGAACCAATTTTCCATCACCTTCCACTCCTATTATCACAAATTTTCCTATGGAAGAGGAGGAGCATCAAAATCTATCTCATGCACCTGTTCAATCAAGTGTGTCTGTCAATCCTAAACCAGTTCAGCAATCTGATCTGGAACCACCATTTCCTCAAAGGTTAGAAGTTGTTAACCAAAAGGAGAAAGAAACCTTTGATATTTTGGATCAGCTGAAACACATATGTGTCAAGATACCTCTATTCCAGGCCATAAAATATGTCCCCATATATGGAAAGGCAATAAAGGAAGCATGCCTTACAAAGCCTGGGAGGAAAAAGAAAGACCCCGCCACTATCCATGTAGTAGGATAGTTGTTAGATATCATGCTTGGGAAAGTCATTGTTCCTAAATACACTGACCTAGGTAGTCTTGTAGTCAAATTCATCATAAATGGGATCCAAGTAAAGAATGCTCTAATAGACTTGGGGGAAGCTATTAATGTGATGACTAGGGATATCCTGCAGCAACTGAATGTTACAAATCTAAGACCTACTCCTACGGTCCTGTAGCTTGCTAACAGTTCTACTATCAAACCCGATGGTGTAGTAGAAGACCTTGTTGTTATTCTAGAATCTTGGGAATATCCAACAGATTTTATGATCCTTTCCCTTAAAGGTACATTAGGAGGATATCCCATTATTTTGGGAAGGACATGGTTGGCTACAACAGATGCCTACATTAGATTTCAGACAGGGGACATGACTATTTTTTATGGTAGAAGTACTAAAAATCTTGCTATTTATCCTCCTACTCAGCCATCTCATGATGTGGATAACCTTGTCTAGCCTCATGTTGGTGAAGAAGTCGAGGAGATCAATTCAATAGTGCAACTCATGATGATAGGCATAATTCCTTTCATGCAACTATGAGAAGAGGATGAAATATTGTCAAATATAATTCAGAACAATTATGAAATGCATGAAGAATCACTTAATCTTGAGACTAGTTATGTTGGTCAACTGTAGACACTTATGCTCACTTTTCCTACACCAGAATGTCCTGCAGCAACAGGTATGTCTCATACATTGTTGCCACATGAACTAAAAATTTCATACATCAGTGAAACAAACATGATAGAGTTGATAACACAAGTGCAAGTTTTAGAAGGTAAACATTTGAGCATCAATAACAAGCTTACTAAGGAGCAACAATTGTCTCTGGAAAACTTGTTAAAAAAGCATCAACCTACATTTGCATGGGATTACCATGACATGAAATGATTATATCCTAAACTCTGTACTCATAAGATCTACATCAAAGATGGTTGCGCACTAGTAAGGCAGTCATAAAGGAGAATCAATCCTGCATTAAGGGAGATTGTCAAAGGAGAACTGTAGAAGTTATTGGATGTTGGATTCAAATATCCAATCTCAGACAGCCAATGGGTGTCTCCTTTGGTGATTGTGCCTAAAAAGGGAGTAAATGGAGAGTTTTTATTGACTATTAGAGAATTAAATTCTGCCACTAAAATGAATCACTTTCCTCTTCCTTTCATAGATCAAGTATCAAGAAGTATTTTTCCTTCTTGGATGGTTTCAGTGGCTATAATCAAATACAGATTGCACTTGAGGACCAAGAGAAGAAAACTTTTACCTATCCTTGGGGCACTTATTCCTATTTAGTGCTTCCATTTGGTCTCTACAACTTTCTAGAGAGCATTCATTAGTAACTTCTCAGATATTTCAAATGAGTGCATGGAAATCTACATGGATGATTTCACAACTTATGGAGCTAATTTTGATGAAGCATTAGAAAACCTAAAGAAGGTTTTGCAAAGATGTGAGGACCATAATTTGTCCTTGAACGGTGAGAAATTATTTATGATGATGCAAGAAGGAGTAGTCCTTAGCAATTATATATCTCACAAGGGAATTCAAGTGGATCTAGCCAAGATTGAGGTAATTACCAATCTCTTTATTCTTGCAAAGAAAAATGATGTTAGGAGTTTTTTGGGTCATGTTGGCTATTATAGGTGTTTCATCAAGGATTTCAATAAAATGGTAGTACCACTCTATAGTATTTTGACTAAATACGTTGAGTTCCAGTGGATAGAAGATTGTGACAAAGCATTTTCTGCTTTGAAGGAAGCCTTAACCCATGCTCCTATTCTCAAAGGTCCTAATTGGGAACTCTCTTTCCATACTCATACAGATGCATCTGATTGTGCCATAAGATTTTTCTTGGGAAAAAAAGAGGGAACCATTGAGAATTCAATATACTTTGTCAGCAAAAACCTACAAAGATCAGAGTTTAACTACACTGTGACATAAAAGGAGATGTTGGCAGTCATTTATGCCCTCGTTAAGTTCAAATATTATATCACTGGGTATCAGATCTTTGTCCATGCAGCCATAAACTATTTGATGAATAAGCCCTTAATTATAGGAAGATTATCAAGATGGTTGTTGTTCATGCAAGATTTTGATATCACCATCATAGACAAGCCAGAGAAAGCAAATGTTGTAGCATACTTTCTCTCAAGGTTGACTACTGTAGACATCCAAATTTGACCACTTCCATATGGTCAAATTTGTATCCTTTATTCGTCTATTTCATCAATATTAATTAAATGACTTATTTAATTAATATTTTTCCTTCCTCTAAGGTTTCTAAAGTATTTAATTTAACAATTAAACACTTTATCTTTCATCATTTCTTCTCTAAATTAAATAAATATATCAATTTATTTAATTTAGTCATTTACCTTTGTGAGTTTAAATCAATTTTAAATTCCCTCTTTTCTCTCTCCTTGTCACATCCTCCAAAATTATTTTCTAATCGAGATTAGTTTAATTAATCCATGATTAGAATGTGCACATCCTTAATCAATATTAATGTCACATCCTCCATATTTGGCCACTTGTCTTTAATCCTTCATTAATCTTCCTAATCACATGTTTGCACAACCTTAATTTAATCTCCTATCATTTTTGGTATGTCCTCCAAGTCAACCTTTCATAAGTGTTTTCTTTATTAAGAATTGACCTCTTCCCCATGTGAATTTAAAATTCACCTTTATTCATTTAATCCATTTCTCTTCCCCATGTAGGTTGTTGGGAAATTCTAAATTTCTTTATAAGTCACATCACTCACATGGGACAAGGACCTCCTTTATGAGGACCTTGTCTTATCCCCAAGGTACTCCCCAATCATGTGAATTTGAAATTCACATTTATTCTCCCAACAACTTCTCTCATCCCCATGATGATAAGAGAGGAATTTCTAAAATTCTTCACTTGGCACCATCATCCTCATATGGGGACAAGAACTTTTTTGAGGAGATCTTTCCCTAATCCCAAGATACTTGCAAGTACCTCCACCTCACATGTCCTCTCTCCACCTCACATGTCCTCTTTCCACATCACCTATCATTTTGACACCTCATCTTCCACATGGAAAGATGTGAGGGCTTGTGAGTCCTCAACTAACCATAGCCCTCCATCTTGCCCATGTTGGCTAAATCCTCACCATTGAATTCTCTAGAGAATCTTCCCTTAAAATGGAAGATGTCTCATTTTTTGATATCACATTCATAACATAATTGGCATTCACCAAGTTCATTCACCACTCAAGCAACTCAACTTTCAACTTAGCACTCTCAAACACTTGCATTCATCCTCCATTATTGCAACCTTCAAGCTTCCATTGCATCCACATACAACACTCATCCAAATACCCACTTGCACCATTGCATCTCTCATCACCTCTACTTCATTTTGCATCCATTTTTAGGTCATTTTCCATTTAAGGAGCACACAAAATCGATTGATCAATAGTGTCAACCAACCGATCAACTTGGGAAAAGTAGCATCATTCTTTTCTTATATATTTTCAAGTTCAATCGATTTTGGTGTTGTGTTATTTATCCTTTCATTTCTTTGTGTTTTTCATCTTTTAGGATAGTAAATAACACTGCACACATTTTTTGCATGCCCGATGGGACCCAAAAATGGGTCTGTTTCTTTCACATTTGTTGTTGTTTAACTTTTTGTAGGTTCAGGTTACACAAAGGTGACTCTGCAACTGATAGGGGTGACCATGTACTAAGACAGGTGACCCTGCCCTAATATAGGTGACCGTACCCTAAGACAACTGACCCTACCCTAAGATAGGTGACCATGCCCTCAACAGGGACAATTCTACCCCAGACAAAGGCGATTGAGGTAAAAACAAGTACTTGAAGTTCATTTCCAAGGTTCGTTTCTTGTTGTTTTTCTTAGTACTGACCCTCTAACCTAATTTGTTGGTGAATGTGCCTATTTTTACTAACATTTATGTAGTTGTTTCATGCTTGTTGAAGACTGAAGGTTGAAACTTCTAACATATTTGTTGTAGGATGAGCAGGCCAACAACATTAGTTAGCTTTTTTTGTTTTCTAGTTTTATACTAGTTAGGCACATAGATCTAATTAGGGGGAGTCAAAATACTTGTTTGTCATGCTTGTCAAGTGGGCTATTGACGTATCCAATCCCCTTGTGTCATTTGGCGATCCTAGGTGAAGAGAAATTGTAGTCCACTCAGTCCTTTGTGTTACCTAGGAGGCACTAGATCATTCAAGCTTTCCCCTTACACTTTGTGTGAGCCTAGGGACTTTCTGAAAATGTTTAGTGTCTTGTTTTAGCAAGACCTGCTTGGGGATTTCATCACCCCAAGGGATGGTTCCAACCATGTGTTACCTACGCGGTATATAAAGGGGGGAGAGTTAAATTTGTACCTCAATCTAGTCACGTCGTTTCTGGAGGAGCATCGAAGCTAGGGTGATACCTAAATAAGATGTGAAGAGTTGGTATGAGTTTCTAGTACCTCGTTGGAGCTCTCAACTCATGCTTGTGACAGGTTGGTATTCACGATTGTGCCTCATGTACCATGCATATATCAAGGACTCCCTAGTTTTCCTTGTTCAACCTAGTTAAAGGACCATGTTGGCCATACCCTTCATACTAATCTTAGGATTGTGTTGTTTGAACTATCCTTTTTTTGTGAAACCAGTGCATTTTTGTTTAGTCAAGTCAGCCTTTGCCTTCTACTTGTTATTTGTTGTGTTTTCTACCCTTTTCCATAGTCATTTTTATCCAACATAAGTCCAGGCCAACTGACAGGGGTGACCTTGCCCTCAATAGAAGCGACCTTTCCCTTAATAGGGGTGACTTTTCCCCTAACAAGGATGACCTTTTCTTCTATCCGAGTCATTTCCCAGTTTTCCCTTATCAAAATCGCCCATCCCTCAAGACAAGCGACCTTGCCCTCAATAGGGGTGACCTTGCCCTCAATAGAGGTGACTCTGCCCTCAAGATAGGTGACCTTGCCCTCAATACGGGCGTTTATGCCCATAAAAAGGATGACCCTAACCTAACAAGGGCAATTCTACCCTATGTCTGAGTCATTTTTTCAGTCAAACAACCTAGTTCATTCACCTGTTTTAGCAAAAAGGGTGACTCTACCTTTGAGTTGGGTGATCCTGCCTCATAGTTGGGCGATTTTGAACTTTGAACAGTCAATCTCTCCTTTGGTTTAGTCAATCTATTAGTTTGTTTCCCCATTCTGGTAGTCCATTTCCCCATTATGTTATTCTGAAAGCTCGTTTCATTAGTTCGTTCACTCGTTTCGATAGTCAGTTTCTCGTTCTAGTAGTTTGTTTCCCCGTTTCGGTAGTCTGTTTCCCCATTCCTAAAGTTTGTTTGCACATTTCGAGAATTCATTTCCCCGTTCTGAGAGTTCATTCACCCGTTCTGAGAGTCTGTTTTCCCGTTTCAAGCATCCATTTGCTCATCCTAGTTGTTCATCCACCTGTTCAATGGGTTCATTTATCTCGTTTATCGACGTTGCATAACTATTTCTCATATTTAGACAAGTTTGAAAACTATTTAGGCGAGTCTGTCACCTAGTTGGATGACCTTGCCCTTGACTTGGGTGACCTTGACCCTAGGTTGGGTGACCCTACCCTAAGTTGGGAGATCTTGACTCCAATTTTGGCAACCCTGCCCTAAGTTGGACAACCTTGACCCTGATTTCGGTGACCTTGACTCCAACTTGGGTGACCTTGACCCTAAGTTGGGAGACCTTGCACCTTAGTTGGACAATTCTGTACCTGTTAGGCGAGTCTGATCTTTGTCCAGAAAGTTAGTTTGTTGGGATCCCGAAAAGCTTTTTGTTTCTAAATCATTTGCACCTCCTATTCACTCATAATCCTCACTTTAGTCAATCTACATTCCAATCCATCTACATCTAATCATCATCCAAGTCATATAGGTACATCCTTAATCATCTCTAAGTTGTGTATCCTTCATCATTTTCTTAATTTGAATCCCCTGAACTTCATTTGAAGTTATTATTTGAATTAACCTAGGTGTCTAAAATCGATCATCATCCTTCAACATCTGCTTAGGATCGCCATCCATCCTAAGTCATTCATCATCCTTAGCCCAATCAATCCCCTTCCATATCAAGGCGGATTCGGTGTCGCAATCATCTATTTATCCTTTAATTCGATCAATCAGCACCTTAAGTCACCTAGGGTGATTTTTGAACTTGGTTTAGAATCCCTTTCAATCATCCAATCTTATCAATCATTTCATCAATCCATCTTAGCCAATCTAATCCAATCACATCCTTATCCAATTATCCAATCAATCGATCCTCATCCAATCCAATCAATCCTCCAATCGTCACTTAGGTCATCTCTGCATTGCATCTTAGATTTTAACCGCAGCTTGGTTCATTTGGTAGCCTTGCACTTTCATGCCCATTCAAACTTGATCACAAGCAAGGAAGAAAATGGAAGAATAACAAGCCCAGGGTTCCCAACCAAAAATCTCACAAGATCCCAATAATGGTGCTTCATCACAATCCAATAATGACATTCAAAACACCCCACTGCCCAGTGATGAAAACATGGTCAATCAACCTGAAGTCACAGTTGATGAGTACCTTAGCGATCCCATCAATGTTCAGATGATGGATCACCTCCTCAATGAGCGTGGGGATAAGATTCTCGCCACTCTGATCATGAAGGGGATCAAGCCACCACCCGATTTTGATATGTCACAATATCTTGATACCCAAACCCTTCCAGCACCTCGAGACCCACAAACTTCACAAAATATTCTAGGGAATTTGTATGTCCCCGAAGGTGCACTTATAGAGAATTGGTATCACCCCGAGTTTAGAAATTCCATGATACATCAAGTCGCAAGTTATCCTCACCTTCCAGTCGTAGCCTCTACAGCACAGCCTGATCCTAATGACCCCTATGCCTATGACATTCCATAGAACATTCCATCTGCTCCACCACTCTTGCCTCAGCATCCCAGTCAACCACCCATTAATACTAGGGGCACACCTTTCCTTGCATTGATGCCACCTCCAAGATCTACACCGTCTGGAAATTTACCACCACCTACATTCTAGCAACCTCCCATTAAATCTCAACAATCCATTGCATTACAAGAACCGCCTCAACATGAGGCTATCCCCTCAAACATGCCCCCACAACATATTGTTGCTACTATCATCTTGTCCCAACCACCTCATCAGCAACCTCCACAGAAAAATGCCACAATCCCGCTACAAAACATCACAATCCCACAACAAAACGTTATGATTCCTCAACAACACTCTACCGTTTGTTAGGAATAAGGTGTCTCAACCTTGGATAATTCCTATTCTTATTATTTGTTTTGTAAAATGTATTTCTTGCAAATAATGTAATTAAGTGTGAGTGTACATGTCTAGTTTGCATGTTGATGTGTCACTCCACTTAATGTGTCGGCATCTTGAATTGTGTGTAAGGAGATCATGGCTGAAACGGTTATGACGGATTCCTATGACACGCAAGAGCTATGTCTGGAAGATTCAATGACAGGTGAAGACATGTGGCAACCTGATAAAGTTGAGTACTGTACACTCTTCCACGATAGTGGGGTTCGGGGCATCGCCCCGAAAAAAATTTCGAGTTCCTATTTTCTCGGAGAATGGTAAAACCCTAATACAGTTATCTTCGGAAGTTGCCCTAAAAGGGAAGCGCATGATATAAGCGTTTTTAGGGTTGCGAAGATTTGTGATGTGAGTGTATTGTTGGAACGTTTTTTCATGCTGCCGCATTTTTGTCTTCAAGAGTTGGAAATCTCCTGAAAGAACTTGCATTGCAAGTGTGTTGTAACCGTTGTGTTGAAGATAATACATTGTGCAGGTTTTGGAGTGCTGGGGTTTTTTACCGAAAGGTTTTCCCCAGGGTAAATCATTGTGTCATTCTTTATTTTTTGTATGTATGGTATATTGCTGCAATATCTTTGTTAAGTAGATTAACGAATATGAAATTGTAAGGGTTTAAAACGAATTTGCACCATACTTTCCTTAAGAGATTAGTGTAGGAAGCTGTTTCCGCACCTGAGTTTCCTTACAAGTGGTATCAGAGCCTGATCAACTTTTGATCCTAGTTGTTGGGTAGGGTTTTTTGAGCTAATCTCAAGTTGAGTGGGAGTTTTTTTGTGCAGAGCATTCTGAATCTTATTTGCAGATTGAGATGGCAAGTTCCTCATACAGTAGAATGGAGGTGGAGAAATTTAATGGCACTAATTTCGAGTTGTGGAAACTCAAGATGGAAGACATGCTTGAAGACCGCGATCTATGGGAGGCTACTTCACTTGATGTGAAACCTGTAGCGATACCTCAAGCGGATTGGGATATCAAGGATCGGAAGGCTAAGGGTCTCATCAGACTCTGTCTAGCAGATGCCGTTCTTCTGAATGTTCTTGATGAGACTACTGCAAATTCTTTGTGGAAACGGCTTGGGTCTGTGTATCAGGCCAAATCTCTGGTGAATAAGTTGTTCCTGAGAAAGAAGTTGTATTCTTTAAGAATGGAGGAAGGTGGATCCGTAACTGATCATCTCAATGCATTCAATTTATTGATTGCACAGTTGGCATCATCTGGTGCCAAGATTGAGGAGGAGGATCGATGTATGACCCTGCTTTGTTCCTTGCCGGATTCGTGGGACCATCTTGTGATGGCTCTCGGAAGTACTATAGTCACATTCCGTATGGATGATGTGGTGTCTTCGCTGCTGTCTGAGGAGATGCGAAGAAAGACTTCGGATTCGTCTAAGGAAGCCCTTGCTGTTCGCGGGAGATCCAACGACAAAGGAAAGCAGAATGACAATAAGTCAAAGAAGGGCAGATCCAAATCCCGTGGGAGTTCTAAGACTCCTGGAAAGTCCAAGGCGAAATGTTGGAACTGTGATAAATCTGGGCACTTCCGGAGGGACTGCAAAGAACCGAAGAAGAAGAAGAAAGGCTCAGATTCAGCTTCTGAAAAATCTCAAGAAGATGGAGATGCTTTTATTGCAGCTTTGGCAGCCCATGCATCTGATGATGTGTGGTTAGTAGACTCGGGTGCTTCTTTTCACATGACCTCTCATCGAAACTGGTTCTCAAAATATGAAGAGTTTGATGGTGGAAAGGTGTACTTGGGTGATGATTCTCACCTAAAGATAGTTGGACGCGGAAGGGTCACTATCAGATTTCCTGATGGACGAGTAAAGGGAATCAATGGAGTTATGCACATTCCGGGTTTGGCACGAAACCTATTATCTGTAAGTATGTTGAATGATGTAGGTGTGCAAGTTGTTTTTTCGAAAGATGGATGCAAGATGATAAGAGGATCTATGGTGCTCGCTAAAGGTACTAGGAGAGGTACTTTGTTTCAGCTTGATGCATGCATTGCTCAAGTGCAATAGTTCTTCTGTTTCAAAGAAGAGAGCGGCTATCACTTCATCCCCACCATCTGAACGAGCAGTAAAGAAGATTGTGGCAATGGGTTCCGATGGCAGTGCAGTAAGTGTGCCTAAGGGTGTAAACACTTTGGAAGGCAAGCTTCCTGCAGAAAAGACAATGTTGTGGCATATGAGATTTGGCCACATTGGTGAGAAGGGTCTTAGGACCTTGAAAACTAAAAATCTCGTTGAGGGGCTAAATGATTGTAATCTCGAATTCGATTTCTGTGAACACTGTGTTTATGGTAAGCAAAATCGTGTTCAGTTCTACTCTAGTTCTCACAAGTCTTCTGGACTTTTGGATCTTATTCATTCTGATGTTTTTGGTCCTGTAAAAGTTCCTTCTATCTCCAGTTCTGTATATTTTGTATCTTTTATAGATGATTACAGTAGAAGGACTTGGATATATTTCCTAAAAAGTAAGACACAGGTTTTCAGTCGGTTCAAGGAATTTAAGGCTCTCGTGGAGAATCAGACTGGTAAAAGAATCAAGTGTGTGAGAACTGATAATGGTGGTGAGTTTTGTTCCACAGAGTTTGAACAGTTCTGTAAAGAACGAGGAATCGAGAGACATAAGACAACTCCTTACACCCCGCAGCAAAATGGAGTTGCAGAGAGAATGAACAGGACACTGATGGAGAAGGCTAGGAGTATGCTTAGTGGAGCTGGCCTAGAACAAAAATTTTGGGCCGAAGCTGTTGCCACTGCTTGCTATCTGGTTAACAGATCTCCTACATCAGCTCTTGTTGGTAAGACACCCATGGAGGTGTGGTCTGGTAAGAAGCCTTCAATTAGACATCTTCGTGTTTTTGGTTGTGAAGCTTATGCACATGTTCCAAAGGAGAAAAGATCTAAGTTGGAAAACAAAGCTGTCAAATGTATTTTCATCGGATACAGTGTTGGTGTGAAAGGATACAAGCTTTGGAATCCTATGACTAGTAAGGTGTTGTATAGTAGAAATGTTATTTTCAGAGAGCTAACATCTTCTCCTATTGTGCTACAACCAGATGAAAAAGAAAAGGAAAAAGATGTTGTTCAGTTTCCTCCTACCCCTGAGAAGACTGAATAGAGAGACCATGTTGGGTCTAATGATGGGGAGAGCTCTAGCAGCTCTGATAGTTCGGAAGAAGAGGAAGAAAAATCTCAACCTCAGCCCTTGAGGAGATCCATGAGAGAAAGAAAGCAACCAGAAAGGTTTGGTTATTCTATGTTAGATTCCAGTTGTGTTTTTGCTTTGATTACTAACACTGATGAGCCTAGATCTGTGAAAGAGGCTTTGGGCATGGAAGATGCAGGTTCCTGGATTGAGGCTATGGATGATGAGATGGCTTCATTGGAGAAAAACAAAACTTGGGACCTTGTACCTTTGCCTAAAGGGAGAAAATCTGTTGGCTGTAAATGGGTGTTCAAGAAGAAATTTTGTGCAGATGGGAGTGTTGAAAGGTACAAAGCTAGATTGGTTGCAAAGGGGTATTCACAGGTAGAGGGAATAGATTATGGTGAAATATTCTCTCCTGTTGCAAAGTTGACATCCATTAGATTTCTGTTATCTCTTGCTGCATCATATGATTTAGAGATAGAACAGATGGATGTGAAGACAGCTTTCCTTCATGGTGATTTGGAGGAAGAGATTTATATGTCACAGCCTGAGCACTACATTGTTAAAGGTAATGAATCCTTAGTTTGCAGATTAAAGAAATCTCTATATGGTTTGAAGCAATCTCCTAGGATGTGGTACCTTAAGTTTGATGCCTTTGTGTTGTCAATTGGATTTGTAAGATCGAAATCAGATCATTGTGTTTATTTCAGAGTTGAAAATGATCGCCTTCTTATTGTTGCATTATATGTTGATGATATGTTGCTGTTTGGGAAGGGTAAGGGTATGATTTCTGATTTTAAATCTCAGTTGTCAGCACAGTTTGAGATGAAAGATCTTGGGGCAGCAAGGTACATCTTGGGTATGGAAATCAGTAGAGACAGGTCTAACAGAAAACTCTGGTTGAGTCAGAGTAAGTATGTGAAGTCTGTGTTGGACAGGTTCAGCATGGCAGATTGTAGACCACTATGTGTTCCTGTTTCAATGGGAACAAAGTTATCTGTAGATGATTGTCCAAAATCTCCTAGTGAGGTGGAGGACATGAGTAGAGTACCTTATGCTAGTGCAGTTGGCAGTCTTATGTATGCTATGGTCTGTACTAGACCAGACATTGCCCAAGCAGTGGGAGTCCTAAGCCGGTTTATGGCTAACCCTGGACGGGTACATTGGGATGCAGTTAAGCGAGTATTCAGATATTTGAGGGGTACATCAGATTACTCCATATGTTACCATGGTAACTCTTCTGGATCTCCACATTCAGTTTGTATTCGTGGATTTGTGGATTCAGATTGGGCAGGTGATATTAACAGCAGGAGATCCACCAGTGCTTATGTTTTCACTATGTTTGGTGGTGCCATCAGTTGGATGAGTAAGCGACAACCTGTGGTTGCTTTGTCCACTACAGAAGCTGAGTACATGGATGCTACTCATGCTTGTAAGGAAGCCATTTGGCTTAGGAGATTGTGTTCTGATGTTGGTGTTGATGCAGAACAGATTACTATTTGGTGTGACAGTCAGAGTGCTATTTGCCTTGCGAAGAATCCAACTTTCCATGCCAGAACGAAGCACATTGATGTGCAGTTTCACTTTGTGAGAGATATGGTGGAAGATGGAAAGATAAATTTGGAGAAGGTAGATACTGTGAAGAATGTTGCAGATGCATTAACGAAACCAGTGGGCACTGTGAAGTTCAGATGGTGTTTGGAGTCTATGGGCCTTTTGGCCTATAGCGGTTAATTCCTGTTATGTTCCTATTGCTCTTACAAGGTGTTCGACAAGTGGGAGAATGTTAGGAATAAGGTGTCTCAACCTTGGATAATTCCTATTCTTATTATTTGTTTTGTAAAATGTATTTCTTGCAAATAATGTAATTAAGTGTGAGTGTACATGTCTAGTTTGCATGTTGATGTGTCACTCCACTTAATGTGTCGGCATCTTGAATTGTGTGTAAGGAGATCATGGCTGAAACGGTTATGACGGATTCCTATGACACGTAAGAGCTATGTCTGGAAGATTCAATGACAGGTGAAGACATGTGGCAATTGATAAAGTTGAGTACTGTACACTCTTCCACGATAGTGGGGTTCGGGGCATCGCCCAAAAAAATTTCGAGTTCCTATTTTCTCGGAGAATGGTAAAACCCTAATACAGTTATCTTCGGAAGTTGCCCTAAAAGGGAAGCGCATGATATAAGCGTTTTTTAGGGTTGCGAAGATTTGTGATGTGAGTGTATTGTTGGAACGTTTTTTCATGCTGCCGCATTTTTGTCTTCAAGAGTTGGAAATCTCCTGAAAGAACTTGCATTGCAAGTGTGTTGTAACCGTTGTGTTGAAGATAATACATTGTGCAGGTTTTGGAGTGCTGGGGTTTTTTACCGAAAGGTTTTCCCCAGGGTAAATCATTGTGTCATTCTTCATTTTCTGTATGTATGGTATATTGCTGCAATATCTTTGTTAAGTAGATTAACGAATCTGAAATTGTAAGGGTTTAAAACGAATTTGCACCATACTTTCCTTAAGAGATTAGTGTAGGAAGCTGTTTCCGCACCCGAGTTTCGTTACACCGTTCCTACGCAACGACCACATCAAGTGACACAAACTACATCACAACCGTTGCAACTGCCCCATGGAAATTCCATAGTGGTCCCACAATAGCAACACATCCCATCTCGCCCACCTTACCAGCAACCACCACAGCAGCAACATCCACCCCAACATACACATGTTCCCATGCAAATGCATCGTAATCCTCTCACACAATATCTCCACCATTTGTCTAGCACGTATACTACCTATACTGCTCCATCCAATCCTAATCCAAATCTCCTTTTGGCTTCTCAGAATCCACCGTGGATTCAACCACCTCTTTACACCAACCCTCCGCAATCACACATGAATCCTTACCAATAGTCATCTAACCCACAACCACCTCCATATGTCACACAACAACCCACCATTGTGTACCATTACCAATCCAATCTATACTACCTTCAACAATAGTACTCATACCAAAAAGGTGCTTCATCCACATCATACACTCAATAATAGCCATCTTATCAATAGGGTGCTCCATCCACCTCTTACTCTCAACAACCACTGTCATACCAGCAAGGGGCTTCCACCTCTTCATACTACCAAGCACGTACACAATATCATTAGGGTGTTCCATCCACTGTATATTATCAACAACACCCACCCTACCAAAAAGCAGCTTCCACCTCTTACCATCAAAATCTATCATCCTCACATCCACCTTACGTTAATCCGCAATCCGCTTACGTCAATCAAAGCTAGCAAATGCCTCCATATACACCTCAACTCACTTACGATCCAACTGTTGTTGAACCGTCCTCATCATGTTAGCAATATCCTCCATACAATCAACCTAATCCATCTAATATGACTCTCATAGTGCCTATCAATAAATATTTGGAAGAAGTAAAAGTTGCACTAAGGGATTTGCAAGCAGGGAACAACAAACAGTCATTTAAATTTGAGGAAATTTGTCCTTATCTGTTTGGTCCCTCTATTTAATTGGTACCTTTCCCTAAGGTTTTGAAATGCCAAAATTTGATAAGGATAAAGGAACCAAAGACCCCAAGGCTCACCTTCAACAGTTCTACGCCCATTGTCAAGAGGTCATGCATAATGACAATTACCTCATACGATTGTTTCCTAGGATTTTACAAGGAATAGCTCTTGACTGGTTTATGGGTCTCAAGAAGGGATCTATTAAATAATTTACACAACTTTCGAAAGAGTTTTTCTCCCACTTCTCCTTCAATCTGGGGAAGGACATCGATACATTAGATCTCCTGAAAGAGAAACAACGTGAAGGAGAAACGTTCGCAAGCTATCTTCAAAGATGGTGAGCTTTATCCAATTGAATGAAATCCCCACTGAGGGAGAAAGACATGGTCACCCTGTTTATCAAAAACTCCCATCCGGATATGGCCCACAATTTCAGACTCCACTGTGTCACAACCTTCATGAAAATAGTAGAGAAAGGTCCTATTCTAGAGAGAGCCCTTATTGCCAAAGGGCTAGTCAAAATCTTCAATCCCGATAAAGAGAAGTCATCTGCTGACAAGCCTCATTATTGGAACAAGAATAAAAACATTGTCAATGATGATGTCATTGACACCAAACATGTCCAAGTGGCTAATGTCTCATAGTAACCGTAATATCCTCCTCCACAGCAGTCAATTTTGAATGCCATATCAGTGCCACAAGGGGCACCTCGTCCTCCCCAACAATCCAATCAAAACAATCAAGGCAAAAACAAACATCAATTTACTGAATTGGGAGAACCCCTAAGTGTTGTGTTTAATAGGATCCTTCAAGCCAATTACCCAATTACATATCCTGTGACTAAGCCCCTTGACAAATCCAAGCCTTAACCGACCTGGTTTAAATAAAATGATTATTGTGATTTCCACAAGATTAAGAGGCATACATTGAAAAAGTGTCAAGCTTTGAAAATGTACATCCACAATCTCATAGATCGAGGTGATATACATGTGGATGCTAACATGACACCCTCATCCAATGCTCAATTTCAGATATATCAGAATGCTTTCCCTAAGCATAACGAAGGTCCTAGCACATCAAACTCAAACCCTGGGCCTAGCAACAATAATGATCAAAATAACAACACCAACAACATCAGTTACAAAAATGTGCCATTTAATTATCAAGGACTCATCATGCACATCGAACAAGTAGAACCACATGTATCTATGATACACGTAAAAGGAAAGGACCTACAATGTGTTGTCACAACCCGTCGTACCCATATCACAGTCTCGGGAGCTTGCCTATCCACTCAGCCACCATTTTTAAGTTCCTAATACAACATTCTTGATCATATAGGAAAGACCTTAGCCTGGATTTCTATTTTGGATTTGCTTAAGTCTTCTCTTATACACCAAGAAATTTTAAACAAGGCCTTACAGGACACCCAAGTTCCCAATGACATAGACCCTACACAATTTCAAGCATTGGTAGGACACCTCTCAACAACCTGCCAATTAGGCTTTAGTCAAAATGATATGCCCTGCATTGACTCGAACCATAACCGTCCCCTCCATCATGAGATTGTTGTGAATCATCACAAAGTAAAAAGGGTCTTGGTAGATAATGGTTTTGCCCTGAATCTTTGCACATTGAAATTCATAAAATAGGTGGGATACACCCATGCTGACTTAAACAATCAAGTCATCACCATCAAGGCATATGATAATGCAGATCATGATTCTAAAGGGACAATCTATCTTCCAATCTAGGTTGGGCTAGTTGTGCAATACACTACATGTCATGTACTTAATATGGAACTCGCCTATAACCTCCTCCTTGGTCATCCATGGATCCACACCAAGCAATCCATTCCATCCACATACCATCAATATCTAAAATTCCCATTTAATGGGGTAGAAGTTACCATACAAGCTTATCCTCAACAATTTGAGTATTGTCGTGCTTTAGAAGCCTCCTTCCTCCATTCTCACTATTTTCCCGGAGTCGAAATGGGGGCACCTCAGATGTCATCATCCAATCCATCTCAGCATCCATCCACCACATCCACCACTTCTGATTCCACTATCACCAAGGTCAAGTTCATTAACAAGGGTTGTGGGGAATACGAAATGCAAACTGCACTTAATGCAGCTGCAATGCCACTCTCTCCTCGCTCGTTTGGCCAACCTTCTCAACCATCATCAGATACACAAGAAAATACACTCACACTCACTTCCAAGAACATGGGTTTGACAACATTCAGAGATTTGGGTACCCTTAAAGATCAGATGGAAGATGATATCAGCCAATGGATTTACCGAGAAGAACCTGAGCCATCACCCCCTCTCATGGAATATTTCTATGAGATTTACCCTCACGCTTTAAAGCTGGTTGAAAAGTACAATTATTAGGGGGGTGGTCTTGGTACTAAAGAACAAGGACAGAGCCAACCTATCGAACCTTCTTTGCGACCTACAAGAATAGGCCTAGGCCATGACACAAAGAAGAAAGGTCCTACAGCATCCACTAGTGCTTCTAACAATGTTGGTGTGGACTACGGTCTCCTTGAAGACATACCTGAAGAAGAATCCATCATACTTGTGTACGATGACATGGATCTCTCTTCCATGTTCAATTGCCTATCCATTAGTACTATTGACCTTTCCCTTCATCACCCTAACCTTATTGACTAGGACCTATGTAGTAGTGCACCTATCGACACCTTTCCTTCAGTGGATGATTACGTAAATCTCATGGGATTGGGGGAAGATGAATTCCCTAATCGCAAAAGTAAAAACAAATAAAATCAAAATGGGCCATCAAGTGAAAACCTCCCTAAGGCACTTTTTGACTATGAAAAAGTAAAAACAAAGGCTATATCTAACAGTGAAAACCTCAGTGAGGCACTGGAAGATGGGGACGTTCATCTTTCCCTCATAGGAACTCAATTATCTGAAAGATCTTCTATTCTCATTGAGGAGACACAAGAAGTCAATTTGGAGATAGAAGAAGATCCTAAAATCACTTATGTAGCCAAATCCTTGTCAGAAGAAGAGCACTCTACCATTGTCCAACTGCTTAAAGAGGGCGTCATTAATTTTTCATGGGCCTATTTAGATATGTCAGGCCTGGATCTTTCTCTAGTGGTACATCATTTGGATCTTCATCCAAATGCCAAACCCGTCAAGAAAAATTTATAAAAAAGCATCCTCAAGTAGCCTTACTAGTCAAAAAGAGTTGGAGAAATTGCTAGAAGTTGGATTCATTTGACCCATCGACTATTCAGATTGGATATCCAACATTGTACATGTTGCCAAACCGAATGGGAGTATCAGGATTTGCATAGATTTCTAAGATATCAATAAGTCTTATCCTAAAGATGACTTCCCTTTGTCAAACATTGATATGTTGGTCAATCTCACTATAGGACATGAGATGCTATCCCTCATGGATGGTTTCTCTGGCTATAATTAGATTAAGATTGCCCCTGAGGATCAACACAAGACTACCTTCACTACACCTTGTGGTACATTTTATTATAATGTCATACCTTTTGGTCTCAAGAATGTGGGGGCAACATATCAGCATGTTATGACACTCATCTTCCATGACCTCATTCACATCATAATGGAAGATTATGTTGATGATCTATTAGAAAAATCAAGAACAAAGCAAGAGCACCCGATAATCCTTAAGAAGATCTTTCAGTGTCTAGAATATTATAAGCTATGACTAAATCCAAAGAAATGTGTCTTTGGTATCATGTCAAGAAAACTATTGGGTTTCATTGTCTCCCAAAGAGGCATAGAGATCGACCTAAAAAAGGTTAAGGCAATCATGGATATGCCTCCACCACGTAATATCAAACAGTTAAGAAGTCTTCAGGGTAAGCTCCAATCCATCCGATGATTTATTGCTCAATTAGCCAATAAATTTTAGTCATTCACACATCTCCTGAAAAAGGATATTTCCTTTAAGTGGAATCAACAGTTTCAACTCGGCTTCGAAAAGATCAAAAAATATCTGGCTCATTTACCCATCCGTATGCCACCAATTCCTGGTAAACCACTCCTGCTATATATTTATGCTACTTCAATTTTACTCAGGGCATTTTTGGCACAACATGATGAGTCATTAAAGGAACGAGTGATCTACTACATCAACCGAACCCTAGTGGGCTATGAACTGACTTATTCCCTAATAGAAAAATCTTGCCTAGTCGTGGTCTTCAGTTCACAAAAACTTTGACATTGCATGCTCAACCATCTAGTATAGCTAATCTCCAAGGTCGATCCACTCAAATATCTGTTATCCAGAACAACTCTGACTGGTCGCATGGCTAAGTGGGTCATGTTGTTAAGTGAATTTGATATAGAATATGTGGATCAAAAAGCGATTAAAGGACAAGTGATAGCGGATCAGCTGGTAGATGCTCCTTTAGTAGATGTTTATCCTCTAGTAACAAAATTCCATGATGAAGGGTTCTTCGCAGTCACAGAAGCTGCCACATGGACACTCTATTTTGATGGATCGTACACACACAAAGGATCAAGGGTAGGAATATTGCTCATCACCCCCCAGGGTGATTATATACCAAAGTCATTCAAGTTGTCCTTTCCATGTACAAACAACCTAGCCGAATATGAAGCTCTTCTTACTAGCCTCAAAATTGCAATCCAATGGCATATCACTCACCTAAAAGTCTTTAGTGATTCTCAACTAATCATTAAATAGGTCAACAATGAGTTTTTGACAAAGGACGATAATTTGTTACCATATAAGCGTATGGTAGATGACTTCAAAAGGTACTTTACATCCATCCAATTTGATCAGATACCTAGAGTGTAGAACAAAGCGGTTGATGCCATGGCTACCATTGGTTCTCTCCTTGGCATGCCTAAAGATGGTATGTGATATTGTAAGTACTACATCACCCTGGTATCACGATATCTATACTTACATGCATGACAACATCCTACCCCCTGATCTAGCATGAAACCAACGCAAATCTTTTATCCAATGAACATCTCATTAAACCATTGTAGGTGATACACTTTATCATCATGGGTATGATGGAACCCTCCTCAGGTGTCTAAACAAGACTAAAACCTGCACTACGCTAATGGAGGTACATAATGGTGTATGTGGGGCCCATTCAAATGATATGGCACTAGCTAAAATAATTCTTAGGGCCGGTTAGTATTGGCCCACATTGGAACACGATTCTTGTGAATTTGTGAAGAAATGTCTACCCTATCAACAACACACAGATTTAATACATGCTCTTGCACAGGACCTCCAGCCTCTCATAGCGCCATGGCCCTTTTCTCAATGAGGCTTCAACCTAATCGAAAAGATCTATTCCCCATCCTCTGTTGGCCATACCTTCATCATCACTGCAACTGAGCACTTCACCAAGTGGGTGGAAGCAATGCCACTCTCACAAATCACAGGTACTCAAATTTCCAAATTTATCCTATTTCATATTCTCTACAGATATGGAATTCCATCTACCATCCTAACTGATAATGGAAATTCTTTCAAGAACCAAGCCATAAACCATGGATTTTGATATTGCATGACTGACACTTTATATAATTTCTCTCAAACCTTAAGACATTTGGGTTTAATTTCCTTTCTGCTAGTTTTAATGATATTAACTTATTATGTGGACTATCTATATTAATCTTGCATGTGATTGATGGATGTTCTTTAAGATAATTTTAGCTATGTAGTTATTATGAGTAGTGACATTGCCATGCAGACATGATTGGAAATGCTAAGTTGAGAAACGGAACCACCAACCAGTCATGCAAAGGAAGCATGTGAAGTTCAACTGGGAATGACGGCAGAATATTCCCATGTCATTTGCATGTAATCACCTTATGTCAATCTTTAATGACATTGAGCAATGCGGGCATTACTTCAGTGGTCGAGTCCACGTTTGGGCCTACATGTCTGAACGAATTCCCCTGCATGTGTAACCGCCCTTCCACTCTTTTCTCTATTTTCCCTAAATGGCGTCATCTCAGTTAGTGGGATTTGACTGCCCTATTTAGATGATAAAAAAGGTTTGGATCCTCCTTTTGAGGGGGTGGATCACCAAGTTATTGTACCAGTTGAGAATACCAAACATACTCTTTTGTATTTGCATTTTTCCAATGAATGAAATGAGATTTTGAATTGAGTATCTAAGTTTAATCCAAGTTTGCATTAGTTCTAGAGGATACTCATCCAAGGGGGACCACTTGGTGAGTAATTTTTTAGCTTAGATAGATTAATGTTATTTTTTGTTCAGTACTTAGTAAGAATCTGGCATTGGTTGATCTTGCAGCCAAAGCGGGTAGAGTAGTTTCATGTTTGTTGCTCAGAATTTCATTTATGTCATGCATGTTCAGTTTGAGTTTTGTTGTTGAGTAGTGTTCAGCCTTCACTTAATTTATTTCCATACAATTTACCTTCAGCAATAGAATTTCTTAGTTGTATAATGAAGGTGACTACTTTGAAGTTCCTAGTGCACATACTGTGCCAACCCATTTCAATTTCACGTCCCTAGGTTGACAATTTAAATGTAACTTCATAATGGTTAAGATGGCTATTCAGGTCAGATGTGCAATCTCTGAATCATGGTTGTAAAGGCTTAGTTATTGAAATCATTGTAGGAGATTGACAACACCTTTGCCAAACCTTCCACATCCAACATCATTTTTCCATGCCCTATTACCCTCAAGGTAATGGACAAGCAGAGGCCACCAACAAAACTCTGATTAGGATCCTCAAAAAGGTGGTCAATAACACTGGTCAAGATTGGCACCTTCATATCCATCCCACCCTTTGGGCTTGCCACACCTCCATCCGCACTCCTACCGGTGCCACCCCATCTTCTCTCATCTATGGTGTCGATGCCATCTTGCCATTGAGGTAGAAATCCCATCACTGAGAATATCCCTGAAGAATCTTATCAGTGATGAAGATGCTCGGGTTGCAAGACTCAGCCAGCTGTAACTCCTCAATGAAAGACAAATCAAAGTGTATGACCATCTTTAGGAATATCAAAATCATCTGAAATAAAGCTACAACAAGAAATTTCATCCTCACCAATTCAATGTTGTTGATTTAATTCTTAAGGAGAATCAACACACCTAGTAGGATCAAGAAAAGAAGGGAAAGTTTGAAGCAAATTGGTTGGGTCCTATATTATCATAGCAAGATATGGATCAGGAGAATATAGACTTGCTACACTTGAAGGAGAGCCCCTAAAGGATCCCATTAATATCATGCACCTAAAAAGGTTTTACACTTAAGTCAGCCGAGGTATCCTATCCTACAAAAATCCAAAAATACAAAACAAAGTAAAAAGTTGTCAAAAATACAAAAAATAGAAAAGTCAAAAAAATTAAAAAAATTAAAAAATAGTAAAGAGAAATAATTTGTCGTATGGTTAAAAACACCCTTGGTGGTGCCTTGGATAAGTATGGTTGGTGAAAACCTGGCCACAGGTTCCATTCATATGAAGCTTAATCATTATCTACCTTGCTTCCTAGTTATTTTATGCTTTCACCCATCTTCATCTCATAACCACATTATCCTATCGATCCTATCCTTCCATCTGCATTCATCATTCAGTCACTTGATATATTTTGGTTGAGCATTGGATGAACTTCATTAGCTATCTGTTATCGTGAGCTTTTATCCTAATCTGAACTTGTGTCGTTTGTCTTGTCGATTTTTCCATCTTCCGCTTCCATCTAGGTTCTTTCATCGTGTCAGTCTTCATTTAGATCCCATCCTATCATGTCAGTATTTTGGTCCTTGTTGAACTACATTTCCCTTGCACTTTCATGTAGGCAAGGCCGATCATTTGATCCACCCTCAAGGCATTTTTCCATCTAGTTTCGATCATTCATCATATGTCCCCATTGTCCCCTTTTCGCTCTTATCCCTCATTGGTCATTTGTCCTTTTCAAACTATATTTCCCATACACTTTCATGTAGGCAAGGTCAATCATTTGATCCACCCTCAGGGCTTTGTTTTTCTTTTCTTTGTTTTTGGTCAGTCTGGTCGTTGTCCTCCATCATTTGTCTTCATTGTCTTCTTTCTACTTTTATCCATAGTCTTTTCTTGAACTACGAGGCCTTTGCGCTTTCATGTAGGCAAGGCTAATCTCTGATTAGCCCTTGAGCTCCTAGGTCTTTAGGGTGTGTCACCCTTGTGCCTTGTTTCGTGTCGCAAAGCATGTCCTTATCTAGCTGGTTCTTCACAAATGGGCTCCATTTGTATCATGAGATTCAATCGATTTTGGAGTCTCCTACATCATAATCAATCTTTTAGTTTAGTATCCATCTTTGGTCTCAATAGGATGTATCCTTCCTAATAGATCTCATCAACCCCATCCATCCTCTCGATCCTATGGCAAAGATTTTTTGAAATTGATTGCAATTTTTTGATACTTTTGGCTTCTATTTATCATTTGAGCTCCCTATCATCACTTATCAAAGCCACCATGATCTATCATATTATAGTGTGTTTTGATTGGTTAACATAGGGCATATCTTGATTTTTTTTGTTGTTGTCTTCTTGGTTGTCCCATGTAGTATCCACCAAGACCCCTAAGGTCTTGTGTTACGCTAGGGCATCCTTTTGTGCTTGTGGTTATCCCAATACCTGGCTCGACCAAAGTCATCACAACTTTGGGGTGTTGGGATACCCTCCTTGTTTTTTGTGTTTGTGTATGCATTAGACACTAATCCGCCTTGGTTTCACATACCATGGTACCTGGTGTCTTATGCTATAGCAAAAATTAGTGCTTCAAAAAATAGAAAATTGCTTAGGATTGCATTTCATTTTCTCCTCCATTTTATTGCATGTATCCTCCATCCCTTCTTTCTCCAACCCATGACATATGATTTTGGTTGTGCAAAAATTGATTCCTTCCATTTCCCTTTCTCCTTAGGATACCTATGGTTCTTGATAGGTGTAGTTTCACACCCATCATCTCCTTTATTTTATAAGCTACAGCAAGCATGATCCACAAATAAACTCAATATACTATTCGCTCCCATCATTATGTAGGCCCTTATTTACACTCATGTTCACGTTGAATTTCATTTACTTACTAGTGTTTGTAAGGAATTTAATTACATTTCATCCCACATTTTAGGCTCATTAAGTTGCATTTTATCCCATGTGCATTATCATGTTATAATCATTTTAAGTTGTTTATATTTATTTTAATCGATTAGTCTAAACATCTTAGATTCATTCTATTATTAATTCATTAAATTAGCATATTCATATTAGTCCATATCATCAACATCTCCCATACATCTTCACCTTCATCACAAATTGTTAGATCCACATCCATAGCATATAAAATCATAAATCGTTCATCACATCCTGCATCATAAACATTAGACATCATACATATCATCCATATTACCCATATAGGCATAAACATATATCATTATAGACATGTACATACATTGCATCATAATGATCATCCATAATAAAACCATGAACATACACATGTATAAATAAATCATCCATCACATAAACATCACATCGTGTCAATAAGGACTATTGTATATCATATAAAAAATCAAAATACAATGTCCATCACATAGTCCATAATAATGTCCATCATATAATCAAAATACATATCCATCCCATATATCATCAAATAAAGTACAAGTACAAGGCTTTGGATCAACTCTGATCCCTACTCCTTTGTACTATACAGCCATCCTGCACCTATCAAAAACTGGTATCCTGTCACGTGTCCTTTGTCCTCTCTACTGTGAGTTGCCAAAATTTGACCTTTGTGGTGAATCTGGCACTCCCCCTCTATTTGGAGGGGGGGTCTCTCTCTAGCTATTGTATTCATGGGTATGTGTCCCTGCTGACTAGGATGGGGCTGGCATCTGTGGCCTCACTCAAACGTAGGAAGGTACCCGCTGCCCTGGATCGGGCACTGTTGTAAAATAGGAACACATATAGTAGTTGGCCTCTCGCATGTACTCATCTCGCTCTATAGCCTAATGTCTGGCTGAATCCCACTCTGCCCTATACGTGTCCCAAAATCCGCATATGGATCTCCTCTCCTATGCCCATGCATCCTATGCTAACCGCAATTTCCCAACCTCTGCTCCCATCTAAGACACCTAATCTATGGCCATGTCCCTCTCATCATGCATAGCCTTTACCTGTGCCTGCAATCTCTACACCTCTACCACCGTATTTCCACCCTCACCTTATGCTGCTTGTGCCTGAGCCTATGCTACATCTCTCTCTCCCTCTACAACTTGTACCCGTGCCACTGCTACATCCCTCTCACCCTATAGGTTATGCACTTGTGTATATGTTGCATCCCTCTCTGTCTACAAGGTTTGTACCTGGGCCCTCATAGCCTCCTCTCTCTCCTGCATCAGCCCCATGTCTCCCACTATTTGCTCTGCTACCTCGACTCTATCACGAAGCTTGTCTCGCTCCCATCTTAGCTCAGTCCTCTCTCCCAGTAGACCCTCCACTTGCCTCCTCAAATCATCCATGTTCTTCTCTGCCTCCACTAGGGTCTCCGCTGATACCTGCCTTGTCACTCCTCTGGGCTCTCGTTGTCCCATCACCTATAGTATAGTCACCATTGCCTCTAGCCTATCTTGCTCCCATCTCGCCACCACCCCCTCCTCATGCTCTCTAGACATGTCTCCCTCAAAATGAGTCACGTCTACTCGTAACTAGCTCACCTTGACTCATAGATTATCCCTCTCTACCTGTATCTCCTCCTCATATAGCGACACAACATCGACTATAGCCCTGAAATCCCTCTCACCCTCTACCCGCACTCTGCCCACCTCTGCTTGCAACATGCTCACCTCAACCTCCAGCTACACCTTGCAGCTTATGTGTCCCTCAGTCTTTTCTCAACAATCTATAATCTCGCCACGACCCCTCTCAACAATACAGTCGGATCCTCTGCTATAGGTGCTACCATGGCCAATGGGGGAATATCATGAACATCCATATCCATCACCTCTATCTCAACCTAATCTCTCTCATCCATCCCCTCCACCCCTACCTCATCTCCCTCCTCCATCACCTCCACCTCTACCTTATCTCTCTCCTCCTCTACCTCAATCTCTACTTGGGCTCTCCTTTGATGTCTCCTCCTCCTCCTCCTCCTGCTCTGCTGACCTCCTGTCCTCTCTCTTGCTGACCTCCTGTCCTCTCTCTTGCTGACCTCCTGCCTCAACATCCTCCTGTCCTCTCTCCTGTTGACCTCCTACTCCAACTGCCTCCTGCCCTCTCCTCTATTGTCCCCTCCTCCTCCATCTCCTATTCCCTGCCAGACTCAGTTCATCCTATGGCCCAAAACCCAGTGCCTCTATAATCGGCTCCTCTAGTGTAATCTGTGGGGGTCGATGATGGGCATACCATGTGGAGAATCTGACTATCACTCCCACCTCTGCTCTCCCTCTGGTCCTCCCCAGATAGGGTACTAGATCTAGTGTCACCCAATGATTCCTTTCAAACTTAGGTGTAATCAGCTCCCCCCATGGTCGCTCTCATGAGATCCATCTGAATCTCTCTAGTCCACAAGGAATGTCTTGCAAAAGCCCAAACTGTCAGGTCACCTTGTCCAGCCTATGTGACTCACTTATACATAGCTCCTTCCCGACTATGTAGCATCTAGTACAGAAATATCCTTTGTGCCTCTCCTCATCTCTCCTCCATCTAGAAAATTATGGTGTCATGTATGGCCTCCATACTATCTGCTCCTCCTAGAGATCATCTAGTATCCTCCTCCATACATTCAGATCCTCAAAGCCCTGATAATGCCACACCCAACCGTACTCAGTACCATACCAGTATGAAACTGGTAGTGTCAGATCCTCCAACCCTACTCTCACCAAGTCTATCCTGGCCACACTAATGTGCTCCCAAGCCCATACTTGTAGCAATGTCACCTGTGTCACGCTAACCGCCTCTCAGTAGCACACAACATGCATGTATTTGTATAACTATGCCAAGATGCATGGACCCCATGCAAACTCCCCCACTCTCCTCTCAATGATATGTCGAGCCACCTCCATGTAGCTAAGGCTGCAAAAGCATCCACTCGTGTCTAGTATCAGTAATCCACTAATCAATCTGCACAAGTATAGTGGTAGCGGTGGTACCCCCAACCCCAAGCACGTATCCACATCTAACCCCGTCCTTTGCACATGAAGGTCCTCTCATTCAAACAAGACCCATAGGATCTAATCCAGCACCACTCCCTTTGATCTCGTTGTGCTCACCAGGCAACCTACTATAGATAGCCTCAATATCGACCACACATCCTCCAAAGTCATAATCATCTCCCCTATCAGGAGATGGAAAGTCAAGGTTTGGGAAATCCAAAGCTCTATAAGGGCTATCAACATCTCTCGATGAGCTCTAATAGTCAGGTATCCTAGCAAATGCAGCAACCCCGCTCATGAAAAAGCCTCATGGTCAACTTCATTCATGGTTACTCTCATTGCCTCAAGCACCTTTGATCACCTCTCTCGTGTCTGCAAACTCTCAAATTGGTGCATCCATATCACACAACATTTCAACCATCCCATGCTTTCCTTCATCTATCCCTCTTCTCCATTTCTCGACCCTGGGTTCTCTTCACACTAATTTTTTCCCCTCCCTAGACAAATTTACCCAATTTTCCCACCTTCATTTTCTTTTCTTATTCCCTGCTCATTTCTTCCTTGTTTCCTCTCTCTTCTTTTCTTTCTCGTCGGTCCTTCTGCCCACCCCTTAGGTGAGTCTTCCCTTGGATGGACAAGCCCGTCCCCAGGCAGGGCAAGGCCGCTCATCCCTGGGCGGGGCCACTCATCCCTGAGCAGGGCCGCCCATCTCGGGCAGGGTCGCCCCTCTCTGAGGTGAGGCCACCCATCCTGGGTGGGGCCGCCCTTCCTCGGGTGCGGCCACCCTTCCTCAAGCGTGATCGCCCCTTCCCTGAGCGGGGTCACCATTCTTCCAAGCGGGATCGCCCCTATCCAAGGCATAGTTTCCCTTCCTTTGCTAGCTTGACTTTTTGGTGGATTTGCCCGATTCCAAGACAAACCCATCACTCGCTCCTTCCCTCCCACCACCTCTAATAGGCAATTATGCCTACTCGATGGGAAAAATTGACATTTCATCCTCTACCCATTTGCCTAAACTACCCCAATCCCAAAACCCATGTTTTTAAAATGCATTAAAACTAAACCATAAACCAAAAAATGCTTAAAATCACAAAGAGGGTTCTAGACCTAACATGGCGTGGAAACATGTGCTCGTGGAAGAACCATCGTACCTCATCCCCTCGGTGGATTATATCATCATCATAGTCCTCTGGCATCCTTGTATCCTTCTTCTCCTGTTCTCTCTCACACACTCAACTGCTAGGTGTGCAAATGATGAATAGTAATATCTAAAATTATTATATATAATTTTGCCCTCCTTTTTAACCTTTTTAAGTTAAGGGTATTTTTACTCTTTATTTAAACCTCTTTTAATTCAATTAATCTTCTAACATCTCAGGGCTGCCATTTGCACACCATGTGTCTGTTTGACTTCGTTCAAAATTCAATCTTCATGGTTTTTTGAGCAATATCCAATAGTACCTCTTGTTTCTTATATACATAAGTCACCTAGGGCCCCTTTTTTTCCCCAACCGGCCTCTCGAGGGGGCATACCCTACCATTTTCATTCATTCCTCCTTCCTAGTCACTTTCTTGCGAGATCAAGGAATCTCTCTTCACTTCCCTCCATTTGGACAGCTCACACAACTTCTCCCATGTTGGGGCATCATTTTCTAGTCACTTCCTTTATAGAGTCATCTACATTTTATTTTTCTTCGAAACACTATTATTCTAACAATATTTCGAAGAGGGGCGAAATGTAGACATCCAAATTTGACCACTCCCATATGATCAAATCCCTATCCTTTAGTCGTCTATTTCATCAATATTATTTAAATGACTTATTTAATTAATATTTCCCCTTTCTCTAAGGTTTCTAAAGTATTTAATTTAACAATTAAATACTTTATCTTTCATCATTTCTTCTCTAAATTAAATAAATATATCAATTTATTTAATTTAGTCATTTACCTTTTTGAGTTTAAATCAATTTTAAATTTCCTATTTTCTCTCTCCTTGTCACATCCTCCATAATCTTCTTCTAATCTAGATTAGTTTAATTAATCCATGATTAGGATGTGCACATCCTTAATCAAGATTAATGTCACATCTTCCATATTTGGCCACTTGTCTTTAATCCTTCATTAATCTTCCTAATCACATGTTTGCACAACCTTAATCTAATCACCTACCATTTCTATTATGTCCTCCAAGTCAACCTTTCATAAGTGTTTTCTTTATTAATCATTGACCTCTTCCCCATGTCAATTTAAAATTTACATTTATTTATTCAATGCATTTCTCTTCCCCATGTAGGTTGTTGGGAAATTCTAAATTCCTTCATAAGTCACATCAGTCACATGGGACAAGGACCTCTTTCATGAGGACCTTGTCTTATCCCCAAGGTACTCCCCAATCATGTGAATTTAAAATTCACATTTATTCCCCCAACAAATTCTCTCATCCTCATAATGATAAGAGAGGACTTTCTAAAATTTCTCACTTGTCACCATCATCCTCATATGGGGACAAGAACTTCCTTTTTGAGGAGATCTTTCCCTAATCCCAAAGTACTTGCAAGTACCTCCATCTCACATGTCCTCTTTCCACATCAATTGTCCTTTTGACACCTCATCTTTCACATAGAAAGATGTGAGGGCTTGTGAGTCCTCAACTCACCACAGCCCTCCATCTTGCCCATGTTGGCTAAATCCTATCCATTGAATTATCTAGAGATTCTTCCCTTAAAATTGAAGATGTCTCATTTTTTGATATCACATTCATAACATAATTGGCATTCACTAAGTTCATTCAATACTCAAGCAACTCAATTTTCAACTTAGCACTCTCAAACACTTGCATTCATCCTCCATTATTGCAGCCTTCAAGCTTCCATTGCACCCACATACAACACTCATCCCAATACCCACTTGCACCATTGCATCCCTCATCACCTCTACTTCATTTTGCATCCATTTTTAGGTCATTTTCTATTGAAGGAGCACACAAAATTGATCAATCAATAGGGACAACCAACCAATCAACTTGGGCAAGGTAACATCGTT
This sequence comes from Sequoiadendron giganteum, assembly GCA_007115665.2. Lineage (NCBI taxonomy): Eukaryota > Viridiplantae > Streptophyta > Pinopsida > Cupressales > Cupressaceae > Sequoiadendron > Sequoiadendron giganteum. Next base: position 496,786,832 of record CM021105.1, read on the forward strand.
CTTTTCTTGCATTTGTTCAAGTTTAAATTAGGCTAATCTTGAGGTGGTGTTGTGTTGTTTCTCCTTGCATTTATTTGTCTTTTGCATCTGTTAGGATAGTAAATAACACTACACACAACTACATTTGAGGACACTCAAGTCATTGATGACTCCTTCCCTGATGAACACTTATTTTTCATCAGTATCCACACACCTTTGTATGCAGACATAGAAAATTATTTGGTCACAAGAAGAGTTCCCCCTCATTTCTCTCCAAAAGAGAGAAAGGTTCTGATTAAGAAAACTTTTCTTTTCTCATAGATTGCAGGATGTCTATTCTATACTGTACCAGATCATGTGATGAGGAGATGTGTAAGAGAAGATGAGACATATGATATATTGCATGCATGTCACAATGAACCCTATGGATGAAACTTTGCAGCCAAAAGGACAACAATGAAGATTTTTAATACAAGATATTATTGCCCCACACTTCATAAAGATGCAGGAAAGTATACTAGGAAGTGTGATAGATGTCAGAGAATGGACCGGCCAACTAAATCTGATGAGATGCATCTATACCCCCAGGTAGTTATCACACCATTTGATAAATGGGGACTTGATTTTGTAGGTCCCATTGACCTACCATCAAATGGTAAATCCTACATCTTGGTTTACATTGATTATGTGACCAAGTGGGTTGAAGTTAAAGCTATGAAGCATGCCAAAGATAATAAGGCTGCAGAATTCCTATATGAGGAAATATTCACACGTTATGGGGTTCCAAGAGAGATAGTGATAGATCAAGAGGCTTAATTTACATCAACCCTTGTTACAGCATTGGTCAATGAATATAATATTAGGAATAGGAAATCTACCCCCTATCACCCTCAAGCCAATGGCTAGTTTGAGGTAACCAATAGGGAAATTGAGATTATTTTGACTAAAATAGTGGCTATTCATAGAAAATATTGGGCAAATAGGTTGTCAAAATCTATCAGGGCCTATAGAACCTGTTGGAAGGCAACCATTGGTTTCACTCTTTTTTAATTTTTGTATGGAAATACAACCATGATGCCCATAGAGTTTGAGCATAAAACTCTTAGAATTGTATTAGATCTTGAGATAGACATATTTGAGGCACAAAAGGACAAAATCATGTACCTAAATTCTTCGGATGAAATGAGAAATTCATACCTTCATCACACAAAGCTAGTGCAAAATAAGAGAATCAAGTGGCATGATAAATTCATAAAGGACAAGAAGTTCCAGCTAGGTAACTGGGCACTCCTTTATGACTCCAGGTATCAAGATAATGTAGGTAAGCTACAAACAAGTTGGCTAGGACCATATGGAGTTGTTGAGGTCTTCTCCAATGGTGTTGTTCAACTCACAACCATTGACCTTGTTAGATTTGAGTTGCTTGTCAATGGTCATTGCCTCAGGTTGTATCATAAGTTGGCTTCCAAGCAAGAATTCATGTAACAATTTACTCAGCACCAAACCTCCAAACTTCTTGTAGTCGAAGGAAGCATACCTGGTGTCCCTCCTTCTGGCTAATCAAGGTAAGTATTCTATCATAATAAAGACTTCCACTTTTGTGGGAGTCAACTTCTTCATCAATTCATCCACCCATCCATCTCCACCTTTCTCTCTCTTCCATAACTCCACCACCACTTCATTCCATCACCACTTCAATTAATTGCTTAATTATACTTCTAAAAAGGTAATCGGTTCTTCCTCCACATTCTTTACAATGGATACTCCAAGTTTTCAGGTGCATGTGCACTAATCTGTTATATCTTAATTATCTTTAGTACATTTATTTAATTACTATAAATTAATGTTGACATTCTTCATAGCATATAATTATACCCTACCCTGTCAAATCATCATTACCACCCAACCTGCGGAAACACATGCTCAAATTTAGGTTGGGGGGGAAGTGTGAATAACATGTCCACGTGTCAATCCTTGTCAGCAAAATTTGAATTGAGCCAATTTGAATGATAGAGTGAAATGATTGCTTGCATATGTGAAATGACACCAAACCACCGCCATTTTTCTCCCTAGTACCCTTCATTTATGATTCCTTATTGCCTTTATTGCCTTAGTCATAATCTTAAGTCACCAAAAATATTTATTTAATATGACATTGGCATTAGGATTTCAAAATAGTTACAGGAAGAAAAAAATTGGGTCTCCAAAGAAAGACTACAGGAAAGGAAACATCGTAGAAGTGCTTGTTTGATTGCAGGAAGCTAAAACAATGGGAGGTCACCTAATTACAAATGAACCCATGGTTCATGATGTGATCCTGTAGGATGCACCTTCTTAGGTTGAGTTCAAGAATTGCGGGTGGCTAGATTATTTCCTTAAGCTTGACAACTACAATGAGGAAATTGTGCTAGAATTTTCACGGACATTCTCTGAAGGGAAGGCAATGGTAAAAGGGTTAGAGGTGATAGCTACTGAAGAAATAATTCTAGAGGTAATAGGTTTTCCTACTGATAGCTACCAGAGATGTAAAGATAGCTAGGGTTGAATTTACTGAACTCGGCGACCCTCCATTGGATGTGGATAAGCAAGGTACGAAGAGAACCTCTCTACCAAAGTTGTGGAAACAAGTAACTATCCACGTTGTGAAGTACATTACTTGTGAGGGTCACCAGTCAAACCTTCATTTTGTACACTTCAAGCTCCTGAATCATATCAGGCATGGGAGAAGAATGAACATACCTAATTTGTTGTATCACCTCCTTGCAATCATGGCAGCTAAAACTCAAAAAGGTAGGGATAACTTTGTCTCTCACCATTGTTTGATAAAATTATTAGTAGATAAATATTTGCAAGAGGTGTCTGATATGACATGGGAGAAATTTGTAAATATTGATCATTTTAGACCAGAAAATGTGTGACCTAGAGCTCTGCCTCAACCTTGTAGGGTTAATAGGAGAAGGAGTGTTGTTGAAACCACTCCTGATGCCTCAAATTTTGATGCAAACCCTAACATAAACCTTCCTGCAGTCGAAGCTATAGAAATTAGTTCTTCTGAGTTAAAAAATTTAGAGAAAGATAGTTCCTCTTTAGACTCTGATGTTGATGTTCATCCTGAAACCCCAATTCAAACTAGGGCAACCATTAGGAAGGAGGAGGTACAAAAGAGAGAGGAAAAAATGAGAAAAGAGAAAGCCAAAAAGACAACGGCAAAAAAAGTAATACCAAACCCTAAGAAATAGAAGGTTGACACTGTCCTTCCTACAGCTAAAGAAAAACATGAAAGCCCTACTAAGAAATCAAATCCAGTTGGGTCAACCATTGGTATGCCTCCAAAGAGAAGCCTTGGGCTTTGAAGAACATCTAGGGAGGACACAGAAGCCCCTATGGGGCAGATGAATGTTGAAGAAAAAGAAATTTTTGAAGAACAAGCAAATATAAGGTTAAAAAACTTGTCGCTATTGTAGAACAGGTTGAGATTCAAGAGCATGATGTGAATCAAGAACTCCTGCAAGAAGAGCAAGAGTTCTTGCAACAAGAGCAAGAGTTCATGTAGCCAAAATAGGGTGAACAATAAGAGTCATTGTAGCTGGTGCTATATGAACAAAAAGAATTGATGTCAGGGAAGATTTTGGTAGGAACACATAGACCCCCTGGTTTTTCATGTAATCTTGTAGCCATGAACCTATGGAGTAAAATGTAAATGAGAGAAGAGGAATGGAAAAAGGAAAAATCCAAGCTAAAAGAATAAATTAAAAAGAAAGATGTAGAAATTGAAGAAAAGAACATAGATATTGTTGCCTTGAAGGAAAAGGTGGATAATGTGGCAGCTTTAGTGCCTTAGATGCTAGCATGTAGAGCTCCTCCCATATTTTATGCCCTACATTTGAGGGAGAAGAATCTTTCCTTTAAACTGTCAAGGATCATTTTAGGTTTGAATCCTTCTATTGAGACTCATGAATTTTTTCAAGCTTATCGATTTCCCCTCCTGAAGTTAACAATTTGTGGTGTGAACTATACCTACATAATTATGTTATGTCTCATGATCATGATTGGAACCCATTGTTGTATATTGGGGATCTCCATTTAACGGCATTTATGTCCTGGATTCATAATGAAATTAGTTGGGGACAATAGTTCAGGACTTACGGGAAAAGAATTCAATACTCCCTTGCCCATCAGAGCTGAATCTAGTAAACCTGTAGATATTTTCCAAGAATGGAATAGATTTCTTTATTGACCAAGTTACAATAGGAGGATCATGCATGTTAGAGAAGCAACCTAAAAGGAATATGAGAAGGTGGCAAAAACTACAGGGAAATCGGTAATGGGGTATATGTCACAAAGGTGGAACAATTTGATAGATGAGTTGAAGCAAGTCGAACCTCACTCTTTGTAAAACTATGTTGCAACATGCAAAAGAGTTGACAGATACGTACAGCTTGGAAGGATGAAGCAGCATTTTTGGCTTCCATTAACCTTTCAGCCACCTACACTATTATGGCCTATGCCAGATTTTAGGTATTACCAGTATGATATAGTTGCAGAAAGGAAAATATGGAGTAGGTTGGAGAGCAAGCAAGGGTTCTATGGAGACCCCAATTTAGACACTATAGAAACCTATTTGGGTTAGATGGTAGTTTAAGACTTCAGAGTATTGACTAGGCAAAGGAATGGTTCTCCCTCTACTGGAGGACTAGCAAAACCTTAGGTTGGAGGGAGTGATGAGTCCAATTAATGGCTCAATTTTGATAGGGTTTATTATCTATTTGTTTTTTTTACCATAGACTTTGACACTTGGTTGTTGACATTTTCCATGTTATTTCCTCAAAACCATAGACATTGGGCATACGTTTATCCCTATGACTTTTAATGACATTAACATGTTATGTGAATTATCTATGTTAATTTTACATGTGGATTAATCAATGTTACTTTAAGGTAGTTATAGATATGTAATTGTTTGTGCGTGGTAATGTTGTTATCCAGATATAATTAGAGCCTAAAAAGTTGAGGAAGTTTTTGCTAGTTGGTCGGTTGCCAAATAAATCAATGAGATGATCATTTAAAGGTCAATGGAAGGAAAACTCTCAATGGAGGGAAATCCTAGTTCGAATTAAAGAATGTAACTACCTTGTAAATGATCATATTTGTTGGTTGAGCGAATATAGGAGGTTTTGTTATGCTAGATCTGCGTTAAGGCAAGGTCAGCTTGACCAGATTTCACGCATGCATAACCTCCTTTCCTTTTTTATGCTTTCCATAAATGGTGTCCTCCTGATTTGTTAGAGTTGACCACCTTGCTAGGTAGTTAGTAGTTTTTCCTTCTATAAATAAGACTCAAATACTCCTTCTTAGGAGGTTGATGGATCTGATGTTGTACTTTCATTTCTAGTTTTCAAGTAATACGGATATGTTGTTGTTCCATTCTAATCACACTTTCAATGAATAAAGTGAAGTTATAATTTTGTTGCATCTGAGTTATTTTCAAGGGAAACTCACCCAAGGGGTCCCACTTGGTGAGAATTCCATCCTTTTAGCTCAATCATTATATTTTTGTTCAGTAATAGTTACAATTTTGGCAACTATTTGTTCCTGCAGCCACTAGAATTCCATTTTGTGATTGTTCCTGCAACCAAAGCAGACAGGGTAGTTTATTGTTTTTTTGCTAAGGTTTATATTTCTATCATGCATTATAGTTCAGTATATTTTTTGGTTGATGTTCAGTGCTTATGTTACTTCCTTTCAAGTAATTTACTTTCAGCATTATGTCTTTTCTAGTTGTAGAATAAATATGGCTACAATAGAAACCTAGTGCACATATAGTGTTGACCCATTTCAAGTTCATGTCCCTGGGTTGACAATTAAATGAACCTTCATGATGAGAAAGATAGCTATTTATTATAGATGTTCAGTCTCTGAGTTACAACTTTAAGGGCTTAGTTGTTGAATCATTAGAGGAGGCCAACAGGGGAGACCGAGAGGGAGGGGTGTAGGCAAAGGCAAAGAGAAATTGATGATGGGCAGGGAAGAGGATGGGGTAGATGACAAGATGGCTAGGATGGCCAATATCAGTAGGATGGATGGGTCGCAGGTGCACCCTCAGTGGATTAGTAGCCACTGATATAGCGACAGCCTCCACAATAGCCACCTCTGAGGCTAGATCCTCATGATTTATAGATACAGTAGTTGTAGCAATAGTTGTAGGTGGTTATAGGTATTAAGGATCAAGCGAGACAAAATATTTTGGCTATTACTATTGAGAGAGACCAAGCCAGGCAATAGATACAAGTAGTCATAGTAGAGAGAGACCAGGAGCGGTAGCTTAGGCAAATCGTCGATATGCAATTAGCATAGGAGGTCAGGCGGTGCCAGCAATTGGAGACCATGATAGCCGCAACATAGGAATGAATAGTTTATGACCGTTTATATAGAGAGGTTGTAACCAAGGTTGTGTATTATTTCATGCACTACCATCGGGATGTCTCCATAGTGATTAGGTAGCTAGATTACTCACAAAGGAGTGGGCCACATCCCCGGGCTGAGGATCAGCCAGAGAGACATCCTGGTGAGGGGAGCAACCATCGGGACTAGCTTGCTTGTACAAACACTTTTTTATTATTGCTCGACTATTTACACAAATATGCATTTATGGGCTCCTTTTTGATAGCCTCATGGATATTGTATTTTTGATCGATATACATACACTAACTCAAATACTCTACCATGATAGTCATTTTTTGATATATATGAGATGATACGAATTCAATATGATGTGATGTGTTCTTTTCTTTTATTTCATGCTTATGAATGTATGGATGCACTTTGATATGATGTGATGCAATTAAATGGATGGATGTACTTTTTCAGTATTTTTTTATGACATATTATGGGATGGATGATATGATATGCAGATTTTATGCTAATGCAAATGATATGGATGCATTTATTTTGTGTATTTTCTTATGCGGTTTTTATGAGATAATGATGTATGCATATGGATGTATGGATGGATAATGCAAGTGTTCATGTTTATAATATGATAATGCAATGTATGTTTATGATATGTAATGCAAAGATTTAAGATGCTCAAAATAATAAATATATATTATTCATCATAACTTAAATGATAATGATGATGTAGGATGTATGCTTTGTATATTATGATATGTCGTGATTATGTTATGATGATGCAAGATGTATGCATGTTGATGATTTTTGGATGCAGAATGGATGCATTGATGATATTTTTCTTTACTGTCGTGATACTAGGTTAGCTTAGAGAGAAGATAGAAGAAATAAGATGAATGACCATTGATTTTGATGATTTATTCAAAAGATCCAACAAGTCTATGATCCACCAAGACTTTATTAGAGATGGTGATGAGAAATGCATGATCATGCTGATGATTATTATTATTATTTGCTTATAGCTTGGGATTGGTATTTTCTATCATTCCTTATTGTTTGATATAACACATAGATACAAAGTATCAAGGTATTCATAACCAATATAGCATTGTATCTAGTGTAATGGACTTTGACTCTGCAAACAGATAGGATAGTTCTTGTTCATAGCTTGACATATGGAAATCTCATTGGAATGTAAGTTAGAAGCTTAGAATATACTAGACCAAAGCATACATAATAGTCAACAATGTACTCCAAACAACTAAGTATGGACCAAGATTATTTTATAGAAATACCCACAAGCATAGCAAACAAAAGATAATGATCGATGCCCCATTCTTTTCTCTCTAAATATTTTTGATAGACATCATCGAGAGGTCCTTGAAATGGGTTATTAAAATAAATCAAAAGAAAATATCAAAGACAAATAGTCAGTGTTATCTATATCTCTTGCTAGGTTTAAATTTAGCGAAGTTAATTTCTAATACTGATGTCCATCACAAGAAGGATGCATCCTAGGACATGTTGATCAAATGAGTTGATTAGGATGATGATGTTGCTTTATGATAAGTCATTGATACAAACTTCACTAACTCATTTACCTATGATCTAGACTTTAGATTTTAACACTTCAGTTCTCACTTTATGACTTGCTATACTTGCTTCCTACTTATTTTTCCAAAGGTTGAAGGTGATGATTGATTTATTATGGATGAAGGTTTATTTCAGGTGAAAGTGAAATGGGATGGATGGTTCTGGATTTTCTATAATATTTCAATGCTTTTGGTATTTTGAAAATGTTTTGAGGCTGTTTTTAGTCTTTTTGAAAGTTTATGTGAATGTTTTTGGTTTTCGATTATTTGAGGTTGTCTTGGGGCTTTTCTAAGTTATTCAGTGTTTAGGGATTTTTTGATATTTGAATGTTTTTGTGTTTTCTAAGATTTTCCATTTTTTTAGGGATTTTCTCAAAGATATTGGAGGTTTTTTAGGTCTTTTGAATGTTTATGTGAATGTTTTGGTTTTTGATTATTTGAGATTGTTTGGGGTTTTCCAAGGTTTTGCAAATGTTTAAGATTTTTTCGATATTTGAATGTTTAGGAGTTTTCTGAGATTTTGCAAATGTTTAAGGTTTTTCTAATATTTGAATGTTTAGGGGTTTTCTAATATTTGAATGTTTAGGAATTTTCAAGTTTTGACCAAGAACCTAACCTAAAAGACCTATCCTAGGGGCCTCGGGGGCTAATCAAAGATTAGCCTTGCCTACGTTATGCATGCAAAGACCACATAGTTTGATTGAATTGACTTATTGAAAGATGAGGTATGAACAGTTGATGGAATGTCAATTTATTATGGTGGACTCCTAAAGGAATGGCCTAGGGTGTCTTAGGGGCTCATCAATGATGGCCCTTCCTACATTCAAGCTCAAAGACTCGTAGTTCGACAAGGGTGCTATTTTGGATTTTCAATGTTTGACCTTTTTAGGGTTTTTGATTTTTTTGGATGTTTTAGATTTTGACTTTACAATTTTCTAAGTGTTTTGGGATTTTAGTTGTACAATATTTTGATGTTTTTGGATTTTTTGATGAATTTTTTATGAATATTTTTGAGATTTTTGATAAGATTTCCAATAAACTTAAGATATATAAGAACCCGATATGATCCATAACGAATTGCCTCTAGTGTGATATGATGGACTACCTCAATATAGGTAGGAAAATATAACCTTAGAAATACGTCAAGTAGTACTAAAGGGGATAAAATACTTCACAACATCAAGTTGTGATAAGGATGCAGATGGGCAATGGAATAAATAGGATGAATGAGGCGATGGATGGAGGGTGATGCAAAGAATGATAGGATAAGGAGCCAAAGGTATATGGAGGTGATTTATTTATGCAAGGCACCTGTTTGCTAGGTTTTCACCAAGGTACTTGCCCAAAGCGCCAACAAAGTGGTTTTCACTAGAGGATGATTTTTTTCTTTACTTTTTTAATCTGTTTTTCTCATTCTTTTGGATATTTATCATTTTTTAATTTTTTTTAATTTTTAGATTTACACCTTTCAAGATTAGGCATAAGAATTTTTAAGATGCAAGTTGTTAGTTGGTTCCTACAAGGGTTCACCTTTAGGTATAGATGATTGATATGATCCTAATCCATAGCTTGTTGTGATGACAAATAGACTCAACTAGTTAGGCTCAAAATTTCCTTTACTATCCTAATATGGAAATTCTTTTGATTTTTCTTTAGGACAAGATCCCCTACCTGGGAAGATCGACATTTAATCTTTTTATAGCTTGGTTTCACTTAGTTTTAATATACTTGCAAGTGATTAAGAGCGTCAAGATGACACTCATCTGAAATTCTAGCTCATTTAATCGAGATACTTTGTATTCTTCATTGGTGATTAGGTTTTGTAGTGGCACTCACAACGAGGGTAGCTCAACCTCAATAGAAAAGATTGCTTCTTATTCATAGACCAAGGAGAAATGGTTTGCACTTATAGGCATGTGGATACTAGTTTGATAGGCCCAAAGAGCGAGATTCAGCTAAAGATGCCAATCATGGCCAACTTCATTAACTATTTTCTTTAGGATTTTTAGAATGGTCTTGTTTGTAGCCTCAGCTTAACTGTTACCCCAGGGGTAATACAGGGTAGAGAATCGGTGTTGGATGTTAAATCTTTGGCATAGCTCTTTCACATCCTAGTTCTTGAAAGGTGTTTTGTTGTCTGAGATAAGGGTTTGTGGAACACCATAACGGTAGATTATGTAATTCAGGATAAACCTGGAAATTTGCTTCCCCATTATGTAGGTCATAAGAATGGCTTCAACCCACTTAGTAAAGTACTCGGTGGTTGTTATGATAAACTTGTGGTCATTGGATGAGGTTGGAATGATCTTTCCTATGATGTCAAGCCCCCACTGTGAGAAAGGCCAAGGTATGATCATTGGTTACAACTCTTGAGCTGGAGCATGAATCAAATCTCCATGTTGTTGACATTGAACACACTTCTGCACATACTGATGAGCTTCTCTTTCCATGGTTGAAAAATAGTACCTAGTCCTCAAAATTTTCTTAGCTAAAGTCATACTGCTAGAATGGGAACCACATATGCCATCGTGTACTTTTGTTAAAGTAGTAAAGACTTCCTCTTGATTAAGACATCATAATAATTTTCCTTTGGTGCTTCAATGGTAAAGGGTATCACCTAGGATCACGAATTGAGATGCCTTATTTACAAAGGTCTTTTTAAGTTTGGAGGTGATATCAGATGGGAGGGTTCCTCTACTTAGGTAGATGAATATTTCATGGTATCATGGGGATCCAAGACCAACAATAACACACACAAATCCAAAATTAGGGATTTCAAAATTTGGTACGAGAAGTTGTTCTACCAAGAATTCACATTGAAGGACATTGTTCAGCATGTCTAACAGTCATCTGATTGTTTCCATGGCATCTACTGCTTTTTTGTTCATATGAGGGATCTACTCAAAATTTATATCTATGAAAAGGTCATTGAGACTTTTTACCATCTTCTTATAAGGAGTAAGCTTGTCATCCTTATTTTGGTAGTCATCATTGACTTGTGAGTCTTTGTAGACTTTCATCTCTTGTATCTATCACTAAACCGCTATCCTTAGACTTGTGATTAGGGCTTCATACTCAACAATGTTGTTAGTACATGGAAATGATAGCTTGTATGATTTTGGAATGCAATCACCTTGAGGGGTGATGAAAAGAATACCTACTGTGGATCCATGTTGGGTGAACGATCCATCAAAGTAATTTTCCACTAATTGGTTAGATTGATAAGGAACAATGTTTCATTAGGGAAATTAGATATTAAAGGGTTATTTGCATAGATAGGTACCTCTACCAATTGGTCTGCAATCATGTGTCCCTTGATTGCCTTGTGCTCCATGTACTCTATGTCAAATTTAGTTAAGATCATTACCCATTTGGTCATTCATCCTATGAGAATTTCTTTCGATAACGGGTATTTTAACGGGTCAATCTTTGCAATTAGCTTTACTTGATGTGTCAGTATATAATGTCTGAACTTTTGTGAAGCAAAAACCATTTCTAGGAAGTATTTTTCAATGGGTGAATAGTTCATTTAATAGCCTACCAAGGTCATGGTGATGTAATAGATAGACCTTTCCTTTTCATCTTCATCATGTTGTGCTAGAAGAGCACCTAGTGTTGTTGATGTTGCTGAGATATATAAGATCAATGGTTTGTTCAGTATCAGTGGTATGAGAACTAGAGGTGTCAATAGATAGTCTTTGATCTGATGGAAAGATTTATCACACTTCTCATCCCACTTATAAGTTATTCCTTTATGAAGAAGATGTGAAAAAGGGTGGATTTTGTCTAATAGTTGCGCTATGAACCTTCTAATAGACTACAATCTCCCTTGTAACCCTCTCATCGTCTTTACTTTTTATGGTGGTTCCATGTTGAGGATGGATTTTACCTTTACTAGATCAATTTATATCCCTCTTTGTGAGATGATATAGCCAAGAAGTTTCCCTGATGTAACCCTAAAGAAACTTTTTTGGATTCAGTAGTACCTTGTACTTTTCAAGTTTGTCGAAGATGGGTCCTAAGACTTGTATGTCCACTTTTTTTCTTTGATTTTTCCAAAATATCATCCACATAATCTTCAATTGTTTTGTGGATCATGTCATGAAAGATGAGGGTCATTTTTCTTTGATAGTTTACTCTTGCATTCTTCAACCCAAATGGCATCATGTTCCAGCAATAAGTTCCCCATGAACAAGTGAATGTCATTTTGTGTTGATCCTCCTTGGCAATTATGATTTGATTGTAACCTGAAAAACCATCCATGAGGGATAGCATTTCATGCCCTTTTGTTAAGTCCATGATGAGGTTGATGTTAGGAAGAGGAAAATAATCCTTCGGGCATGCCTTGTTTAAGTATCTGAAATCAATACACATTGTGATGCCCCTAGTGGGTTTGGAGACTGGTACCAGGTTTGAAACCCAATTAGGATAATCTATCGATCAAATGAATCCAACGTCAAGAAGATTGTGTAACTCAAGTTTCACCAAGAGTGCTATTTGAGGACACATTTTCCTTAATTTATGCTTCACTGACTTGGCTTCAGGATAAACTGCTAAGTGATGCACAACCACTTCTAAATCGATATGTGGCATATCAGTGTATGACCATGTAAAGTTAGCTCTTCGCTGTTGTAGACATGGAAAATGTACAATTCGATCCAACACACTTGATCCTGATTACTAACATCATTTCTTCCTAAATCATACTCTTAGCTTAACATCACCTTTTGTCTCTTAATTAGATAAATCATTATTTAATTAGATCTTTCTCCTCTGATGATTAAATTAGTCGGTTTAATTTAATTAATTTTCAATCCCTCTTTAATTAATAATTCATCTTATTTAATTAAACCCCTAAAGTCTTCTCATTAAATTGAATAAATTAAACCTTATTTGATTTAATCTAACATTATCCTCTTTAGTTAAATAAATCAAAAACATTTATTTAATTAATCATTTCCTCTCAATTATTTTTTAAATCAACTCATAAATTTGAGTCAAAATTGTCAAATCATTTAATCTCTCATTAAATTGATCAAATCTTGATTAATTTTATCTCGATCACTAAAATCCTCTAGAGAATGCAACTTGCACAATAAATCAATTACTTTGATTTATTTAATTGCCTATTTTCTCTCAACATGGCATAAAAAGGGAATATTCTCTCAAATTTGAATTCAAATGCAAATTGGACTTGGTCCTTCCAACAAGGCATTTATTTCACCTTACAAGTCCTTTTGCCTTGAGCCAAGTGGCCATAACTCCATTTTCTTCCCTCTCCAACAAGTCATTTTACTAATTTGAAATTCCACCTAATGACATTTATCATGCACATTGATCAAAATGTGCTCAACCTTCAGCCATTCACATCTTGACAAGTGGCACTTGGCCATTGGATGTTGAATGATCCCACATTGCTCAAATCTTGTTCATTCTTCCAATTTGAAATCTATAAATGAGAGAATCTTCCTCTCATTCAAAATCCACACTTAGAGAAAAGTTACTCTCCTCACATTGAGAGCTAATTTTATCCATTTCCATCACCATAGCTAGGTTATTGCAGGTTTTCTCAAGAACTCATCTTGTTCTTCATCAACAAAGTTGATCAATCACTCATCAAATTATCAAGAAAACTTACAAAGGAGTTGGGAAAGGGCCAATTTCAACACACCAATTGGCACCAATTCCCCCATGGGATTGATAGTTTTTTCATTAAAATAGGATTCATTTGCTTTCATTTGCATTGTTCTTCATTTCCTTCTTATGTTAATGTTTCAATCTAATTTTATGGGGAATCCTTGTTTTGTCTTGCATATGAGCTAACTATGTGTTTGTTTGTTGTGTTTGTGTAGGAAAAGGACAAGGGTTCACATTTTGGCTCTAGGAGGGTTGATTTGGAGAAATTCATCACGTTTTTCCAAAAATTTGTGGTTTTTCAACGTTTTTTGTGCTTACAGGAAACTGCACCACTTACAGTCATGCGGTGCCATATTGCATTGCTTTCAGATAGGTAGTGCTATATTGCACTGCTCTAACTTCAAAATCCACCACACCTGCTTTCCCACCCAGGAATTTCAAATTTTCAAACTTCGTTCGCGGATCTCTTAATCCCAAACTACGTTGCATGCTAAAATAGTGTCGCATTTGCGCTCTCTGTCTTTTGTAGAATGTCGCACTCAGTCAAGGTGCGACACTATATTGTGTTGCTGTATTTCTAAACTCCATGGAATTTGCTAATTGTGCCGCTAGAGTTGGGTAAAAGGCAGATTTTTTATTTTTTTAACCTTTTTTGTGATGCAGGAACTTCCGGAGGTCATAACTTTTGACTCGGATGTGGGTTTTGGCTGAAATTTAACAGGCGGCTTCATTTTGAGGTGGCATGTGGATTGCTAACCAACCACACGTGGGTTGATGGCCATTTTGCCACATTTTTGGGGCTTGAAACTTTCATCTTGGCCCTCAAAATGGCAATTTAGTGTTTTTTTCTAGTTTTTTTTAAGTTGTTTTTGTTAATAACTCGAAGTTCATGTTTCAAATTTAGGATGTTAATTGGAAATTCATCCTATCTTAGTTTTATAAATTTCATCTCATTGTATTAAGTGTTTTTAAACACTTTTGGGAGAACTTATAATCCCTTTATAAGGATTTGATTACTTCCATGCTATTAGGACACTAAATTTCTTTTGGGCTCTAAAAAGAACACTACAAATTTTCTTTCAAAGTTTGCAAACAAAAGGCTTAAAATAAACCTTAGAAACAACTTACTAGATTTGGTTTAAGGTTAACAATTGAACAAAACAAATCTCACATTTGATTTGGTGCTATAAAAAGAATTCATTTTTTCTTTATGGACTTAAAATGAACAAGTGTTGTTTTGTTTTGTAATTGTTTACTCAAAGTAATATCATCAAAAGGACATATGTGCTTCTCTCGTGCTTCACAGTGATCTTGAGAATCAAAATCTCTTTTGGTGATCTTAATTTGAGTAAATTAATTACCTCCATATTTCATTTTGGGATTAAAATTGAGCCAATCTTGCGAGTGTTTTTGTTTATCTTAGCGGGCCTGCCTTGTGGGGAAAATTAATCTCCCAAGCGGGAACATGCTAAATCCAAGTGACTTCCAACCGGTATATAAGTGTGAATTCTCGAGGAAAGTTCAAGAATCATGAGAATTATTCTGATGAGAAGGGCAGCAATTTGATGTACTGGATAGTCCCCCACAAACAAAATGGCTGCATTAAAACCCCTTGTTTAGAAAAGGCCAAAATCCTTAACTATTTTTTGGTGCAAAAGGTCATCTCCTTTGAAGCTGCCCCAAATATACATGCGATTTTGTTGTAGAGATGAAAAGTATTCCATGTGAGATTCATGGGTACTGATGCTTGGCTCACCCAAGAAGCGAGTGCACTATAAGGGGAGCTTGTGTGGTCAAGCATCTAATCATCCACACTGAATATGCATAGCTAGATTTATCCAAGTGGGATCCCAACAAATTTGGTCTCTTCATCCAAGGATTGTACATGTTCTTGGAATCGAAAACACATTGCTTTGATCAAAAACATTAAAAAAAAAACATCCACAAGAGCTTCAAAATTTCAAACCCTTTAGGGGAAACAAATACCCCTGATGAATCCAAGTGCTCTTGCTTGCCCTAGGGATTCCATCCTTAGAGGTTTCTAAGTCTTGCATTTAATCATCATATTTTTCACTAAAGTCAATAAATAGGAAAGTATTGCCTTGATTTTCTTGATTTCCACATAATGGACCTTGTGGGATGAAAAGGAATTGAGACATAGACATTCAGTTTGAAAAGCATAATCAAGAAAGTATTTGTGGTAAAAAGAACTAAACTTAACCAAGATAACAGAAAATTGAACCACACATGTGCTTGGTCCTTTTTGAGTCATTTGGTTTTCATGCAAACATTGATCTTTTGGTTTGAACCACTTTTAGGGAAAAGCATGTTCTTCATTACCTTGGTCTTGTAAGAAGGTCCTCTTAGGTTCATCTAGGATCAAGTCAAACACTTCACCCATCCAAATATTTATCAAAATCCCATTTCACCAACAACTTTTGGAACCTTGGAAAACATCACTTATGCTAGACTTTTAGGAAAAATCAACATCACCTTGTTTGTCTTAACACACCTAGCCAAACTCTCCTCTTGTGTACGAGTTTACTCTAGGATAACACAAATTCCTAGAGTTTACAAGTGAAAAATCACCTTGTTTGAATTAACACACTTAGTCAAACTATCCTCAATCAAAATCAAAATCAAAACAAGTCCTAAAGTCTAGCATTGATCCAAATTTCCTATAAGTTTAAACACCCATATCATTCACCCCTTGCATCCTTCATCTCATCATTGGTCCTAAACCCCTCAGATATCAAACAAGTTCAAAACACAAGAGGAGCATGGAATATAAACTTGATTCATACATCATGAGTAATCCAAGTCAACCAAACTATCAGGGCCTTACAATACCAATTGATTTTCAAAAATTGCATTTGTACAATCCATACATGGGATCATTATCTCCTACAAACCTCAATGGTACAACAAATGTGAGTTTTCCTAATCTAAATTTTGGAACATATTTTCCTATGGTAGATTTAAATCAAAGTCAAAACCTACAAATCTATCAACTAAACAATTAGGGCATGAGCCTTCCCCCTTTACCAGCCATCAATCAACCGAATTCGAACAAAACTCCAATCATAAACCAAAGCATCATAAAAAATCCTTCAGTTGTGCCATGGATGTCACAACAACAGATGGTGACCATCCAAGCAACCCCAAAAATTAACATATTTATCATTCCTCGAGTGTCTCAAGGACCAAGCATCTCGATCACACCATTCACCACTCAAACCCTAGAAATCAATGTGACTGTTTCGCTCATCACAATAGTCAGTACCATTCCCAATCCACCACCACCATCACTAAAACACAACATGGTAGATTCATTCTCCATCATGTTGCAATCCACTCAACAAGCTACCCTCCAAAAGTTGCTCCAAAACCAACAAGAACAAGCTCAAGCTTAAGCCCAACACCAAGCTTGGCAGACACAAGCATAATATTGGGTACAATTTCAAGCAATCCATCAACAAGTAGCTCAACAACAACCCCAAAAATAAGCATTGTTGGCACAGCAACAACACGACCAAGAACAAGTGTTGTTGGCTAAGAAGCAAACATAGGCATTACTCACTCAACAAAGCTTTCAATAGATTCCCACCACAATTATTGAAAATGGTGATCAAGATCCTTCGACCGATGATCATGTTGAAAGTGTCTCTACATCACCTAATGAGTTAGAAGACATGTCTCAAGAATTTATTCCAAAGCATGATCAACATCTTCCACCAAGGTCTAGAAATGATCCTTTCCAAAACATATGGACATCCTTTGACCTCATGGCATTTGAGAAAATTCCTATGCCTAATGAAGATATCCAAGAACCCTTGATAAGAAATCTATTCTTTGAAATTGACCCATACCAAGAACTTGATCCAAAGCATGTCAAAAGCAATTCTGAAATCATTCAAGATCAAGAATTTGTATCTCCAAGCTACTACAATCATATAATGGATACTCTCATATCTATACAAGATGATCATATCTATATAGCACACACTTCTTCATCTACCTATGAGATGTTTTCTTTGGATGGACATGTAGATGATCTTCACTCAAAACAAGAGTCACATACTCTTGATATCATTACCAAGGAACAAGAGTCTCCTACTCTGAACATTTGTATACATGATCAAGATATAGAAAAATCCAAGGACATATCAAAAATGGGTCATGAAGAAGGCTTCTATAAAAGTTGTGAATCAAAAACATCCTGTGAAAGCATATCAAGAATGAACCATGAGGAAGACTTCAATGTGGATAGTGAATCATTAACACCTCTTGAGAAGCAATGAAATCTAATATCTCACAAGATCAAGCCAAAGATATCAATCAAAAAGTTATCCCGCATATGGAGGATTCTATCACCTATAAACTTGGATCACTTACCTTTTTTAGGGCAAGCTATCTCATCTATAAAGAAGTCGTCACCTTTGAAGATCCACCACAGAGTAGAGAAGGAGTAGCACCTTGTTTCCAAGGTAAATCATATCATATTGCAAATAAAATGTTTCAACAGATGAATTATCAAGGCCGAGGATTAGGCCTACATGAACAGGGTATCCTAGAATCAGTGTAGATTATTGGCAATCCTAAGCATCAAGGTCTTGGTTATTCAACAATTAAGGGATCTAAACATATTAGTGATACCTCTATAAAATTGGGGGAAACTTCATCTCAAGCAAATGTCAACATAGGGGGCACCAAGGATCCTTATGATGAAACAAATGCCAATACTACAACCTGCCACGTCACAAATCTTCATCCACCCATCACCCCATCCATGAAGCATATCAGACAAATCAAATACATATGGATACCAAAAAATACAAAGAAAGATGATCCCTATCCACCCATCATTACTCATCTTCCCAACTTTGGAGAGTCAAAGGTTCCAAACTGTCAACCAATCCATCTTTTACTTCTAAACACACTCCATCCATGCCTCCACTCATGATATCCAATTCTCACATTGATCATATGGTGGCAATGACCCTTCATCATAAGGATTCAGGATGCACTCTATCACGATGTTTGCACAAAAACAAAGTTAACTATGGTATCAGCAAAGTAGATCAGAAATCTTAAAAGTTGCATTCAAATGCACGTATCTTGGCAAGGAAGCTTCTTCAAGAAGGATATCGATGGAACATTATGAATGAAGCATCTACATCAATGACATCAGGTGGTTCAACATTACCTTGAAATATTTCATGGATAAATACAACAAAATCAAAAATATAAAAAATTCCAAAAATAATAAAAAAGGATTGAAAACAGTAAAGAGAAAAATCGTCCTCCAGTGAAAACCACTTCGGTGGTGCTTTGGATAGGTGCCATGATGAAAACCTAGCAAACAGGCATCATGTGTAGAATCGACCATCTACGTGCACCATTTCAGGAGAAAGCATCTCATCACATCCATAATAAATCCAACATTCCATCCATAATAAATCCATTCATCCACAAACCATTTATCCAATCCATTTTCATATATATGCATCCATACTCCAAGTTATCTTGATCTTGATACAAGTTTGGTGCACACTTTACACTTGTTTATGGCAAACATCTTAACATGGGTCATTTTCATTAATCCTATCTTACCCAACGTTATCTGAGCCATGAAGCATTATCGAAATGAGCATCCTTTGTTTGAATACCTTATCTTGTATCAAGATAATCCTTGGCATCCTTTTCATGCTTACCATATCTATCCATCCATACACCTATCCCATCATCCACCCATGGCCTTCCACACATTTCTAGACACTAGGGGCAGATATTTACATCTTTCTTTGGGAATAAATCTTGATCTATATCCTCTAACTTATGTGGCGATTCAAACATTGGAAAAATAAAAATTAAATTGGTCAAGCATTTGTGAGCAAAAAGGCCAAATCGCTAGCCCATGGCATATTTTGACAAAAATATGTTCTTTATCAAGCTTTATCTTTCATCGAACATCAATCCAAAATCAATAATCAGTTGCATCTAATGTGTACTTTAGTGTTGCATCAAATCATTGAAACCAATTTTGTTCCAAACCAAGCTTCAAAATCCTGATCAATCAAATCCAATCAATCCATTATCATCTTGGGATATCCTTCCCAATCCTTGTGTTTCTTAACACTATCCTTGCATTTTTGTGTATCCTCAACAATGTTATCATCATCAATATTGAAATCTTCATGTTTCTTAACACTATCCTTGCATTTTTGTGTATCCTCAATAATGTTATCATCATCAATCCATTAATTTGATCAATCAACCCTAGGTTGGTTTTCAACAAAATCCAAAATAAAGCACTGATATCATCACATATCCATATCCAAATCGCCAAAATCATGCAAAAAATCCAAAAACATTCAAATAAATCATTCAAAATCCAAAACACATCAAAAACCTTAAAAATCAAAAAGTTTCATCATTTGTTTGAACTACGTCATTTCTGAGCTTGAACGTAGGCAAGGTTGATCTTTGATCATCCCCCAAGACACCCTAGGTCAATCTTTGATAATGTAGGCAAGGCTAATTTGTGGATCAGCTCCCGAGACCCCTAGGATATGTCTTTAAGTTAGTTTGTTCATCATAAATCTCGAAAATCCAAAACATTTTCAAAATACCAAAAAAAGCCTCAAAATATCTGAAAAACCAAAAATGGTGCATCCCTTTCATCTCACTTTCACCCGAAATAATCACCGTCCATAATAAATCAATCATCACCTTCATCCTTTGGTGATTCAATCGAAAGCAAGTCTAACAAGTTCCAAAGTGAACACCCTAATCGTCAAAAGTTTCAAGTCAAAGTCAGTAAGCAAGCAAGTTGATCAACTCGAAGTATCAATATCTTATCATCTAATCAATCTCATCAAAACCCTGATCACGACATGTCCTAGGATGCATCCTTCCTACACTAGAAATCAACATCAGGTATCACCAATAGTTTAGCCTTGGCTAGCGGTATGAATAATATTAGCTTGTTTGTTTACTTTATCTGGTCTTTTTGACTTATCTTATTTTGCGCTCATTCCAAGGACCTCTTAATGATGTCTAAACAAAATAGGTTTAGAGAGAAAGGAATGGGGCAATGATCATTATCTTTTTTATCTATTGTGTTTGTTGGATACTCTTGTAAAATAACTTGGCGAGTACTTGTTTTTTTAGGTCTGTCCTAGCAAGGTTTTCATATGTCAAGTGTGAACAGGAATACTCATATCTGTTTGTCGAGTCAAAGTCCATCACACTAGGTACAACTCCATCTTGGTTCTTTATACCATGATGCATCGTACTTACATGTGTTATCAAACATAAAGTAATTGGTCCTTTGAA
Source organism: Sequoiadendron giganteum (assembly GCA_007115665.2). Taxonomy (NCBI): domain Eukaryota; kingdom Viridiplantae; phylum Streptophyta; class Pinopsida; order Cupressales; family Cupressaceae; genus Sequoiadendron; species Sequoiadendron giganteum. Next base: position 496,807,786 of record CM021105.1, read on the forward strand.
AATCCCAACTCCTGGTAAGAAAATCATCATCATCATCATAACGTAGGCTTGTTGGATCCTCCTTCCATCCATCTTATTCTTCTATATTTAGTAACATTTATATCTAAAGTAGGTGTGAGATCTCAAAATATACACGAGACTACCCATGGTCGATGACTGTTTATACATCATCAGATTTTTCTACATCAAAGAATTGTCTTTCATCCTCTAATCAATAGAACCACTCCTCTCGCATTTTATTATGATATTGATCAAAAAATTAGCATTTATGCTCGATCTCTCTAGGGGGCAATATACCAGCATAATCCTTCCTAGTGGGGCATTCTAAAAATCAGAAATTTTTTGAACTTTACCAGCATAATCCTTCTTGTTGGGGCATCAGTGGAACATCCGAAAAAATCAAAGAATTTTTTTGAAATTTGATCACAACAATTTATTCTTTGAACCAATGCAACAAGTACATTGCTTCAAAGAGGGGCAAAATGTAGACATGGAAAATACACAAGTTGATCCTACACACCTGATCCTGATTACTAACGTTGTTTCATCTTGAATCATCTTCTTAGCTTCTCATCACCTTTCATCCCTTAATTTAATAAATCATTATTTATCTGATTAAGTCATTCTCTCCTGTTAATTAAATTAATCAATCTGATTTAATTAACCCTATGTCTCTATTTAATTATTTAATTAAAATATCTAAGGTCATTCTATTAAATTAAATCAATCTTTATTTAATTTAATCTAACATCATTCTCCTTAGTTAAATAAATCAATTTTATTTAATTAAATCTAAAATCATTATTCTCTCAACTTTGATTTATTTAAATCCTAAAATAGTCAAATCAGCTAATCCCCCTCTTAATTAATCAAATCCTGATTAATGTTAATCCTAATCACTTCAATCCTCTAGATCTTGCAACTTGCACAATAAATCAATTTATTTGATTTATTAATTCATCAATTTCTTTTCTAAAGGAATCTTTTGTGGAATATTCTTCCAATTCAAAAATCCCTCCAAAAGGGGATGGGTACTTCCAACAAGGCATTTAATGCCTCTTAGATGTCCTTTGCATTGAACCAAGTGACATTAATTTCATTTCTCTTCCTTCTAAACATGTCACATTCAAATTTCAAATTTGAATCTCATAGCATTTATCATGCACATTGATCAAAATGTGCTCATTCCTCCTCCAATCACATATGGACAAATGGCACTTGGCCATTGGATGTTGAATGATTCCACATTGCTCAAATCTTGCTCATTCTTCCAATTGGAAATCTATAAAGGAGATACTTTTCCTCTCATTCATCATCCACAATTTGAGTAAACTTAGTATACTCAACCTCATCCTTATTCACCATTTTAGCAAAGTTACTCTCTTCACATGGAGAGCTAATTTTATCCATTTCACATCAAGTGCTCATCACTTTCATAATTTCATAGCTAGGTTATGTCAAAATCTCATCAAAGAGATTCAATCATCCACAAATTATCACAAAGCTTACAATGGAGTTGGGAAAGGGCCAATTTTGACACACCAATTGGCACCGATTCTCTCATGGGATCAAGAGTTTGAATGCGTATTTAGGATTTCTTTAGTTTTTCATGTTTTGTTCTTGTTTTTCCTATTTTGAGCATAGTAAATGGATTTCATGGGGAATCCTTGTTTTATCTTGCATATGAACCTAACTATGTGTTTGTTTGTTGTGTTGTGTGCTTTGTTTGGTTTGTAGGGAGGATATTTTATATATCTTGTTGACCACATAGGAAGGCTTGTTTTTCTATGTTTTGGTTTGAGATGTTTAGAATGTCTTAACTACATCATGAATGAGGTTTCGTATGTCAAGTGTGAACATTAATACTCCTATCTATTTTTCGTTTCGAATTCCATCACATTAGGTACCACACCATCTTGGTTCTTTATACCTTGATGCATCATACCTAAGTGTGTTAGAAAACATAACGCAATTGGCCCTTTGAAAATCTTGACTCCTGGTAAGCAAATCACCATCATTCTAATGACTTGTGGGATTTTTATTTTTTTTCTATCTTCATTCCATACTAACATGGTATCATGATAGTTAATCAAAACATCACCAATGCATCCACCCACCATCCATAAAATCATCAGCATAATTGCATATCATACCATATAGATCATACATCATTATATCATCTTGCATTATCATCATCTTAAGTTATGAGGAATAATATAGATTTTTTATTCTAAGCATCTTAAGAAATCGTTGCATTACATTCATTGCACATCATACATTGCATGAATCATTAAGGACATAATAAAATCATTAAAATCCATTTTCATTGATCATTTGCATGTCATTTATCATTTTCATATCAATATATCATTAGTAGCATACATTGCATCCATGTAATCATCAAAAGGCATAGAAAATATACAAAAAGAAATACATTCATCATATATTAAAGCATGCATCATATCGCATGAGCATAAAATAGAAGCATCTCATAACATCACATAGAAAATTAAAAATGCATCATACATCATACGACATACCATAAATCAAACCATATCATATATATCATCAAAAATATACTGTCATGGTACAAAATCAGATCAAGTGTACATCAAAATACATGATATAATAGGGGCAATAATCGAAGCCCATGGATCAAAAAATTGAAACTGCCTATGATCAAAGAGCTAGCCCTGTTGGTTGCTGCCCTCTCCCACCTACCTCTCACTATGGTCCTCTAGCGGCCTCATCCCTATCCGTTGAGAGAAGTCTGGTACTTGGCCTACAATTGGCACTGCCTATTTGTAATGTTGTTGATAATACTCAACCTCTCTGACTACCTCTTTGTATGCCCGTAAGGAAACTGAACGGCCCTGGGATGATGAGGTTGTACTCTCTAGCTATCTCCGCCGACCAACCTCCTGATCCCTCTCGGATCGAGCCTGGTCCCTCTCAACAGTGACAATCAAAACCTGTTGTCGAACCTGATCCCTCTCCATAGTCAATACTTGAATCTAGTCTTGCAACTGCTAGATCAGTACATCTCGGTGATCTAGCTACCCTAGTGGTTGTTGTTGCGGGACTACTTTGTCCCCATCTTTGGGTTGGTCATCCTGTATCCCTACCCGTGGAGGTACCTATTGTGCCTGGTCTCTCGGGGGTGTCTGATGAGGAGGTGGTCCACCTCCTCCTTTATCCCCACCCCATCTTCGTCGCCTCTGCCCCTTGACCTCTGCCCCTACCAGCTGATCTGTCTGAAGGGAAAAGAATGCGGATCTACTGACCCAACAGTGCGGAATACATTCCCTTAACACCTTTACTTTAGGGGAGAGAAGCAAAAACGAAAAACTAACTGTTTCAAAAACTTATAGAGATGCATACAACCATGGCAATGAGAAACCAAAAAGATAAGCAAACAAAGATGACACAATATTTACGTGGGAAAACCCTTTCAGGTAAAAAACCCACCACACAAAGTCAAATCTATTGTATTATAGTAATGAATTGATTACATACAATATCCAGACTTCTTTTTTTAGCTCACAATCACCCAGAGAGTTTCAGATTCACTGTTACAATGGTTTTACAACATACAGTTCAAAACCCTCCTCAAGAACTTATGTCCTTCTGTTCTTCAGCTCACAACTTCAAACTTGCTCTGCAACTTATGACTCAACTCTTGACTTGTCTAACTTCTGTATGAGAAATGACATATCTCTCATCCATATGTAACCGACTTAGAAGAGCAATGAAGTCCATCCACAAATCACGTAACTGGTTAGATCTGACAGATTTCCTACAACGAGCCGACTTTGCATTCAAAGCCATTACTCAAAATGGTTGAGCTCGCCACCCTTCGTTGATAAATGCAACTGCCACAATAACTATCTTGGTATCTGTCCAATCACTATTCAACCAGGTGCCATGCATCCAAGACCCATCAGCAATTGCAGCTGACAGAGCAACCAAAATGGTCAAACAGACATCGGGCGCGACCAAGACTTCAAGTCATTTATAACACTGCCAGAGCCGGAGTCAAAACAGGAGTCAAAATAGGACTCCACCAAAAATACACACTGTCAGAGTTGGAGTCAGAGACAGAACTGGAGCTGAAACATGACCCTATCGAAATTTCAGGTTCAGGAACCATTTTAGTTCCGCGTCCGCCCACGGCAAAGGGGAACTCATTGGAAACAATTCTGATCAGGTAAAGTCAACCCGAGGTCAGACCAAGACTTGAACACAAAAGATCGGAGTTGGAGTCAGACCCGGGGACGGAATAGGAATAGAAATAGGACTTTACCAAAATTCTAAGATCAGGAACCAATCTAGTTCTGGTTCTGCCTCCGCCAACTGCAAGAAACAACAATCCAGAACTAGGACAAGGCCGAGGAAAACACCCCGAGGAGAATCCAAACATCCAGAGGAACTAGATCATAAAAGCAGGAGTTGGGCTCGGAGTTGTAACAGAAACTAAAATAGGAACCTGGAAAACAGACATTGCCAACTTCCAAAACTGGTTCCGCCTCCGCCAGAACCTGCGAAATGAAGCGAGAAGAAATAGACGGTAGGAAGCGGGGTCGGAGCAGGAACGAGAACCAAAACCCGAAACTTAGGCAAACAGGACAATTCCAAGTTCCATCTCGGTTCCGCCTCCGCCAGAGACCTAGAACTTAGGCAAACAGAACAATGCCAAGTTCCATCCTGGTTCCGCCTTCGCCAGAACTTTGCAAACAACACAAAATCACCAAGGCATGAAAACGAGGACTTCAAGCTGGAAGTTGAGACATAATTTCTCAACACTGTCGTTGGGCCTCTGTCGTGGAAGTGTTGCACCAGGAATTGTCAATCTCAAGGGAGGCCTAAACCAGGCTCTGTATGCTTGGGTCACTCCCACATCTACCGACCCCTGATCATACGGCCACGACCAGGCCACTAACTATCTGAATGAGGACACTACCTCTACTATCAGGATGGGTTGGCCCCATGTTGTCTCTCTCGTGGTACGGGTGAAGATTTCCACATACTGATCATCCGGTCTATCTTGAACCTCACCAAACTGATAGGCCACCCTATTTGGGAGATACCGCTCTATCATGGTATGGTCTTGGCCCTGCATCCATCTATCCTATCAGGTGAAAAAAGATGCTTTGTATCATCGTACCATGGGCTTATGCCCATCCAAGGCCTCCAGACAAACTCCCTCATCTCATCAAGAACCCGCTACCAATGGGCAAGCCAACCATGCTCATGTGAGTAAAATGGATTTGTGCCTCGCCATATCGCCAGACAATGGGGTTGTCAATGTCAAGGGAAATCGGTGTGACATCTAGATAGAGCACTGGAATCCACTCCCGTGCCTAGATGTGCAACAAAGTAACTCTTGCCCCGAGGGACCTGCTATCAAGATACACAAAATCATGCAAATCTTTGTATAAGGAAGCCAGCATCACTGGCCCCCAGGAAAATCACTCCTTGCGGATGACCATCCGCTCCCATGCCAGTCCCCAACCTGGACTGAAGTATCAGCCCTACCGATCTAGCACCACAAGACCTGAAATGATGGCTGGAATGATCAACTTGTAGTTGGGAACTGCACCCCGATATCTCTCCAAGTCAATCTGTCCATCAGAGAAATGGATCACATCATAGCAGGCATCCCTACCAGCATCTGGATCACAAATCACTCTAGCTCTATGGATGGGCAATTGAAGGATGCACCAAATTTCCTCAAGTGTGATGGTGGCCTCACCGATAGGAAGATGGAATGAGGAGGTCTCATTGTGCCACCACTCGGCCAAAGCCGTCATCATCCCTAAGTGGGTCCGAACAGGAGGAACATAGGCAATGAACCAAAGGTCGAGCATACCGAGTTGCTCCTCGAGGAATATATTCATACCCTATAATCTCCTAAGTACTGGCCATCTATGCTCTCTCAAGTCAAGTATATCAAGGTCCTCCTGCACAAGAGAAATCATCGCGTCAAGTCTTGTAAAAAATTCTACATCCTAAATCAGCCTGTCACATGTCAAACAGCAAAAGCGGCCATGTTTGCAAATGCAACCCAATTTGAAAAGTTCCAAACTGTGCCACCGCGGTGGATTTTCCAGATTCTTAACTCCAAAGTGCATCATGTAGTCCAATTTATGTATGTGGCTAACTCTGTGTCAAAACCCTAATTTCAAACTACGTCGTGCGACGCTACTTTTTCTTGCGGCCAAGTTTGACCATTGAAACCCTAATTTCCTAACCATGCAACACAGTGCTATTATCATGTGTGGCACAGTTTAGGGCCGCGCAGCACCGACTGAGCATTTGCAGCGACACTATATAGCGTCGCTCAGCTTAAAGTCAGTTTTGACACTATTTAATGCACGTAAATAAAAATAAATAAAAGTTGGGATGGGGGTACATACCATGGGTCCTGCGTCGATTGGTCTTTGGTGCAATCGTACTCTCTCTGACACGTGCCTGGGAAGCTGTCATTGCGCCATCTCGACCAGAACTCAAAGCTCAAAGTACAAAAAATTCAAAAGATTAAGTATGCAAATGTATTGAAAGTGACCCCTCAAGGTCTATTTAAGCATGCAAATTAGGATTTTTTGACCTAATTTGGCCATCCAATTAGGGTTTTGGCCCCCTAATCCCATTTTTGTCCAACCGAGGGCCATTTTGCATCTTTCTTGGCATTTTAACATGTTTTTTTGGCCTCCTGGGGCATTTTTGGACTTGTCGGGCACCTTATCTTCTTTTTTCACGAGATCATCCAAAAAATAAAAATAAAATGTTCGATCTCTCGAGGGGGAAATTTATCAACATAATTCATCCGTTGGGGCAACGGGGTGCATTTGAAAAATGCTCAAAATTTTGAACTTTGATCACAACATTTTATTCTTTGAATCAATACAACGAGTGCATTGCTTCAAAGAGGGGCAAAATGTAGACATGGAAAATGTACAAATCGATCCAACGCACTTGATCCTGATTACTAACATTGTTTCTTCTTAAATCACACTCTCAACTTAACATCACCTTCTGTCTCTTAATTAGATAAATCACTATTTAATTAGGTCTTTCTCCTCTAACGATTAAATTAATCAGTTTAATTTAATTAATTCTCCATCCCTCTTTAATTAAATAATTCATCTTATTTAATTAAACCCCTAAAGTCTTCTCATTAAATTGAATAAATTAAACCTTATTTGATTTAATCTAACATTATCCTCTTTCGTTAAATAAATCAAAAATATTTATTTAATTAATCATTTCCTCTCAATTCTTTTTTAAATCAACTCATAAATTTGAGTCAAAATTGTCAAATCATTTAATCTCTCATTAAATTGATCAAAACTTGATTAATTTAATCTCAATCACTAAAATCCTCTAGAGAATGTAACTTGAACAATAAATCAATTACTTTGATTTATTTAATTGCCTATTTTCTCTTAACATGGCATAAAAAGGGAATATTCCCTCAAATTTGAATTCAAATGCAAATTGGACTTGGTCCTTCGAACAAGGCATTTATTTCACCATACAAGTCCTTTTGCCTTGAGCCAAGTGGCCATAACTCCATTTTCTTCCCTCACGAACAAGTCATTCCACTAATTTGAAATTCTGCTTAAAGACATTTATCATGCACATTGATCAAAATGTGCTCAACCTTCAACCATTCACATCTTAACAAGTGGCACTTGGCCATTAGATGTTGAATGATCCTGCATTGCTCAAATCTTGTTCATTCTTCCAATTTGAAATATATAAATGAGAGAATCTTCCTCTCATTCAACATTCACAATTAGAGAAAAGTTACTCTCCTCACATTGAGAGCTAATTTTATCCATTGCCATCACCATAGCTAGGTTATTGTAGGTTTTCTCAAGAACTCATCTTGTTCTTCATCAACAAAGTTGATCAATCACTCATCAAATCATCAACAAAGATTACAAAGGATTTGGGAAAGGGCCAATTTCAACACACCAATTGGCACCAATTCCCCCATGGGATTGATAGTTTGTTCATTAAAATAGGATTCATTTTCTTTTATTTGCATTGTTCTTCATTTCCTTCCTATGTTAATGTTTCAATCTAATTTCATGGGGAATCCTTGTTTTGTCTTGCATATGAGCTAACTATGTGTTTGTTTGTTGTGTTTGTGCAAGAAAAGGAAAGGGGTTCACAACTCTTTCAAGAATGTTGTGAGGTTTTTTTGTTCTTCATCCAACAAGGATTCAACATAGAAAGTGATCTTGGGTGCATTTTTTGTTCCCACATTGACTAGAGTGGCATTTTCTACTAACACTATTGACTTCTCTGGATGCATACTAAGGGGAAGATTGAATCCCTCATCCTTGGGTGACTCAAAGAGGTTTTCAACCTCAGATACGTCCTTTTTTTTTAATATTTTAGGATCAGAAAGTGTCACAGTGTGGTTTTCACTTAGAGATCTACATATTACCTACATTTCGTCAATTTTGTGTTTGAAGGATTCAATTGTGTTCCCATAGTGTGCCCATGTGTCTAGATCTATGTAAAAAAATTCTTTGTGATCTACCCATGGTAAGTTATCACAAAGTCCCATGAATTATGAGATCGCTTCATCGTTTTCGAATAAATCAAGAATTGTTGGTCCTTTTTGGTCCAATTCAATGAGTTGTGCATATATTAGGCATATTTCAATGGGTTGATTGCTCAGAGCAAAGGATGTTATGGATATATTAAAGAGAGATTTATTCTCAAATAAGTTAGCAACATCAAGGGGGAAGTCATCTAAGGTCATATCATGTGATGTAGGTAACCAAGAGGAAGACTCAGCCCATTTAGTGGAAGTACCTTTGCCAATAAGGGTGACCTTTCTAGTAGTGCAACCTATGCCAAGATTCTTTACGTGTTTCTCAAGAACGATAGATTCTAGCAAACTGTTATCATTTTGTCCTATTTTCTCATTCTTGTTATAGTCACATCCCTTCATTAACTAGAAGCCTTTGTTGTCATTTTCCATGGGAAGAATAGGGACAATTCATTCATCTTGATAGAGGAATTTAGAGACATCTTCCTCATTGATATATTCTTGGTTCATATCCCCCCACTTAGTGAAGGTAGTAGCTACCATCCTGATTGTTTCAAGGTCTTTGTTGCTAGATGTGGGTTTCCTGTGGGATTGAGGAGAAAGAGGTAGTTCTCCCAAGACAAAATTATTCTTCATTAGCTTATATTTTCCACAATTATCATCCTAGATCACTTCTTTGATTTCAGGAATGTTCTTCACAATATGTATTTTTGTTTCTGAGATCAATGCAAGGGATGATGGGTCAACAAATGAAGCAGGAAGGGTAGGCCCTTTGTCATTCTTGGGTACTTTGGGGATGTATAACTTGGCTTCAAGATTCTTGCAATAGTAAAAAGGTTCAGGATCTCCATGGATGGTAATATCTCTACCTTCAAAAGGAAACTTTACACATCGATGATAGGTCGAGGCTACAACTTTTAAATCATGGATCCATGGTTGACCAAGTAGGATGTTGTAGGGAAGATCAAGGTCTAACACTTGGCACGTATTTTCTATAATGATAGGTCCCACTTGGATGGGTAGTGCAATGATTCCTTGTGATACCCACTCTTGGTCTTCATATGCTCCGATGGTGGTACTTTTTTCTTTCTCAATAGTATCCTCCGAATAGCCCAAGTTCTTGATTAACTAAAGGGTACAAATGTTCAGACTATCACCTCCATCCACTAAAACTCTTTTTACTTTGTTTTTATGAATGACAACCTCAAGGTGTAAAGTGTGGTTATGAGATGGTTGTGATGGTAGATCTTGTTCTGAGAAGGTAAGGAGATGATTAGTGATATGTCTTACCATAGCTTGAAACTAGTCTATATCAATATCCTTAGGGATGGATGACTCTGACAAAGCTTTCTTTAAGATTTCCCTATGCATGGTGGAGAGCCTTAATAGTTCCAAAATTGATATCTGTGTGGGGGTCTTCTTAAGTTGTTCCAGGAGATTATACTTGCTAGGATTTGATATTGGTAATGTAGGTTGTGCCCTAGATTGATATAGGACTCCTTGGATAGTAATTTTTCCACATCACGTGGTGACTCCACACTGTGTGCTTGGCCCTTTGATGGTGATGACAGTGATGACACTATCACAAGAAGCAACTATGTTGGAATATGTATGTTGCATGTTTGTGTAATCCTTAGCTTTTATGGTATTGTTTGCTTCAAATGTTATGATCTAGCATAGGGTTCTTGTATATATTAAGATCTTGATTCCCAACAGGTACCTTAATAGATATGGTGTCATTTTTCTATGAGGTCTTGGATAATATTTTTGAGCCTCATGCATTTCGTTATTTTGTGTCCTTTGATTTTATGAAAGTAACAAAGGCCATTCTCGTTGTACCAGGATGGTTTCTCTTGTGGTTATTGGTAGTTTTCAAAGTTGGGAAGCATTATCAGGTTTGACTCTATCAACTTCTTCATGATGGTCTCGATAGGTTCACATAATTGTGTATGCTTTCATTTTGGATAGTTATTCTTGTTAGGGGTTTTCCTTTGTTGTGTGTCAGTATTGTTGATCTGATTGTTTTGAGGAGGTTTCATTTATTGCACAGTTGGTTGAATGTTAGCAACTTGATTGTTTTTTGGTCTAGGATCACTTAGGACCACCTTAGCATCTACCATTCCATCATTTATTGTGTTTGTGTTCTTAGCCAAGACACGAGGCTTGTCATTTGAACTAGTTGATGGATGGTTATTAGCTTGACTATTCCTTTGTGAGATTAGAGATCTCTCAATGTTAAAGGCTCTAGGGACAAGCTCATCATAGGATGTGATGCACTACATTTTTCAAGTGGAAGGATAGATCTGGATCTAGATTTGTGATAATGGTCCCCACTTGTTGTTCACCGAGAAGAGGCCACTTGCTCTTACTAGCTCTTTGTCTCCACCATTGCAAGAAATTAGTGAAAGATTATCCTTTGTTATGTCTGAGAGTATACAAATATTTTAGGCTTATGTCCATGTCAAGATTAAAGGAGATATGATCAATGAATTTATCGGTGATTTCTTGGAAAAATTTTATACCAGGAGGTAGTTGAGAAAACCAATCCATTGCAGGACCTACTAAACTTCAAGGGAAGAGTCGCATCAAATAGGAATCATTATAGGCCACCTCCATACACATGATGTTAAACTCTTTGACATAGTCCATATGAATTCCTCTCCCTTTGTATTTATTGAATTTGGGGATTTCAAAGCTGGGAGGGAATGGTACCACTATGATGTTTCAATCAAATGGATATGGACATAAGTTCTATGTATAGGGTTTCTTTTTCTTTCCCATCTAAAGATCCTGCATTTCTTGTGACAACACCTTAAGTTGTGATGCTAAATCATCTTACGAGTTTGTTTGAGGAACATATGGTGTGTATTTTGAGATGGTGGATGGATTATATGTGGGATTATGATATGATAAAGTGTTATATGGTGTATATGGCAGTGTGGGATTATGTGAAGGTGATTGAGGTGTTGATGTGTATTTTCCTAATGTTTTTGTATTGATGATGCTCTATTGAGGATTATAGTAGGAACTTTGTTGTTGTTGTTGGGTATATTGTTGAGCTAGTAAGGCTTGTTGTTGTTGTTGAGCCATAAGGGCTTGTTATTGTTGTTGCATCGTGAGGGCTTGTTGTTGGGCCTATTGTTGTTGTTGGGCTAAGGTTGCTTGTTGATAAGCCTATTGTACTTGTTGTGAAGCTAAGGCATGTGCTTGCAATGTAGGATCAGTTGGTTGTTGGGACACTTGTGATGGATTATGGGTGTTGATGGTTTGAGTGGGTAGTGGATTGGTGACGAGAAGTTGGGGTCTCCCTTGTTTTAACATTCCTTGGAAGATGGTGGATTGAGATGGAGGAATGTAATTTTGAGGTCCCATTTGATTTTGCATGGTGAAGGGAACCATGGGGAAAGATGAGGATGGTATCATTAGATTTTGCAATGATAATGACATGTTAGGACCTTGAGTCCATCTATTGAAAAGGTTCCCTTGTCCAAGGTCTTGAAGATTTCCTTGTGTCAGAAATGTGGTCAAAGTATTAACTAGGTTGATGGGATTTGTCATCAAGGGATTGTTTTGATTTGGGTTGATGATGGATGTGATGGACGTGTTTTGTGAAACCAATGGTGCAGATGAACCTGTTGGGGGATTGGATAAATATGTCCCTATTTATGTTAAGGGTTGATTTTTCATTATGGTTTTGACATGTGCTTGTGGGTCAATTTGAGACACTTGGTCCATACTTCCCTGTGAGATGTTAGGCACACTTATGTTACTTGTGGGATGGATGAAGTTGGGTACCCTCGATATGTTGATGTTGTCATGGATTCATGAAGTGTAAGTGGTTGATGTTGTTGTTGGGGGTGTTCGAGAATGGAAGAAGTGTCAAATGTTGGTGTCCAAGTAGTGGATGGATTGGTGTTGAGGGTACCCACAAGTGTATTGCTTTCGAATGGAAGAGTTAGACAAAAGTCTTTGGAAAGACTACTTACAAGACTAGGAGTGGATGTTTGATTTAGCCCTAGTGATGGAGTTTTTTAGCCTTGTTTCAAAGGTTGCACAAAAAAACATGGGGAAACTAGAGCAACACTTTCTAAGCCTTGATGTTCTTGTTTGTACTCCATTATTTCTTTCATATTAAGTCCAAATGGGTTATTTGTAATGTCTTCAATCTCATATGGTCCTGATGGAGATGAGGATTTTTGTGATGGGGTAACTTGACCTCTCAGATTGAATTCTAAAGGATTGGGATCACTTGAGGTGTATGTGACTTTTTTTTTCTCCATGATTCTCTTGTGTTGTGATTTTTTCTTTACCATAAATTTTGGGTCATCTATGGGAGAGTTGTGTTGAGATTTGTAATGCTTGAACTCTCTAGTTGACTCAAATCTAGGTAGAAGGGATGCTCTAAGTCTCTTTGGATCAATAATGACAATGGGAGATGAAAAGGTGGATGATGTGGAGAGTGATCTTTGCAAACATTTTGGGACAACACTTTTGACTTGAGTTTGATGTTTGATGTTAGGATAAAGGATGTTTATGAACTTGGAAATCTTTAGGGTAGACTTGTGACCTTCAAGATAAACTAGTTCAAAGATGATAACTAACTCAACTAAGTTTATGGAAAAGGATACATTTCACATACAAAGTAGCTAAGTCATGGGTTGGTTTGATAGATTTTGAAGTAAAAAAATGATGTATTTCAAAAAAAATTGTAGAAGTTTGGTGAAGTGAAGGATGAATTTTGATGAAGGGATGAGTGAAATGTTTGACCCAATGTTGACCTAAAGTGAACCTTTGTGTGATAAGACCAAGGTAGTGAGAAACATGTTAGACCTCTAAGGTTTTTAAATCCTAAAGACCCAATATTTTAGATAGGTTCATTATCATTAAAGAGACCAAGATTTTTACCGAAAAAGAACATGTACAAATCTAGTTGTTTCTTGAAACACGTTTGTAGAAGTAGTATAAAAACTTGGTTCTATTTTGGTGAACTGTTTGAAGGCGTTTTTTGAGAGCTTTTGGAGTAATATTACTAAGTTTGAAATGATGACATGTAGACCTTCTCTTGGGGATCTTTATTTTGTGTGAGATCATTTGGAGAAGTTTAAGATCATGGAAGAGGATATTTATTGTCATATGGGTGGTGGTAATATGGGCCTTCCAGCCTCAATATTGGTTTGTTCCTCTTCTTCATCTAAGACATTTGTTATGTCTCTCCACTGAATGGGTGTTTCCTTTGTTTCAAAAGTGAAGCTTCTCAAACTACTAATGATATCAGTTTGCTCTCCTTCAATGAGTTCAAAGTTTGGTTGAATAATAGCAGGTGTAAGATCAGGTTGTTCAATAGGAGCAATCGGTCTCCAAATGGTCATGTGGGATTCAAAGTTGTCAAGTTATCTTGCTTAAGTGAGTTTATTTTACCGCAAACACTTGTCTTGATTGTGTTTTCAAACTAAATGTCTATGTCAAAAACATCATAAATTTCACAATGTCCATTTTGTGAAAAGGATGAAATTTAAGCCATAGTTGCCTATGTTGACTTTGGAAAATATGGATTGAGATGTAAGTCAAGATATTTAGAAATCCTTAGGACAAGCATTAATATCAAAGCTATTTCAAAAGGTATCCATATTGAGACCAAAGGGTTCGAAGTTTTTGAGGAAGATTGTGAATGTTTTTTTGCAACATTTTTTGGAACCAAGCAAAGTATTAAACTGACTCACAATCATTTACCACCTAGGTTGAAATGGTCATACTTTTTGAGTCCCCACATGGATTTCTCCGAACACTAAGACAATGCGAATAGTTAGAGATTTGGTGACACTGGCTCCCCTCCATGGCACACACTTCTCGAGACCACTAAATCTCAAAATCCTAAAGATCTAAAGGATTTTTTTGTTTCAACAATGAATAGTACAAATGTGGGGCGGCTTCAGAATGATCGTTCTTGCACCAACAAGCATTAAGGATTTTTGGTAACTAAATAATTTGGTTCTTAGTAACAAATTGAGAACACCCAACCATATACACACTTGCTTTGCAACTTAAGGCTCTTACTACCATTCCCGTTCCACTTAAGGCATGGTACGTGCAGTATGTTATACAGTCTAGGATAGAAGGTACTTTATCATGATTTCCCAACCTTTAATATAGCCTACCAATAAATGTGCTTGTAAGAACTTGCCTATGATTTTCCCATTGTGAGGTGTGTCTCATAGTAAGTTCTCTCTTAAGGGTGAAAAAAATCATAAAGGTGTACTTAAGTAATTCTCTTCATCTAAGATCGCAAAAAGCGCAATGGAATTGGATACGTACTAGAAGTGCACACAAACAACAAAGTACACTTGGAGTGTTTCTCTTCACCCAAGATCGCACGAAGAGCAAGGAGATTGGATACACACTACAAGTGTGTCACAGAAAAGCAAGCACTCATTCATTTTAACCTCTAAAGCTAAGATGAATTCATTTTATGCACCAAATGAAATGTTAAGTTTCCTTGTTCAATTTTAAACCCAAAATACAATGATGAAATGAGGGTTCAATTTTAGTCTCATTTGAGCGCTCTTTTTAAAACCCAATTGAAAGCTAGTGTGGTCCTTCTAGTGCCAAAATGTGACCGAAAAATTAGTATGGGCCGATTACGCTTGATCCATGAAGAATCAAAGCATATGAAAGCCATTAATTCCAATCTCAACATAATCAATCAAATATAAATTTAAACTAAACATTTATCAAAACTAAGCATTCTAAACTATGAAAGTGTTAAAATGTCTACTCTAATCCATCTGAAACTTATCCCGTTGTGGGAGTGGCATCGTGTTGATGTGGAACGATGACCCTTTCCCAATCCTGTGGATAAATGAGCCTGTTCCAATCAATTTTATTTAAGAAAACTAATGGAATGATTGTGAGATGTGTATAAAAACATGATTTTAATCTAAATGAGAATGGTGCCAGCTAATTTAACATGATTTTATGCTAAAAAGATGTAGAAATGAAAAAGTTAAGCTAATCTAAATGGATTATAAGCTAAAAGATTCAAACCCTAATTAATAAACAAGCTAAATGGATGCATTATGTGATCATAGAAACCTTTAATAGAATCTAAATCTATTTAATGCAATTAAATAAACTAAAAGATGCTAAATATGAGTGTGAGTGTGAGTGATTTCAACAGCATAAGTTTGATGTTAAAAGATGGATCCATTTGTCTCCAAATAGTGATCTATTAATAGGAAAGCAAATGAGAAATGAAGGGTTGAGATCAAAAAGGATAAACAATGGTCAAAAAAGAAAGAAGATGGAGGCATGGATCATGGATTCTCATCAACATGTGATAATGAAAGATGATATTTTAATCAAGGATTAATATTCCTTCAAACAAACACACTTTTGACATGTACAAGAGGTCACGAGTTAACTTGCACAAGAAGTTTTGAGTTAACTTGCATATGAAGCTAAGTAAGAATATTCCCTTTTTAAAATGAGGAGAGAGAATATTCTTTGGAATATTCTCATGGGTGAGGGAAAAGGATAATTTAGCAAATTAAAACAAATTTTAATTGTACAAAAGGGGGAAGGAATGTTCCATAGGAATATTCCTTTTGGAGGAATATGCAAAGGAGGAATATTCCCTTGCAAGTGGGGGAGAATTATTAGTAATTGATAATTAAATAAAGGTTTAATTATATAATTAGGGTAATTTAGATGAATTAGATGATATTCATTAAATAAAGTGATTTAATGAAAAGGGGAAAAGGTGATGACATTTAATTAAATAACTTAGGGCTATTTAATTAAATATGAAGATTTAGGGTTTTAAATTAAATAATTTGATTTATTCAATTTAATAGGATGAAATGTTAGCATGGAAGGGGGTGAATTAACTTCATTAAATTAATTAGGTTTATAGGTAAAAATAATTAATTAAATAGCTAGGAAAATTTAATCAATTAAGCGAAAAGAGGATGGATTTTAGGAGGAAATGATGTTAGTATACCTCAATTGAGTGCATGATATAATTCAGAACATTTTTAAGTGTTTATAAGTCCCATAGGGATATCTTTGCATGAGTATTCTTAAGTTTTTCAAGAAGGTCATACTCCTTCCCACTATGTGAGGGCAAACGAGGAGCACTAGGAAAAATGGGATTAGGCAAAGGTAAGGTTGTTGAAGGTGTTTGTTTTGGTTGCAAACTGTTTCTAGTGTTATGTGTATGAGCAACGGTATTATGACTCGGGTGTTGCAAAACCTCATTCTTAGGTGGGTAAAAGATAAGTTTGAGTTTGTGGTTTGTGTGAAGGTGGGTAAAGGATGAGTTGAGGTTGAATAATATTAACATCCCTTAGTGAAGGAGAGTATAATGTTACTTCATCATCTTCATCTAAGGCACTATATCATTAATGTCAATGCTATTTTTTTCTTGCACCATGATATCTTCCCTGGGAGGAGAGTTTTTAGGAGAAGTATAAGCTAGATGTTCATGAAATTCAGAGGTTGGTTCTTCTAAAATGAATTCATCACAAGTAAGGGAGTTATCAATGGTTGGATTGTTTTGTTTATCAATAGTGGGGATATTAGAAGAAGGATCTATTTGATTGTTATGATTGTTCATGACTTTATCCTTTTTCTCTAAAGTCTCATTCTCTTGTGTCATACTATCTACCCTAGTAGGAGAGCTTGTAAGATTTTCATCACATTCCATAGTTAGATTTGGTAAAGTAGCTTCATCACAAGTAGGGGAAGCATCAAGAGAATGACAACTATGATTTTCATGCTTACCAAATAGATATTTCCAAATGATAGGAGCATTAGGGAAGGGAGGAAAAAAATTCTTATGAATCTCAATAGGCACATCTTCTAACACCAACCTATCCTCTTTGCATTCAGGAGGGATATTAGGAGAAGGAAAATTTTGATTGTCATCACTATCTATGATATCATCCTCTTTCACTAAAAAATTCTCACAAGAAAGGGATGAATGGAGACTAGGTAAGGTGATGTTTAGAAATGTTTCTATGATCTCATCTTCTTGGTTTCTAATATCTTCCAAAGGAGGATGAGGAGAGGGAAAATCAAGACTCTCAATGCTTGCACCTTCTATCACCAAGATACCTTCGTCACTAATAGGAGAGGTATCGGGAGAAGAGCAAGTATGATTGTTATGATTGTCTACGCTTGCATCCTCTTGTTTTATACAATCCTCACCAATAAGAAATGTAATATTAAGGATTGTGTCAATGGTTTGATCCCCTTTCTCTAAGATGTTCTCATAACTATGAAAGATAATAGAAGGATGACTAACATGTTTTGTGATGACCTCATTGTTGTACTCTAAATTGAACTCATAAGAGAGGATTTTGTACTTATGCAATCCATTTTTAACCATATCAAAGCCACGTCTCTTGAAAGAAAACATGCTATTATGGAAAAGTAAATAAAGTGCAATTCAATGATCTAAAGTGAAATTTTTAAATGAAATTTTCAAATTTGAAACAAGGTAATTTACTTATTACACTATGCAACAACTTGAAATATGAAATATTGTAAAAATGCAAATTTAGAATGAGCAATGCATGAAATGGACCAATTTAAGCTAGATTTAGTGAAATGCATGTAACATAAATCCAACCCTCAAAAATAGATAACCAATGGTAGCAAACAAAAGTGAAAAAACAAGGTTTTAAATGTTGTAAAAGTAAGTTTCAAATATGCACTGGGATTGATTCACCTAGAGGGGCGAACGAGTCCCAATTAGGGTTTTCTTCAAAAAAAATAGAAATTTTCAATTGTTTTTTATGCTTTTTATGTTGTATGATGTGTATCCTAAGTGAAAATGCAATTTTCAATGATTTGAGATGCAAAAATGCAACCTATATGCCCTTTCACTAATGCAAAAGTTTAAAACCCTAGAATGCCAATTAACTAATGCAAAATACAATGCAATGTTAATGTAAGCTAAATCTAGGATGATGATGCACTCCAAATTAGAATAAAGGTGTTATAAATGTAGGTTCACCAAAATGGAACTAATGAAAATGGGGGATTTGTGCTATCGTATGGCTTACGACAAAAAGCACACCCACTTTCAGTTATTTCACTCAAGGATAACCCTAGAGATCTCAATGCAAAAGAGAAAGAGATCTTGCAACAGGGTTGTCCTAGGGGCTTATTACAAGCTAATGAGGGGTTCACCACCAAACTAGGGCTTGGAAAAACAAATGAAATGCAAGATCTAATGACAAAACCTAGTGATGCATGAATGACCTAGAAATGCATATAAATCAGAATAGAAAGTTATAAAATCAGAAGTGTGTACTTAGAAACTTGTAGAGGCTTGAATGAAGACTGGAAATGCTAAAAATCCTAAAATTTTGGCCTATTGGGTGAATCAGTCCTAGATCAGGGTTTCTTCATAGGAACAAGTTTCTAGAAAAAGGGTATCCAAAATTGCAAAATATCAAAATTGACCTAAACTAGGACTCATTCGCCAATCTAGAAGAATGAGTCAAGTTAGGGTTTTCTAGAATTTCAAAGTCTGAATATGGTCTTCAATGTTTTCTCTTTCTGTTCCACTTTGTTTTCGGATCTGAAACCCTGATTTTAGACCTGTAGATGACTTTTTGGTGAAGATTATGACCTTGAAAATAGGGAGACAACTCCAACAACTTTTTCCAAGCTTGTAACCTAATCTTCAATAATCCTTTAAGTCTTCAAAGCACCTAGATATGCAATTACACAAAGAGAGAGAGAGAGAGAGAGAGAGAGAGAGAGAGAGAGAGAGAGAGAGAGAGAGAGAGAGAGAGAGAGAGAGAGATAAAGTGTGGATTGTTAGGGAATAGGGGTTTGTCTTGGTCAAACCCCTTGTAGGTAATTAAACCAAATGATGAGACAATGAAATGAAGGAATGAAACATGAAACAAAGAACATGAATCATGGAAAATAATACCTTGAATGATGCCTTGTAAATTATGTCTTGTAAATCTACAACTCAACATGAAATGGCCATGAAGGATGTAGATCTTGATCTTTACAATAGGAGTAGGACAATTATTGATCTTGGATCTTTGATGCTACATCACAACACCAGCTCAATAACATGTTTGATGCTTGATATCTTTGACATGATGATGGATCTTGAATTCTTGCAACAATTGATGAAGAATCCTACCCTCGAATGCCTTAAAAGTGATTATGATGATCTTGTGAAGTCTTGGAATTATTAACTCTTGAATGCTTGACTTGATAAAATTAGACCTTATGAAATAATGGTTTGAAAGCTCATTTATATAGGAAATCCATCTAATATCTTGTGTATTAGATCCCAAAGGCCGACATACATGAAATTTGAACTTAAAACCTTGTTTTTCCCACTTAAAACCTTGAAAATAGGCCAAATGGGACTCATTCGCCCAAAGTGGTGAATGGGTCCCACAGGGCCTATTTTGATTGCAAAAGTGTTAGGGAGTGTGTAAATTAAGTTTATATGTTGATATTGTTGGGTTTTTTTATTGAAATATGTCTTGGAATGCATAATATAGGGTCTTAGGGGCCTATTAATGATGATATAAAGGTCATAAATGCAATAGGGCCCAAAATCCAATGTGAAAGTGTAAATAAATACACTTTACAACACCAAATTAAGGAAAAAATGGGTCTATTTAGCTAAAAAAGGGCCCAAAACCTAATGTGGATGTGTAAAACTCATCACAACACTAGATTAAGGCAATATCAGGTCCAATTCATCATTAATTATTCCCAAATCAAGCAAAGAAAAGGTATACTTTTTGTGTTGCCACAAATACGACCTGGCGGCAAGTGATAAATTTATTTACCTTTCTTGCAACTGCTCTTCAGTCAAGAATCCTAACGTCTTTTAAAGCTTCATCGATCGCCTTATATAGCCTTGAGATCAAGACTCTTGATTCTTCAGCTCATGGATTGATTATGTGCAGAATTTGGTTGACCATCAGGCTGACCTTTGCATTTAACTCCTATGCATCTGTTAAAAACTTCAAAAATGGCTTTAGAGCTGCCACTACAACTACGATCCTCTCCCAATGAGAGGATAATAATTTTTTAAGCACTAGGAGGAGCCTGTATCCTTGCATTGCAGTCAATTCCTACTAGAATAGGGATTCCCTAGCTTTCATGTCTTCTTGCAATTTATTCTTCTCTTGGAGAGCATTTGAAAGTTCTAAGAACAACCTCTCTATCTCCTCATTGCGATTCTACAGAATGGACTTGATGTTTTACTTCTCCCATTTATTCTTTTTTGGTTTCTACCTAAGCCTTTTGAATATTGTTAAGAGGCTTGAGATTGGGTATTACCCAATTCCTTTTGCATGTCCGCATTTTTCTTATCCATCTCCTACAACTCCTTTTACAGTTCATCATATGTACTGTTTGTTCTGGTTATTGTATCCTCAAGCTCCTTTTACCTTTTTTATGCTCTGCAGTTGTTTCACTCTCGACTGCAATCTCACATTTCAATCTTTCCACCTCAACATGAAGCCAATCCTTTTCACTCTAGGCATCTTCGAGCAATTTAGTCACTTTGCCCTATTGACCCTGTATCTGCCTCAAGCAGGCCATCTCCAAATATTTTCCTTTGATTTCCACTTGCAATATTTTTTTTGTGGTATTTATATATTTACCAACTCTATCTCACACTTTTTCAATTTCTTATCCAGCTTCCCGTAGTCAGTATAGACCACTTTATGGGTTGCCTTGGCCAAGCTTGCCTTGTCACAAGGAAGAGTCTCACTCAAATTGAGACCCACAACTTGGATGTCATAATCCATGAAATTCATTTCTCCTTTCGGCTTGGATACCTACTACCTCATAGTCGAGATTAACAGAGCATTTCGCTCTTCATCAAAACAGGTTTCCAACTTTGGAGTGGCTAGATTTGCCACAACTTGTCCCTGTAATTTTTGCTTTCTTTCTTGTCGGGCCTACCTTGTTACTTCAATATGAGTCTGAAGGCTCTAAGGAGACTTGATACTTTGTACGGAAAGAGAAACACTGGCGGGGAGACCAAAGAGGGTGACAAAAGGGGTACTCTTGGCCAAATGAGTTTTCAGAGAGGCAAAGGGAAGTGTTATCATTGAAAAGGGTGGGATGCCATACATGGCCTGAGAAGGAGGGACACCAATTAAAGTAAAAGTGGAAGTAGGTGGGAAAAGAGGCATATGCATAGAAGTAGACAGGGGTGATAAAACTTGCAGCATGGGTGTATTAGTGTTTATAATTGGTGCCTTTGGCAAGGCAATCAAAGAGTCAATTGTGGCAAAGGTAGAAGATGCACGTTTAGCACATAGGGTTTCTTCATGGGGCTGATTATAAAATACACTCGAGGGTGTATTAAGGATGATAATGTCACAACCCATGGATAGAGGATTTCATTATGTAGATGAGGGGGAAGTAATAACTAAAGATGCAGTATAAGGAAGGATGGCGGGTGCAAGACTTATCTAGATTATCAGGGTTGAAAATCCTAGCGGAATGGAGTCAACCTCTTCTTCTCCTTTGATCGATGAGCTCGGTCTACCTAATTCTTGAACTCTTCTTTTCTCTATAGGGGCTACACTAGTTGATTTAGACTCTTTGGTGACCAATCTCGATGAACCCTGGGTCCTTGGAGTTGTGGTAGATCTTTTTGGAGACTGTCAAGTCCTCTTACCCTTTGGTAGGATGTTGGTGGAGGATGAGATCCATGGTCCCTTTTATTTTGATCCTTTTTCCTTTATTTTCCCTACATCGAGTGCTTGAGATGGAGGGACAAAAACTGGTTTGTGCTCATGTTCAATCTCTTGATCCAATTCAGGATTACTATTATTAGATCCAGCCTCAACATCATAGATCTTGTCGAAATGCTCATCATAGGTATTTTTTTTCTTATTGGTACTTCCAAAAATTAGCCTTCTTTCTTTTTGACCATCCCAAATTCTTTAGCTGTGTTTTGAGGGATTGGCCCATCTAGGCACTTTGTTGGAACTCCACCACCCTGGGATAGAAGTTGAGCGATGGGGGTTGTACATATGATATAAAGGCTAGGTCGATGTAGACCTCTACTCTCTCCTTATTCGGGTTCTTCCTCGACTACCAATATTCTCGCTCTTCATGTTTGATAGTTGGGAGATGCCCAACAAGATTATACTTCCATCTATCACAAATGAGGACCAAGCCTAGGCAGGCCAACTTGCTAGTTAGCACAACTTGCTCTTCCCACTTTACAATAATTACCTAAATTTTGGCAATGGTAAGGGGAAGAGTGTAAAGCACTTTCTTGTGCCTTCCAACACCATAAGCATTGTCAGCAATGGTTTCCTTACGACATGCCTCCAATGTGAGGGTCCTGTCTGTTACAAATTTTGGAAGCCTAAAATGCTCCTCATTAAAATTATGACATTTGATGAAGGAAAAATTTGCCCCCCTAAAATAATCCACTAGGGTTTGATGGTTTTTATCCAATCCAAACCTTCAGGGGAAAACCTGCCTAGAGGATGTGAGACAAGTCTAGGAGTACCAGTTGTAGGAAATAATCAACAAATGAATAATAATCCCATGTTTTAGAAAGAACATGGGTCCAAGCTAAAATTGGCTTGTATAATCTTTTCGCATCAAAAATACTAAGCAACAAATGATCACTAAAGATCTTAGGGTTCTGATGTAAAATTAGGTGTACCAGAAAAAAGAAAAACCTGAATTCAAAAGCACTATTATAATCTATTAATTGCTCCATCATTCCTTTTGCAATTGCTTTGATGAAATCAAAATGTTTATGGCTCCTTTCTTTCTTGAGCATGAAGGCTAAGCCCATCTAGAACTTGTAGACCTCATCATCACTTTCATGGCCATAAATAAAAGCTAGCATTGAGAAAACAACCTACACATCTGATTTGAACTTTATGTGTGCCAAAGGGAAGATGAGTTAATTATTATTTGGCTCCTCATTCGTTTCATCCTTATGGAATTTTAGATGTATGTCCTTGGTTTCCAGAAATCTTCCATCCTTCTGCAACGAAATTTCTCGGCCTCCCAATTTGAGGGGATGCACAAAATATCTTGAATGGCTACGACACTGATGGCAACCTTTAACCTATTGCAATTGATAACCCATATTTCTTCATCCAATTTTTTTGCGTATGCATCAACCAACTTTGGGAATGGATGCATGGATGGAAATATGAATTGTGGCAAACCATAATGCCAAAGATAAGTTGCAAAATCATCTGTTGACCCATGGGTGAGCATTCTCTACAATGCTCCCCCTCTAAGGTTCTTGGAGTTTACATGCAGCTTTGGGACATAGATATTATCTGTGAAATCCTTAAACACCTCATCCTTGATGGGGTTTCTTGGTTGTACGATTTTGGTATGCGCAAAGCTCTGGTCCTCTAGTGCTAGGGCATTAGCATACATTTTTTTTGCAAAGATAATGGCGTAGCCCAACTTTGTGAATGAGACTCCAACATGTCGACTAGAAGATGATGCTTCCACCATTTTTGTGTTCTTGGAATGATTTTGTAGAAACCTCTTTTAGAGAAGAAGTTGTTTGAGAGTTTCCACACTTAGAAAAAAAAAAAATTTGGGTGCATTCAATTGTCACACGTACATGAAGTAAATGCATAGTTGTTACTAACATCTTGCTAAGCATTGCCAACAAAGTGATATGTGTAGAGTGGGGTTTTTACTCCTCAAAAATTTCAACTTTACTATGAGAATAAATTTAGTACATTCTTTGAGCCGCCCTTTTGATAAATAAGATTTGAGCGATGGGAAGCGTGCTTTGAAAATACATTTGTATTTAATTAAGCAAGGATTATACCTTTAAGAAATTTCCTTTCATCCAAGCGAGCAGGCTGGTATTGATGATGATGATGAACACATGGTAAGTAGGTTGTACACACGATCATTAACTCCCAACACCCGAATGAATTCCTCAAAGCTTGGTTAAAATATTTCATATGATTTTCCCGTCACTTCTTATTAGCTTAATACATTTTTCATTATCGCTCAATGGGGAATGAGTTTAGCATTCGCTATCCTCCCCAAAGCACATTTTCCTATAAATATCAACATCCACCTTGCAAAAATACTCATTGAACTGGCATTTGAGTTGGTGATTCCTTTCCACTGCTTTCTTCCCTTCGCTAGTCTATAAGTTTCTTTACTGCCATTATGATTGGTCTATGTACCCCAATCCGAGTCTTGGCTCGCAAGTGGAAAATATCCTTCGTAGGGGAGGTGAGTAAAGAAAGGATCAAACACCTAATAAGAATGAAGGATCACCTTATGATCATGGTGTTTAAGTGGTGCATAGGAAAGATTATGTGAAGGACAAGAACCAACTGCACTGTAACTTGAATGTCATCTCCTGATTCATGGATTCATTGTTGAACTTAGACATTGCCAAGCCCTAGATCATAGAGCTTTGTCACACCATGTTTGATAGGGCATACTTACATGGGTTGGGAAAATTCATCCAAGTGGCCATTCCTAGCATTGGTATCCTGAACGCCATGAATGTTCAGAGGTACATTGATAACACGGAGGTGGTACCCTGGCTTCCCTTCCTTATGAACTTTCAAACCATGGACCTGGAGAAACATTGACTGCTATCCCAACCCACGACTTCCTTTCTTTTGAGGATAGACAATGTGGAGCGTTGCCCTAGGGTCGAGTGGAAAACCCACTTCGAGTTCTTGGTTTATAGTCTCGGTACCAAGGATTAAGGTTTGTGTCCTACTCGTGTGCCTTGTGTGCTAACAACCCAACTACTACCTTGCTAGAGAAACCCCCAAAACACATTTTTGATTGTTGTGACTGATGGAGGATGAACTTCTTTCTACCATTTTCATGTTGCCTCCTCTTTTTTCTTTTTGAAGATGTATCTTTTGGGTTCTGAATGAGAAGGTTTTCAAGATTCTATGGTAACCTCAAGCTCAAAATCGTGTACTACATTGTAAATATTTTATAATGAATATAATATATAGCATATTTCTATTATTTTTATGTTCACTCTCATGGCTTTATTCATAAAAAAAAAACATTTTACAAAAATTTACATATGGTACATAACTACAAATTTTAATGAACTTGTGTGTACTTTAATTGAATAGTTTTAGATGAATATCATTTACCCGTATATCCAAAATGTCACCATCCATATCCTCCAACTCATACAAATTTCTTTCTTTGCATGTATGGATGTGGAAGGGACCCTTCCATAGTGAATCAAATTTTTCATGGTGCCCTAGTTTTGCAACTCGTTTATCATATTTTAGCACAAGACTCCCCTCCTTGAATCTAGGTTGGAAGCCTTTTTATTGAACCAACTCTTAACCACCTACTAGCATTTGATCATGGCATCAAATACCTTTTCCATTTTTTCTTAGAGGCTTAAGAGCTCTGTCAATTTCAACTCCATTTCGTTGTCCTCCTTAACTTCCAATAATTTTAACAGTTGTAGTGTTAGGATTTCCATGGAAATGGGTAGGACTACCTCTTTTTCATACACTAATCTGTAAGGGGAGGTTTTTAGGATTTTCTTAGGCATAATTTTGTTAACCCGTAAGGTCACTTGAAGATTCTTGTGCCATTCCTTCTGGTGTTTTGACCTAATGCACTTTATCAATCTAAATAGGTTCTTGTTAGTTGACTTTGCTAACCCATTCCCTTATGGGTAGTAATTGGATGAAGTCTTTAGGTAGACCCATGCCTAAGAGAAAGTTCATACATCCCAGAGCCTACGAAGGCTTGTGCATTTTTTTAAATGATGGTTTTGGGTGAATCGAACTTTTCTATCAATTACTCGAGAAAGTTGACAATTTCTGCTTATGTAGTATTTTTTAGTGGGGTGGCCTTCGTCCATCTTGCGAAATAGTTGTTCATTGTAAGTATCAATTTGTGCTTGGTGCTCGAGATAGGATTCATCATTTTGATAAAATCCAAACCTCGTTGTGCAAAGGGCTCCTCAGTCACGATCAGGCTCAATAGCATGGCAGAGTTCTTCTGCTTGCCAACAAAATAGTAGCACTAAGTACATATTTGCAATAGTTGATGGGCTTCAAAGAACATCATAGGAAAATAATAGCCCACCCACATTATTTTTAAGGTGATGGTCTTGGAGAAAAATTTTCCACCCTCAAGACTGCTATAGAATTCGTTTAGGATTCTTTCAGATTTTGGCTGGTCCACGTAGCAAAAGAGGACTCCATCACAGTTTTTTAAAACAAAAAACCCATCAATTAGTACATACCTGGAACCTTGTAGCTAGTAGTAGCATTGTTTGTGAGGTAGGGTGTTGATCAGGTATTTCCTAGTCTACATATATTTTGTTCACTCAGTCACCCATGATTTGTCAGACTTGAACTGGTTTGCATAGACCTAATCGGTCTCTTCTTCCACCTAAGGGCCCAATTCCTGTGTGAGGTATTTGCAAAGACCTCTTCCTCGAACCAGCTTGATTGGTTGGATATCCACATCATATTCCACGATCTTGGTGATCTAGTTGGCCCTTTTTCGATATCCTACCCTCAATTATGTATTCTCTAACATTGGGATGAGTGACGAGGATTGTAATTATGTTGGCCAATACCAGATGTCATAATTTCTTTAGGGTTTTGACATTAGAAAAGGCCTATTTCTCAAAAAAATTGTACTGGCCTCATATCCTTTGAGAGTCCAAGAATTAAATGTGATAGGATGTTCTCTACTTCCCTCCTCATCTTTTTGAGTGAGCACTAAAGTTATGTTGTGCCGACCACTATAGACATAAAGTAGGAAATCTTTAGAGATGTTTGGGTTAGCTAGCACCAAATTTGTAGAGATGGCTACCTTAATCTTCTCAAAAGAAAGCTTACCTTCGGGAGTCCATTTGAACATTAAGCCTTTCTTTAAAATTAGTGTGATGGGTCTCCTAATGCTCACAAAATCTGAAATAAACTGACTGACGAATTTGATCTTTCCTAGAAAAGACTGTAACCCCTTTTGGTTGACAAGTAGCAGAAATTCCATTATAGCCTTCACCCTTTCGAGGTCTATGGATATTCCTTCTTTTGATACCACAAAGCCAAGAAACTTGCCTTGTGGTATGCTACAAACACATTTTTTGAGATTTAATGAAATCCCAAACTACTGACACTTCTAGAAGACCATTTCTAGATGATCAAAATGATCATCTTTTGATTTGGAGAAAATGGTTAGGTCGTCGAGATATATTAGAATGATCTTATTGATCAACCCTTTGAAGGAAATATCCATTGCTCATTGAAAAGTGTACCTACATTAAGAGAGTCCAAAGGGAATCTTTGCATATGCATACGTTCCCCACTTAGTGGTGAATTTCATTTGAATTTCATTTTGTGCTAGTCTTCTTTCTTTATATAAATCTGGTTATACCCTAAAAAACCATCGAGCAGCGAGAACA
The DNA here is from genome assembly GCA_007115665.2 of Sequoiadendron giganteum. Taxonomy (NCBI): domain Eukaryota; kingdom Viridiplantae; phylum Streptophyta; class Pinopsida; order Cupressales; family Cupressaceae; genus Sequoiadendron; species Sequoiadendron giganteum. The sequence continues at coordinate 496,835,787 of CM021105.1, forward strand.
TCTCTAATCTAACCACGGTTTGTATAATTTTCTCCATTAATGGAAAATGGTAGTGATCTTTCAACGAGGCCTTGTTTAAGTCTCGAAAGTCCATGCAGAGTTGTATGTCACAATTTTTCTTATGGATCAGGACTAGATTGGATACCCAAGTGGAATGCTTGTTTAGGTATATGATCCTTGACTCGACCAATTTCGTAAGCTCTTGTGCCATCAATGATTCTACTTTCGGATTAATTGGCCTTTATTTTTGTCGAATGGGTTTTGAGCCTCCAACTAAGTCGATATTATGTTGGACGATTCCCAAATCGTATCCCTTAAGATCGTCATAGGTCCAAGCCACGAACCTATCATATTTAGCACATAAGCCTTTCAACCTTTCCTTATCTGCATGTGGGACATTCCTTCTAACTTTGAGTTTCCTTCCTCCTCTAACATCGAGATCCTCATAGTCTCCTTTGTCGGTAGTGAATCTTTGTTTACTATTTCTTGCATCCTCGTAGTTGAAGAGATTATAAAATGAAATCAGGCCTTGTGGGAGTTTATTTCTTTTCAATTAAATTACTTGTTCTTTGGTAACCATTCCTGCTTCAGATTGTGAATGACCAAAATATTTCACCGACTTTTGTAGGAACATGGTGATCTGAGCATCATCTTCAAAGACCTGCCAATTCTAATCATTATCGATTATTGATGGTTTGACGATGGTATGCACTTCATGTTGATTTTCAACTAATTTGAGGTGGCTCAAATTGCGAGTCAATGAAAGCCATTTGATCTATGATAGAATTATGAGCCTGTGAGATAACTTGTATGTTAAAAGCTTTCAAACCTTCGATCAAGTCCCATATTCTGTGTCAATAAGATCTCATCCTCATATTTTTGGCTATCACCTGTCCATAGACCTCGCTTACAACTAGCTAAAAATCTTCAAACACTTATATTCTCTTTATTCCCATCCACTCTTTGAGAGTCAAACCATGGACTAAAGCCTCATATTCTAGATCGTTATTTCAGCACGAGAATTGGAAGTGGAAAGCGTTGAATTTCTCTGACCTAATCGGAGATACCAGTCGGAAGCCAACTCTAGAACATATTTTGCATTTGGCACCATCGAAATGTAGTGTCCACAAGCTATTGTCGCCCGATTCGCTAGATTTCTCCTGTTCCTTTACTAATTTTGGGAGGACTTGTTCATTGTCGAAGATGACATAGGTTTCTAACTTGATAGCATGGAAGTTTTTGAATGGGTCAAAATCGATGAACTAATTGAGTAGGACCTCCTCTTCATAGGTCCAATCACTTGTGTCCTCCTCATCCTCCAACATCTCAATGCAACACTTCTCCTTTTTTGAGGAGGAACTATGTGATGCTTCAAATCTCAGTACCGCATCTTCTTCTATGTGTTCAAGGTAAAAAGACTCGGATAATATATTCATCTTTGTCCCATTCTTTGTCCATAATATCAAATAAGACCAATCAAGCACTAGATATCTACCAAGCTTCGTCATGAAGTCACTTGAAAGACACATTCCAAAAATTAGTAATTACGACCACTTATTTTGTGATGGTTTGGCTTAGACATAAGAATAAGGTCAAAGAAAGATCCTTGATGTGGTCGATAGTCATCGCATGATCCCTTTCTCAAGAGGCTCATACTTAAGATTCAGGGCGTCGACCACTTGTTTGGGCATGACTATGGTAATAGCTCCCAAAAATCATATTATTGTGTAAAATCTTATCTCCCAAAATAAGCGTTAAAAAAAGGTAGGCTTTGGTTTGCTTACCTTTTTTTGTGTTTGTATTGTCCATGACATTCATCTATTCATAGCTCCCGAGGGTTGGGGGTCTGATGCAGGCCCCTTTCCTCTATCTTGATTACATGGTGGGATCATATCCGCTCGTGGTAATTGGTCTTCTTTCTCCAATGCCTCTTAGAGAAAGTTCTTTTTCTCCAGTATCGATTTGACATCCCATAGAGACACGTTAGTAGGTGCCCTTTTGAGTTGCTCCACCACATTAAGCATTCTAATTGGCAAGACCTTAGGCTTGAATGGTGGTATTTCTTTTGCCTTAGGAAAAGGTTGGTCCGACATAGATGGGCTTAAGGCCTTTTCCATATCCTTCTGTGGAAATGGTGGAGTCTATGATTGTTGAGTGCGTTGCATTTGTGAAGCTTTTGGTTGTGATTGTTGTGGCTATGGCCGCTGTGGTGTTTTCTACAAGTATTCTCTAGTGAGTTTCCTCTTGGATCGTGTATTGTAATCTAACTGTACTTGCAGAGCACTAGTTGTTGGAGCATCATTTGCAAATACCGCATCTTCCTCCTTCATCCAAGAAAAAAGTGCCTAGTTCGACGAGATATCCAGCTCTTTCTCTAGGGACATTCTTTGTGTCTACACTCTAAAGCGGGTACTTTCCATTGCAAGAGACTAATAATTTTCTATTTTTGAAAAAATAGCTTGGCCTCTCTATTCCACTACCCTCTGTTGAAGATTTCCCCTCAAAAAAATTCAGGGCATATGTCTATCATTATATGGGAAGCACCATGTGTTCTCATCTTCTACCAGGTTGTTCTAACCTGGGACCAAATCCTTGTTTGGGTTGTTCTTGATAGTCTGAAGTAGCATGGTGACCGGGACTGTCTAGTTTGTAGTTTCATGTTGTTGATTACCTCCTTTCAGAGCTCCTTGGTAAGTTTTTTGATGATAAGGTGACCTTCCTTCTTGATAAGTTTGTGTGGAAGCCTTCAGGTGTCATCTGCTGATGTCGGATAAGAACTAGCTCATTTGCAAAGGATCACATGAGGTTCTTCATATTATTGACATCCACTACTAGTGAAGAGAAGCCCAACATGTTAGGTTGTGCGCTTGGGTATACATACATGGATGAAAATGGGGTAGCTGATGTGTTGGGGAGCGGGGTGGAGGTACTAGGAGTTGCTTCCTGTCAAGGTCCACTAGAGATATTTGTGAACATGGGAATTGGTGGCCATAGTGGAAGCTTCCCTGTGCTAATTAGATTGTTCTCTGCATGCATAACTGGATCATATGCATCGGGAAAGGTATCTCCTCACATTGATTATATCAAGATTGAGATGTATGAATTGAAAGCCTTTAGATAAAACATGAATTCCATAGTTGCCAGAGGCCTAGTTGTCACAGGAATCCTTTGCTAGGTTTTGTGAAACTTGGTGTTGAAGTCAATCAGGACCTCTTGCAAGGCTCTCTTGATAGTGATAATTTCTTGTAAGGAGGAGCGATCTCCTTTCTCTGAGAAGTGCTTGAACAGTTTCTCCCTGAGTTGATCCCAAGTGCGGATGGATTTAGAAGTTAGAATCTATACCAATCCTAATCCTACCCTTTGAAAGATGCAACTAGTAATCTGAGGGCCACATTTTCTTCCATGATGTTGTGGACTCTACAAAACTCCGCAATGTCTTGGAGATGTTTAGAAGGGGTTTTAAAATCCTCCCTAGTAAACCTTGAAATTGCTTTGAGAGTATTGGCAGGTATGGTGGGCCACACATCGAGGGGCGTAGGTAGAAGTAGTGGGTTGCCACTATCTAAGGTTACAAAATTTCTAGGAGCAGGAGCACCTAAGTGAGCCATTGAAAACATATTCCTATGGACGAGGTAGACAGGTATTTTGATTTGGAATGTTTAGCCTCCCGGGGGAGTGGATAAAGCTCTAGATTGTGGGCTAACACTTCTCAATTTTTTTCTTCTTACAGGTGATACAAAATATGTAACTCATCTTTGCTTAGAGACTGAAGCGGGTAGCTTAGAGCACTAGAAAGTGTCTTTGGAAGATGCTCTCATTTGAACTCTGGGCATGAGATTTCCAGTCTCTCCTCTTAGTCTGATTAACAAAATATTTTTGAAAAGTTCTAATTAGACGTTTGTTAAGAATTTGGGTCCCATCAAGTGTGCCAGAAAAAGAACTGTTGATCATAAAAGCTTGCACCTCTCTAAACAACATTATGGGAAATTCAACAAGTGGGGAATCGAATTGTGCCTCACTAAATGACCTCCAGGATTGTTAAAAAATGTGGCTCTTCTTTATGTTTGGGAAAATGGGAAAAGAGAAATGCAAGAAAAAACATAAAGATGGCAATGTGCCAAAGCTTTTACAACATTTCAAAATTTATCAATTCCTTACTCTTGATGAAAAAGACAGAAAATGCTACAGACCCTTCATTGTTGGGAAGAGAATGAACAACTAATGCTAGAGAAAGCATAAATAAGTCATTCAAATCTCCCTGTGGGAAGCATCCATTAAGATTGGACAAGAATAAGAAACCCCAGAGATTAACATGAATATTTAGATATTCACAAAAATACCCTTTCTCTTACAACATAATATGAAATACAACATAATATTTACAGAAAAGGGAAGATTATAATGAACATGATCTAATTTACAAAAGGTAGCATTCAAACATAAAAGCTAATGGCATATGTGTAAGAGAGGGGGACCAACCACTGCAAGGCCCCAGGTCATGAAAGGCCAAGAGCGGAAAGGTTGCCCTAACTTACCTCAATTTAAAGGAAGGTTAGGATAGAAGGAATAAGAATGATGAAGACTATGTGTCCTTCGATCACTCTGCAATCTTGAGAACTGAAGGGAGACTGGGTGAGTCACTTTCTAGGGTCAATTCTACATCTCCGATAGCTCTTTATCAGAAGACAAAAGCGAGGTTATGGGATGACAGCGCGACGCACTGGCGTCTCACAGGCGCGCTAGCGTCTATACGGCCAAAAAACTAGAGTGACGAGGTTGAATCCTCAAGAAAGGATAGCTAGCCTAGTCTAGAGATTTCTTGAATAGTAGAATGAGATTAAGAAGAAAGAAACATGAATATGAACATAATAAAAGAAATATATTACCACAAGGGTGACGAAGATAGTTTTGTAGAACAATCCTCCCGCCAGTTTGCTCTAAGATGTCTCCACCTGCACATAGAAAAGGGGGAAATGTTGGGGCTATTTAGGGGCCTGCCTCGGTCAGACCCCCATTTTGGTGTTTCCACCTCCATGGAAAACCAAGTTTGCAATGATATGAATAAAGATAAAGAAAGGAATACAAGTTACATAAATAAAAGACACTACAAAATAGTACGTGCTTACTACAAAGCTGAAGTATGAAAGTGCCTCACAGGCTCAGAGTCCTGTAAGGGAGGTATCCTTCAAGAACTCTCACATGAAGGAAACTAGGAAAAGCAACTTACAGACCTGCAGACCCCCAAGGAAGGTATCCCCCAAGAACTCTCACATGAAGGAAACCAGGAAAAGCACCTTACAGACCTGCAAACCTGCAAAGAAGGTATCCCCCAAGAACTCTCACATGAGGGAGATTGAGAAAAGGGGACTCCGTAGAGTCAGAGTTGGCAACATGTTTTCCTGCAGATAGAACACATCAAGAAGCGGTCGCGCAGGCCAGTGAACGAATAGTCACACAAACCATCGCTAAGTTGGAAGGCTTTCAAAGGGGTCCCTCGGGAACCCTTCAAAAGGAAAGAGGGTCCACTCAAGGGATGTTTTGTTTGAAAAGTGAAGTCTAGTCGGGCTGCCCCAAGCTAGACATAAGGATGCATAGTAGGTCTAGCCGGGTTGCCCCCGAGCTAGATGCAAGGATGTGAAACCGGTCTAGCCGAGATGCCCCCGGGCTAGACACCATAGTATTTGTTGAAAGCTTTTGAAAGGGGTCCCTTGGGAACCCAACATGAAAAGGAGGGGTCCAATCAAGGGACACACTATCCAAAGGCTAGCATCTTCTTTCTCGAATCGATTCAACATCAAGGAATCCTTTTGAAAAATGTTCACTTCATCAAGGAATTCGAAAGGGAGGAGATGTGCCCCTTTGAGGGGAAGAATAAGATCGTTCCCACTTCAGAGGAGGGTTTCCAAGTCCTTTCTTTATGAACCCATGATCAAGGAAACATAATTCGTTAGAGTTTCAAGTCAAGAATACAATTCTAATGAAGAAGAGTGTGAGGAGTCTTCGAGAAAAGATTTTTTTGGCAACAAATTCATTTTCTGAAGATCATGTAATGTAGAAGTAACATTGTCACACACAAGAGGGACAAACCAAGCAAAGAAGAGAGAAAGATAAATGGAAATGTAAAAGAAAAGAGATCGCACATAAAGGGCACAAGGGGATCTAGTTTCACGGGGTCGGATCTCCTTTTATTTATAAGTAGTAGGTAACTACGGTAAGAGGTGAAAGATCATCAATCCACAACCAGATTGGGAAGAATGCATGAAAGAGAAAGTAAAATAAAAAAATTGGGTCAACATGGAAGGAGGCCTAAATGATCTCGACACTTTGCATAATCCCCAATTTACCAAAAGTCAATCACAAACATGGAAGAATGAAGATACACATAGAGGAAGGTTTATAACACAAACACCACACCTATATCCAAGCACCAACAGGGGTGAAGAGGGTCATCCAGGCACATATAGCACAGTCACAGGGGAACACGTCACAACATACATTCACATCCAATCTAAAGATCAAGAAGAGGGTCTCCCCCTAACACTAGTCAACTAGGAGGTTGTTAGATTCCCACTCTAGATCATCGTAGAGGGAAGGGTGACGAGCCTGCAATGGTGTGATGTTAAGGGGAGGAGCTTTTGATCCTATGCAACAAGGGCTAAGGTAGAGGGACTAGTGAGATCTCCATTGCTCAAATCTTGTGGGTCTAAGGTTAATGACTTCACAAAGATCGTCGACAAGGTCAAGACTTCATCCACCAAGTTAAACATACACTTGAAAGGAGTGCCATACTTCACCTCGACGGTCGGAGGAGTTTGCACTTGAGGTTCATCGCTAGGCTCATCAAGAGACTCGGGAGCGGTGACAAACTCGGGGGAGGCAGGAGCTAGTTCCCTCACTAGGACAAAACAATTTAGTGTGGGGCCATCTTTTAGAGAAGGTGGGATCTTCTTACGTCCTTTATTGCTGGAGGGACCACGCTTTACTTTCTTCTTCGTCAGAGGAGGTGAACTCCCGACAAACGAAGCAAGGTGGATGGAAGAGGAAAGAACCACAGTGGATACAATCAAAGTATTAACCATATCCATGGGTTTCGGCAAAGGCGAGACATCCAAGACGAAATTCAACAAGGGCGGCTCCGTCGAAGGAACGATAAACACCTGCACCTTTCTGGGCGCATATACACTCAGAGTTGGAGCTGGAAGAGATTCTAAACTAGTTATATTAGAGGCAGAAGAGGGGAAAGAGGAGTCCATGGTAGAAGGTGTCATCTTCTATTCCTCCTTCTTCTGTGAGGCTTGCTTAGCTAGGAGAGACTTTCACCGACGCTTACGCTCATGCGCAAGGCATTTCCTACGACTCTTCGAACTAGAAGCCGGATTTTGCAAAGGGGCAAAAGGATTCTTCTCAGCCATGGGGGTGTCTTCCACAGTTTTTCCAATGGAAGAAAAAAATCCTGAATGGGAACAAAAGGGGCAGGTTCAGAAATGATAAGAGGAATCGACTCTACCACCTTAGAGGTGGATCCTTTTCTGTTTGGGGGAACAGGAAAAGGTCGAGGGGTAAATTCTCTCCACAAGACTTTCTTTCTGCCATACAAATAATACCAGGGTCCTGGGGACCCATTAGGGAGATCCGATATCCTAATCTTGGGCCTTCGCCAAGTAGGCATCATCAGACTCAATGGGTAGAACTTGGGCTTGTTCATCCAATACTCTTCCCAAGAGAGGGGAGTAGATGAGTCAACCCAAGTAGGAGTGAGCTTCTCCTTTCCCTTTCGCGAGGAGGAGGCAGGTGGCTAGTCAAATACAGGAAGGGTCAACTTTGGTTTTTCCTTGCCTCCAGTCTTATACTTCACATAGTTCTTGTAAAGTAGGTTTGTTCTTTGTGGGAGAGGGCCAAAAGTGATCCAATGAGTATCCCCCATGAGATACCACAAGTTGATATCCAGTATCATGCACCACATGTACGAAACCCTCATGGGAAAAATTAAGGCACTTATGAATCACGAAGGGGATCCCATTCATGGAAGCCAGCCAAGGTATGTCTAGCTTCACTCTAAACATGTCTGACTCAGGAATAGCATTGAAGACCATGTCTACATTCCTGGGTCTCAATAGGACATACAACCTTATCAATCCATAAGGTTTAAGAGAAAGTCCATCATGTGTATGGATGATGGATTTTTTTTTTTCATACTCCTCCACTTGTAAGGAATTTAAAAGTAATGTCTCCTCTGTGATGACATTCACTCTATTCATGGGGTCAACTAAGACCCCTGTCACAATATTACCATTGAGGCGAGTAGGAATGTAAAGCAGAGAAGGTTTTCTATTAACTAACACATCTTGTGAAGTAAATGTCACATCCAGCGAGTTGGTCGCAAGATGAGGAGAAGGAGTAACAATGACCATGTTAACGTATGCCTCGGGGTAGGAAACAAAATCTAAGGGATCGATAATCATGTTGGCAAAGTGTGATGGAAATGGGTCCATGTATATCTAAAAGTCATTGTTAGCTTTCACCACTGATTTGTTCGTGTTTTGCTTACTTTCATTAAGACGGATAGTACCATCTTCGATGCGATCCTGTATCTCATGACGCAGGTGCATGAAGTGTTCGGTATCGTGTCTGTTAACTCGATGATACTGACAATATGTGTTTTCTTCATACCAGTTAGGGTATAGTTCTCTAACTGGTTTAGGAGGTGGCAGGGTAAGGATCTTATCCTTCACCAACTTCTGCAAGATGGAAGAATAAGATTCTGATAAATTCATAAAATTTCAGTCACGTATAAGGCCATTGTTATTCATAGTGGCTACTACATTCGCAATAGTTTTTCCTCTTCTAGAGATCGATAAGATAGATCTTCCTTCAGAATGGGATCACGAGGGAGGTCCCCCGAACTGAACTACATATGTTGGTATTCTCATAAAACCGCACACAAGTGTGTGAAAGAAGGATACTTCATGAGGGTGAACTTCTCTTTCCAAGGCCTTTGTAAGTTCCCTATGAAGACTTTCTACACATCAGATTCAGGTAACAGATACAAGATCTATGAGAAGAGTGCTTGGTACCATGCTATAAAATTTGTAATCTTCTCATTGTCCCCTTGTTTGCACCGAACAAGGTTTGAGAAGGTCATCTTTGGTCCGATATTGGCTTGGAACTATCATAGGAATTGGTTCACAAGCTGATCAAATGTTAAGATGGAATTATCGGGCAAAGAACAATACCAATCCAGTGTTGTATCTTTGAGGGATTGGGGAAATAGTTTCGCCATCAACGCATCATGATGGAAGAAGTTTGTGCACAAGGTGTTGAAGGCAGACACGTGTGTCTGCGGGTCTCCTTTACCATCGTGTTTTTTAAATTTGGGAAACTAAATCCCTTGTGGGAAAGGAGTGTTTAAAATTGTAACTAAAAATGCACTGTGTCGGAAGAAGGGCTATAAAATAGGCTGGGTCGAGGCCTAGGAAAGGTTCACCAGCTAGTCCTCATATTCTGAAGAAGGGTATTCAAAATAGGGTCATTAGAAGCCATAGGGCCATCATATCCACTACCAGAGTTATCACCTAGACCACTATCATGACCACTGCTAGAGCCACCATCGATGCCACCGCCATTGGTGTGACTTCCGCCGGAGCCACCGTCGCTTCCAAGGCCACCACCATGACCTCCATCGAAATCACCTCAACCAATGCCACCTCCACGTCTGAAGTTTTTGCCACCAAAGCCTCCACCTATTATCCCACCAAATCCTCCACCACCAAAGGCGATGGAAGGGGTGAAGTGGAAACCCAAAGGGTTCATGTTTACTTTGACAGTTTCAAAACTTTTGAAAGTAGTCGATACATTGACCAAAGGGACCGCATCATCCATATATATGGATGTAGGAGGCATCAACATCTCTAGTTGCCTCTCACATTCCTCGTGTCTTGTGACTATGGCTCAAGGTGGTGCATGCTTTGGCTAAACCAACAAGACTAGCTAAGAGCTCCATGCCTGTTTGTTCCTTTTCCACCATGTATCTTATTTCACTGATCACTTTAGTAGCCCTAGCCATCTTCGGGCTTCCTTCCAGGTGATTTTCTAATGCACCTAACCCTTTACCGAGGCTAACAATGTAATCAGAAGGGATACAGATGACCTCATGCTCATCTATGAATGAGGAGGTTGGTGACACAAGAGGGGTAGGGAGGCGATTAGTTTTATCAAGAAACCTAGGTTCACCTCACGCTACGTGCCCCTGTGTGGATAGGCCAACCATAGAACTAGAGAAAAGTTCGGTAGTGAAACTAGAGGAGACCTTCATCTTTTCCATCAAAAGGTATCATACACTTCTTCTAACAATATGCCTAGACGTCATAGACTTGGTTGTAAAGCTCATAAACTTTCACAACACACAAGGGTACAACGACCAATAGGTATAAGAGAAAGAGTTTAGAACACCGACAAATGGATGGACATTGGTTCATGTCCGATTCACCAAAAATGTAAGAGAGGGGGACCAACCACTACAAGGCCCTAGGTCATGAAAGGGAAAGAGCCGAAAGGCTTCCCTAACTTACCTCAGTTTAAAGGAAGGTTAGGATAGACGGGATGAGAATGATGAAGACTATGTGTCCTTCAATCACTTTGCAATCCTGAGAACTGAAGGGAGACTGGGTGAGTCACTTTTTAGGGTCAACTCTACATCTCAGGTAGCTCTTTGTTAGAGGATAGAAGCATGTCTCATAGGTGCGTTGGCACCTGTACGGTCAAAAAACTAGAGAGATGAGGTTGAATTCTCAAGAAAGGACTGCTAGCCTAGTCGAGAGATTTCTTGAATAGTAGAATGAGATTAAGAAGGAAGAAACATGAATATGAACATAATAAAATAAATATTTTATTGCAAGGGTGATGAAGAAAATTTTGTAGAACAATCCTCCCGCCAGCTTGCTCCGAGATCTCTCCACCTGCACATAAAAAGAGGGGGAAATGTTGGGGCTGTTTAGGGGCTTGCCTCAGTCAAACCCCCATATTGGTGTTTCCACCTCCACGGATAGCCAAGTTTGCAATGATAGGAATAAAGATAAAGAAAGGATTATAAGCTACATAAAAAAAAGACACTACAAAATATTATGTGCTTACTCAACCAAAGATGATAGAGGAGATGAGAGGAGCTTACCACCTCCATCCAAAGCACTCAAGGCTTGTGGAGGAGAAAATGAGAGGAACTCAAGCCTCTATTGTAATGTTGTTTGTCTTGTGCTCACACTATCAGAGTGATGGAGTGGTAGATTGTTGCAATGGAGTGTGAAATGCTGCTAGAAAGCTTGTGGATTTTTGAAAGTTTGGGGAAAAATGAACTCAAGATCTTGTGAAACCTCGTCCCAACTGGAGAATGGATGAGAGAGTAAATATTGTTAAGAAAAGGGTGAAAATGGCCATATTCGAGTCGACCAGCCAAAGAGGATCATTACACTTCAACTCCCAATCGAAAGTGTAACGTCTCTATAGACTCTAGCAGTAGGAATCTGCTAGGGATATAAGTGTGCCACGTGGGCATCCCTGACAGAAACGGTCCCACCAACACTCAAAATAGGCACCAAGTGTGATGTGGATAGTGGGCTTAAGTGGAATTAAGTCTCTGCCTTAGGTTTTCTAAAGTACAAGGGGGTAAAAGGGAATTTGCGTTAGGGGTGCAAATTCACACTTATACAATATGAAATAAATTATTCAAACTATCTACATATGACTTTGACACAGAGCATTCAACATAAACAATATAAAGGAATTCGTGATAAAGGCCATAAAAGACACAATCTCAAAGATCTCTTCTTAATAAAATTTTTTTTGTAATAGATTAACTAAAAGAAAAGGTCAAATGCCAATCCAATATACTCTTAACAAATAAAATATGCCATAGAGCATAAATAATGCTTTGTGGAATTTTCCTATTCCCAAGAAACATATCTCCCTATGGATCTATATCTTCTCCCAAAAGATTAAGAAGAATGATCCTTTTCCCTTTGCTGCAAACCCCTTTAAATAGATAGAAGAACACAACCAGTTAGAGGTGAACAATTTCTAGGTGTCCACTTCTGATAGATCACAATCCGATCTAGGGCTTGATTAAATTGTAACAATCTTTGCTCATAAAGTTTTGAGCTATCTCATTAATGGCTCTAGATCCTATAGAATTTTTGCAAAGATATGCTTCTAGAAGACGGTCAGATGCTAGCACAACCTATTTAAAACATGATCCAATCAGCTACGAGGAATGATGATGCCACCCCAAAAGTCTAACCTTGAAATTAATAATTTTGTCACACTATCCAACAAACTCCACCCAAAAAGAGATACATACGCAAAATACATGACCTGCTCGACAAAATGGTTGACGTGGCAGGATGGTGGGTGATTTCAGAATTTGTGAGAAAAAATTCAAGGAAATCCCCGCTAGGAAGAAATGTGTCCCGATTCAGGCCCAAAAGGAAGATGATATAAAGAAAATTCATGCAACAACCATGTGGCACATTTCACAATTTTCAGTAAGAGTAACCTTTAGCCTTCGGGGTGCAAATTCGTCATAACAGAGAAAAGAAGTAGGGGTTTAAAAAAGACTTGCAAGGGTTGAAGACATTGAAGGAAAAATTTAGCTCCACAGTTCCAAAGGTCTCAGAAATCCATGAATCTCAACATGATTCCCAAAATCATCTAAACATATTACAATCTTATCTTCCAATTTTACTACAGACTTGTATTCAGTCCACCAATTGACTCAAAAAATCACATCATATGTTCCTATGAGAGCTACATAAAGCTAAAATCTAGGAAGTTCTAACTCACTGCAAGAAAGACACAAATCTACCCTCTTTTTTTCCCAATTTTCATATTGAACCATCCATGAATTAATGTGAGTATAAGGTTTGAAACCGTAAACTATCTCACAAAAATATTTAGTAACTCATTTTTACATAAATATAGAAATAACATGAAAAATATTCAACATATACAAATGACATATTACATCTCACATATAAAACTGTCTAATCTAGAATATTAAGTACAAGAAATAAGGTACATCATTACATGAAGTACTATCTAGTCAAGTATTATAGAGTGCAAGATATGCTTTATGCAAGAATATGACTTAGGCTTTCATGCTCATTTGGTCATAACAATACAAGTAAAGATATAAAAGAAACATAATCACTGGAGTCTTTGGATGCTACTAACTCGATCTTGCATGAGAAATATCTCAACTTGGAAATGGCTAGCAAGATGGAATTCGATGCAACTTGATATATCTACATGCATTTCACAAATGAGCTTGCTATGCCCTATGTTCAAGATATGGCAGAGAGAATAAAATAACATCCATCTCTTTCAATGGTACACATAGCTTTGACCAAAGCAATTAAATCATAAACGATGGGTAGATTTGGAAAAGAAAATCTACTCCCCTCTATTAGTCCATATTCAACACTAGTCCTAGAAGGTAAATCCAAATCATATATAGAAGAGAACTACTTTCCTTATGAAGATAATATAGCATGCATATGGAAAAGATGAAAAATAGGTGTTTATAAAAGGGTTTCACCACAATGAATTGATAACAATGGAGGTATGATGGACCTATTTTCCCTCAATTCATTCAAGGAAATGAGATCCCAACAATGAAATGACTAACAACCAAAAGGTGAGTCAAATCAAGGTGTGAATTTACAAATTTCCTTTTTATGCAAGGATGGGGGTATGAGTCAAACAACACTTTGGGGAGAAAGATTAAAAATAGTAAAACAGTTCTCCAAAATGCAAGCTATAAAGTGCATCTAGAAGATTAAGCTCAATTCTGATGGAACCAACAATCAAATTACAAATTTGAGAAAGGGAAAGTGAAGTGTACCAGTCACCAAAAGTGATTTTTCAAAGCTCACTAAGGACTCATTCACCCTATGAAAAATGGGTCTTGGCTAGGGCTCCTGAAAATCAGTTTTTGGGTCTTGTTATGTTGTGTCTGCACTTATAGATTCCTGAAGCTTGCAGTCGGAAAGCCAAAAATAAATTTTGTAGGTCAATTTTTGTGAAATTGCAAGAATGATGACAACATTGACAACTTTGCAAAAACAAATCTTCAATAGATCTTCCACCTAAAATCTACAAACACACATCAAGAGAGAAAAATGTTATTTTATTAGGTGAATGGGGATTTTCCTTGGTCAAACCCTGTTTTGGTAATTAAATCTTGAAATTAAATAGTGAAACATGAAGGAATGATGAATGAGCAAAGTAATGTCACAACTCACCAAATCCTTATTTGAGCCTTGGAATATGGATCTTTAACTTGCATGAATTGGCTTCAATGGATTTGGATCTTGATCATGAAACTTAACTTAAAACAATGTCATGCTTGAATAAATCTTAAACACTACATCAATATATTAGCTCAAATAACATGCATGATGCATGAAGACTTTGACATGATAATGGAATCTTGATTACTGCAATAATCTTCAATAATTTTTCCCTTGAATGCCTTGAAATGATCTTGATCACACTTGCTCATAAATTTTCTATAATTCTTGAAGAATTAGATTTGTTAGCTTGAGAATGTTAGGATGAAACATAGTGAAATGACCTCTTATTTATACATTTATTAACATAAATTCCCGAAATTCAAATAACAAAAGCCAAAATGTGAATACACATTTGAAATCATTGAAAAATTGCCAAAAACATATTTGAAATTTAGGTCCTAGGCCTAAGTGAGGACCCATTTTCCCTTGGGTGAATAGGTCCTAGGTCACTTACGTAAGACACACATTCTCTAATGTTAAGTGTTATGTTATGGCATTGATGAATGTCGGGTTTTACCATTCGGAAATTGCAATTAACTAGGCTTGGATTTGAATTGAAGGGGCTAATTAGAGCATAATTAGCCTCAATTAATTAATAAAGCTCTAAATGAGTGTGAAAGTGTAAATGTACACCTTACAACACCATAAATAAGGCACAATTAAGTCCATTTTATTTAAAAGGCCCTAAACTTAATGTGAATATGTAAAATACATATTGCAACACTAAATTAAGGTGTAATTTAGCTCATTTTAATATTATTAATTCCCAAATTAAGTTTGAAAAAGGGATACTTTTCTTGAACTACACATATATCTAATAATCATAAAAATAAATAACCCTTTTCTTTTCATGTAAAATGATTATATGGAAGTATTTTGTTATTTTAATCCTTTCATGTATAATGATGGTTAATATATAATTGACATGCAATTTAGTTATTGACATGCAACTTGATTATTGACATGTAATTGCTCTCTAACTAATGATATTTTTGTATATGCAATGCTAACTAATCTTTGATGTCATGCAGGTTAAATCCATAAGAAACTGGTTCACTACACATGCTAATTAAATGACAATTACATATATTCAATTTTATAATTTTTTATTGTGGAATGATCACAACATAAATAAAATATTTACCCATATTAGTTTTATGGTAAATACACTATATTTATATGTATATTACTATTTAAATGTGTCAAGATTACAAAATAGCATAGTGGTTTTATAACATCAACAAAGAATACGCATATTGTTACAGTCACGATCTGTTCATTAATTCAAATGTCCTAATCAACTCAGTATGCATGTCCATGCATAATAGAGGTACACAAACATATATTCAATTGCCATGAAGAGTTATAGGTAAATCAATGTCATTTACTGAGGTAGAAAGGTCGACACACAAGTTTTGTTATATATACATAGGTAGAAAAATACATATATTGATTGATACCAAAACAATTGAATACATGTAGCATCGTAAATTGTCACCCTTGACAATTTCACACTATGTTTTGCTCCCCTTTAAGTTATTGGACCTAATTAAGCACTTAATTTCCTAAATTATGCATTCCACAACTTATTTTAAAATATTTTCCAATATTTTGCAAGCATTGTAAGAAAAAATCTCTCATTTAATACTTTTCCCTCGACTCCTTAAACTTCAAAAAATAGTCTGGGAAACTAGCATCTAGGGCGCCTATGTACCCTATTTTGGCTCAAAATTCAAATATGTCAATGTCAAAATTTTGTTATTTGAAATTCAAATATCTAAAGTCAACTGTCAAGATTAAATTTTTGATAAATTAGAATAATATCATATAAATACCTAGTTATTACATCATTTGAGCATGAAGTGAAATTAACAAGCAAGAGGTGAAAATTAAGAGCAAGAAT
>CM021105.1:496852131-496962414 GCA_007115665.2 Sequoiadendron giganteum
GGAAAACCACAATTTCTTTATTGCTAGAAGAGAATGGTATCAAGGAATATGTGACCAGTTTTGTAGTTGTACCTACAGATCCAATACAAATCTTAGCATATAAGAAGGAAGATTCTGAGTTGAGGAGGTTGATTCTCGATAGTGTTAAAGATCATATTGTTCCACATATTGTAGAGTTAGATACATCGAAGAAAATGTGGGATGCCATTCTGAATCTGTACCAAAATTCTACCACTAACAGGAAGTTAATTCTTAGAGAAAATTTGAGAAATACTCAGATGAACAAGGGAGAAGACGTTAAAATTTACCTCACCATACTTAGACTTGTCAAGGATGAGCTGGCAGTTGTCAGAGATAAATCGAATGATGACGACCTAGTACAGATAGCCCAAAATGGGTTTACTAAGCAGTGAGATGTTTTCATTCAAATTATTAATGGACGAGACACCTTACCGAGATGAGATCAACTATGGAGTGACTTCACTCAAGAGTAGCTTATACTAAGTCTTGTCAGTGGTACCAATATTAAGAGTCAAAAAAGTGAGGTAGAACAAGAAAACGTCACCCTAGCTGGAAAAGGAAAAGCGAAGAAGGGGTCTAGAAAAGGACCAAATCCTAAAGGTGAGAATAAGGACTTGTCTAAAGTCAAATGATATGGTTGTCATGAGTTTGTCCACTATGTCAAAAATTGCCCACAAAGGAAGATGAAAGGCAAGAAGCAGAAGGCAACTTCAACAAGTGTAGATGAGCTCTCTAGTATAATGGAGGATGCATTTTCTTTCATAGTTTGTATGGTTAGCTCAACCTCCTGGGGTGTTTGTTATATAGATAGTGGGGCATCATTTCATATGACAGGAGTTAGAGGATACTTCTCTAGTTACATGGAGGAGGACATCAGAATCCAGATTTCTATGGGGAACATGTCCAAACTAAATCCAATTGGGAAAGGGACTCTTCTATTTCAGAGGGAGAATGGCAAGCCGATTCACATTCATGATGTGTTGCATGTGTCAAGCTTGGATATGAATTTGATTTCCATATTTATCCTTTAGGATAAAGGCTACAATGTACTCTTTAGAGGGGAAAATGTGTTAATCAAGCATAAAGATTGGAAATCACCCATAGGTATTGGAGTTAGGAGCGGTTGATTTTACAGGTTGTAGTTTGACACTCATAAGGCACTGATGAGTAGTGGTAATTCTAGAGATCAAGGAGAGCTATGAAATAGGAGTATGGGAAATATACATCATGGAGCACTTAAATTTCTTCATGAGACAGTGATAGGTGTTCCAGAGGTGAGTACAAAGCATGATGATGTATGTAAGGGATGTGTGTTAGGGATGTTTGTGAAAGAAACTCTTCCAAGGAGTGACACCAGATCTAATGGTGTTCTTGATCTAGTACATTCAGATATATGTTGATCAATGTCGATAAAGTCTCTTAGAGGATACAAGTACTTTTTTAATTTTATTGATGATTTCTCCAGGAAGACAGGTCTGGATATACTTCTTGAAGACCAAGGATGAGGTTTTCAATCATTTCCAAGAGTTCAAATCTCTTGTAGAGAATTCGACAAGTAGGAAGATAAAGTTTCTTTAGTCAGACAATGGAGGTGAGTACAAAGGGAAAGAGTTCCAGAAGTTATACGAGGGAAGGAATCAAGAGAGAATGGACTATTCCTTACAACCCACAACATAATGGGGTTACTGAGAGGAATAATTAGTCTATATCAGGGGCAACAAGGCCTATGTTGTATGACCAGGACATGCCACGCTACTTATGGGCAGAGGCATGCAGTACAATAGTATACATACAAAATAGGGTTCCACATAAGGTATTGGGAAAGATGACACCAGAGGAGGTGTTCTTAGGGAAGAATCCAGATTGCAACCACTTCAATATGTTTGGGAGTTTGGCATATTGTCACATTCTAGGGGCTACTTGTTCCAAGTAGATCAGATTACAGAGAGAGGGTACTTTGTGGGGTACAGTGAAACCTCAAAGGCATATCAGATATTTATTCCAGGGGCCAAGAAGATTATAGTTAGGTGTAATGTCAAGTTTATGGAGGACAAGGCATTTAGAAGGTCCAAGGATTTTTCAGTAGATAATCAAATTAAGTAGCCAGCAAAAGCTCCAAGGATCAAGCAATTGGATGTGGGACAATGAAGTTAGAATACATAAACTAGTACAAGCACAGGCTCAGGTCCTGAGAGTTCATAGAGTATGGAGCAACATATGCAACATATCCAAGAGAAGCATCAAGATCATATGAAGGTTGATACTTCATCCTCTACAGTTGGTAGCAATAACCAACAAAAAAAAAGGCATACTCAGGAGTTTGTGGGAGCTCCTAGGATGAGTAATAGACAACAAAGACAACCAACCAAGTATAATGAATATGGCATTAGTTAGTTAGCTGGTAGATAGTGAGCCTTCTAGCTATCAAGAGGCCACACAAAAGTAGGTGTGGCAAGATGCAATGGTTGAGGAATATACCTCAATAGTGTAGAATGATGTGTAGGAGGTTGTACCTAGATCGAAAAATAGGGCAATGGTTGGATCATACTGGATCTATAAGATCAAGCATGGTGTAGATGGTAACATCGATAAATACAAGGAAAGGTTTGTGGCCAAGGGTTTCTCTCAAAAGGAGGGAATAGACTATGAGGAGACATTCGCTTCAGTTTCCAGGTATACTTCTATACGAGCCATGATCTCTCTTGCAACAATATGGGATGGCAGATCCATTAGATGGATGTCAAGATGAGGTTTCTTAATGGTGAATTGAAAAAGGAGGTATACATAGAACAACCAGATGGCTTTGTATCACACAACAGTAAAACCCATGTTTGTAGATTGAAGAGATATTTGTATAGACTCAAGTAGGCTCCCAAGGTGTGGTATGAGCACATTGATAGATACTTGCAGGGAATGGGCTTTGTGAAGAGTGAGGCGGATACTAACCTCTACTACTTGGTGGTTGGGGGTGAGGTTCTCATTCTTGTTCTATATGTGGATGACTTATTTTTAACTGGTTCATTGGGGCTCATAGAGGAGTGCAAGCAGACCTTGCAGTAGAGTTCAAGATGAAGGATTTTGGGCTTATGCACTACTTTCTAGTCATGGAGGTATGTTAGACAGATGGAGAGATTTTCTTTGGACAAGGGAAATATTGCATCAAAATATTGAGGAGGTTTGAGATGGAGGATTGGAGAGCCATGTCTACTCCTATGATCATGAATTGGAAGAAGGTAGACCCATCCAAGGAGAAGGATGTTGAGCCCACCTTATATGTAGGTAGTTGATTGGATCTCTCATGTATTTGGTCAACATCAGGCCAGATATATCCTTTGTAGTAAATTGTCTTAGACAGTTCATGTTTGAGTCAAAGAGAGTGCATTGGATAGCAACAAAGAATGTGTTGTGGTATTCACGTGATACAATCGAGTATGAGATCAAATATACTCAAGGTGATGGTATCAGGTTGATAGGCTATATTGAAGTAGATTGGGCAGGCAGTACGACGGATAGGAAAAACACTTCAGGGTGTTTCTTTAGCTTAGGATCGGGAGTTGTCTCTTGGTACAATAGGAAGTAGAAGTTTGTAGCTTTGATTTCTATAGATGCGGAATACATAGCAGCTAGCATGGTGGCATGTGTGGTGATATGGCTTCAAAAGTTTTTGGTAGCCTCATTAGGTCAGAGGGTTGAGACTACGGTGATACATTGCGACAATCAGAGTTGCATCTGGTTTTCTGAGAATCCAGTGTTTCATGATAGATCTAAGCATATAGACATCATGTATCACTTCATCAAGGATTGTGTACAGCGGGGGATTATTCAGCTACACTATGTACAGGTATAGATCAACAGGTAGAAAACATTTTGAGAAAGGCATTGGGGAAGGTGAAATTCATCTTCTTCAGAGATAGGTTGGGTGTCATGCAAAACACCTTCCTCGCTTAGAGGGAGTGTTAATTTATTGTAGTTCAGATAACTGTTTTCTCCATTCCCAAGAATTATTATTTAATTCTTGAGACTTATAGAAAGGAGTTAGTTAGGTCCAAATAATTATTTAATTAATTGATTTTCTGGAAACTTCTAGAAAGGAATTAGTGAGAGATAATTAATTGATTCCTTTAGAGACTTCTACAAACCAATTAGTTAGGGTTTGTTAGAGTCTAACTAATCTTAGCCATTGGTTTTCCAATGAGAATAGTTTAAAAGGGGATCAATGGGCATTTGGAGAATACAGACACTTGAGAAACATTTGCATTGATAGCATATAAAATTTGCAATGAGAGCAAATAAAATTTGTAGTGAGAAAATAGTCTTGCAGTGATGTGTTGGAGGGAGGCAACAACAGTGCAATTTCGGTAGGAGAAATTAAGGGAAGAATTACTAGAGCAGAATATTGTCGGAGCTTTATCAGTAAGAGGCAAGCAGTTTATGTATCTCTTGAATTGTTGAAGATTAATGAAATGCCTAATCTGCAGTACTAGTTTTCCCTCCTAGGTTTTTCCAGGGACAATTTGTCCAAAAATATTGTGTTTATTATTTTGCATGTTTTCTTCTCTATTTCCGCGGTTTTATTTGTGAAGTTGCAGTTGTATTATTTTTTTAGTATTTGTTGTGAATTAATTTTCAGTAGTCAAATAATCTTTATATATAAGAGATTAATAATCAGTAACTACAATAGAATTCTTACATGGTATCAGAGCATATTTGAGGGCAAAAAGAGCTCAGTGCAGGCACAGGAAGGAAAATTGAGGGTTTATAAAACTCAGCTCTACCTCTTAAATTTTTATTTTTTTTATTAATATTATTATTTGAGATAGCCTCAACTGGTTTAAGAGATCAGGACAGATTGGATGGAGCCTCAAATTTTGGTGACTAGAAAACCAAAATTTCTTTATTGCTAGAAGAGAATGGTATCAAGTAATATGTGACCAATTTTGTAGTTGTACCTATAGATCCAACACAACTCGTAGCATATAAGAAGGAAGATGCCAAGGCGAGGAGGTTGATTATTTATGGTGTTAAAGATCATATTGTTCCACATATTGTAGAGTTAGATACATCGAAGAAGATGTGGGACGTCATTCTAAATCTATACCAGAATGCTACCACTAACAAGAAGTTGATTCTCAGAGAAAAGTTGAGGTATACCCGGATGAAAAAGGGAGAAGAATTTACAAGTTACCTCACCATACTTAGACTTGTCAACGATGAGCTGGCAGCTATTGGAGATAAACCGGATGATGACGAGCTAGTACAAATAGCCCTAAATGGGTTTACTAAGCAGTGGGATGTTTTCATTCAAATTATTAATGGATGAGACACATTACTGAGATGGGATCAACTATGGAGTGACTTCACTCAGGAGGAGCTTAGACTAAGTCTTGTCAGTGGTACCAATAGTAAGAGTCAAAAAAGTGAGGCATAATAGGAAAACGTTGCCCTAGCTGGAAAAGGGAAAGCAAAGAAGGGATCTAGCAAAGGATCAAATCCTAAAAGTGAGAAGAAGGACTTGTCTAAAGTCAAATGCTATGGTTGTCACAAGTTTGGCCACTATGTCAGAACTTTCCTGCAAAGGAAGAAGAAAGGAAAGAAGTAGAAGGAAGCTTCAACAAGTGTAGATGAGCTCTCTAGTAGAATGGAGCTGAATTTTCTTTATAGTTTGTATGCTTAGCTCAACCTCCCAGGGTGTTTGGTATATAGACAGTAGGGCGTCATTTCTTATGAAAGGAGTTATAGAATACTTCTCTAGTTACATGGAGGAGGACATCAGAATCCAGATTTTTGTGGGGAACATGTCCAAACTAAATACAATTAGGAAATGGACTCTTCAATTTCAAAGGGAGAATGGCAATTCAATTCCCATTCATGATGTGTTGCATGTGCCAAGCTTGGATATGAATCTGATTTCCATATCTTTCCTTCAGGATAAAGGCTACAATGTACTCTTTAGAGGGGAAAATGTGTTAATCAAGCATAAGGATTGGAAATCAGCCATAGCTATTGGAGTTAGGAGTGGTTTAATTTACAGGTTGTAGTTTGATACTCATAAGGCAATGATGAGTAGTGGTAATTCTAGAGATCAAGGAGAGCTATGGCATAGGAAGATGGGCCATATACATCATGGAGCACTTAAATTACTTCATGAAAAAGTTATAGGTGTTCCAAAGGTGAGCACAAAGCATGATGATCTATCTAAGGGATTTGTGTTGGGGAAGTTTGTGAAAGAATCTTTTCCAAGGAGTGACACCAGATCCAAGGGTTTTCTTGATCTAGTACATTCAGATATATGTGGGCCAATGTCGACAAAGTCTCTTAGAGGATACAAGTACTTTGTTACTTTTATTGATGATTTCTCTAGGAAGACTTGGATATACTTCTTAAAGAC
This sequence comes from Sequoiadendron giganteum, assembly GCA_007115665.2. Lineage (NCBI taxonomy): Eukaryota > Viridiplantae > Streptophyta > Pinopsida > Cupressales > Cupressaceae > Sequoiadendron > Sequoiadendron giganteum. The sequence goes on from CM021105.1 coordinate 496,858,541, forward strand.
CAAGGATGAGGTTTTCAGTCATTTCAAAGAGTTTAAAGCTCTTGCATAGACTTCAACAGGCAAGAAGATAAAGTTTCTTCAGTCAGATAATGGAGGCAAGTACAAAGGGAAAGAGTTCTAGGAGTTCTATACGAGGGAAGGAATCAAGAGAGAATGGACTGTTCCTTACAACCCACAACAAAATGGGGTTACTGAGAGGAAGAATTAGTCTATATCAGAGGCAACAAGGCCTATGTTGTATGACCAAGATATGTCATGCTACTTATGGGCAGAGGAATGTAGTATAATAGTATACATACATAATAGGGTTCCACATAAGGTATTGGGAACGATGACACAAAAGGAGGTTTTCTTAGCGAAGAAGCCAAATGTCAGCCACTTCAAGATATTTGGGAGTTTACCATATTGTCACATTCCAGGGGCTACACATTCCAAGTAAGATCAGACTACAGAGAGAGGGTACTTTGCGGGGTATAGTTAAACCTCAAAGGCATATCGAATATTTATTCCTAGGCCCAAGAAGATTATAGTTAGATGTGATGTCAAGTTTAAGGAGGACAAGGAATTTAGAACATCCAAATATTTTCTAGCAGATGATCAAAGTGAGCAGGCAACAAAAGCTCCAAGGATCGAGCAATTAGATCAGGGACAACAAAGTTTGAGTATACAGACTAGTACAAGCACAGGCTCAGGTGCTGAGAGTTCTAAGAGTATGGAGCAACAAATGCAATAGATACAAGAGATGCATCAAGATCTTATGAAGGTTGATACTTCATCCTCTATAGTTGGTAGCAATAACCAACAACAAAAAAAGGGATACTCAAGAGCTTATGGGAGCTCCTAGGATGTGTAATAGAAAATGAAGACAACTAGCTAACTATAATGACTATGGAATTAGTTAGTCAGTTGGTAGATAGTGAGCCTTCTAACTATCGAGAGGCCACACAACTGCAGGTGTGGCAAGATGGAATGGTTGAGGAATATACCCCAATAGTGAGGAACAATTTTTGGGAAGTTGTACCTAGGCTGACATATAGGACAGTGGTTGGATCATGCTAGATCTATAAGCTCAAGCACATTGTAGATGGTAGCATTGATAAATACAAGGCAAGGTTCATGGCCAAGGGTCTCTCTCAAATGGAGGGAATAGACTATGAGGAGACATTCGCTCCAGTGGCCAAGTATACTTCTATACGAGTCGTGATCTCTCTTGCAGCATAGATGGGATGGAAAATCCATTAGATGGATGTCAAGATGGTGTTTCTTAATAATGAATTGAAAGAGGAGGTATACATAGAAAAACCAAAGGGCTTTAGCACACAACAGTGAAACCCATGTGTGCAGATTGAAGAGAGATTTGTATAGACTCAAGTAGGCTCCCAGGGCATGGTATGAGCACATTGATAGATACTTGTAGGGAATGGGCTTTGTGAAGAGTGAGGCGGATGCTAACCTCTACTACTTGGTGGTTGGGGGTGAGGTTCTCATTCTTGTTCTATATGTGGATGACCTGTTTTTAATAGGTTCACTAAGGCTCATAGAGGAGTGCAAGCGGGACCTTGCAGTAGATTTTGAGATGAAGGATTTGGGGATTATGCACTACTTTCTAGGCATGGAGGTATGGCAAATAGATGGAGAGATTTTCTTTGGACAAGGGAAATATTGCATCAAAATCTTGAGAAGGTTTGAGATGGAGGATTGCAAAGCCATGTCTACTCCTATGATCATGAATTGGAAGAAGGTAGACTCATCGAGGGAGAAGGATGTTGACCCCTCCTTATACATGAAGTTGATTGGAACTCTCATGTATTTGGTCAACACCAGGCCAAATATATCCTTTGTAGTAAATTGTCTTAGACAGTTCATGGTTGAGCCGAAGAGAGTGCATTGGACAACAACAAAGCATGTGTTGTGGTATTCGCATGATACAATTGAGTATGAGATCAAATATACTCAAGGTGATGGTATTAGGTTGATAGGCTATATTGAAGCAGATTGGGCAGGCAGTATGGAGGAAAGGAAAAACACTTCAGGTTGTTGCTTTAGCTTGGGATCAAGAGTTCTCTCTTGGTATAGCAAGAAGTAGAACTTCATAGCTCTCAGTTCTATAGAGGTAGAATATATAGCATCTAGCATCATGACGTGTGAGGCGATCTGGCTTCAGAAGTTGTTGGTAGGATTATTAGGTCAAAGGGTAGAGACTACGGTGATCCACTGTGACAAATAGAGTTGCATCAAGTTGTATGAGAATCCGATGTTTCATGATAGGTCTAAGCATATAGACATTAGGTATCATTTCATCAAGGATTGTGTATAGTAGGGGATTATTCAACTATAGTATATATCTATAGATAAGTAGGTAGTAGAAATTTTGACAAAGGCATTGGGGAAGATGAAATTCATCTTCTTCAAATATTTGTTGGGTGTCATGCAGAACACCTTCCTCGCTAAGAGGGAGTGTTAATCTATTGTAGTTTGGACAACTATTTTCTCCATTCCCAAGATTTATTATTTAATTCTTGAGACTTCTAGAAAGGAGTTAGTTAGGTCCAAATAATTATTTAATTAATTGATTTTTTGGAAACTTCTAGAAAGGAGTTAGTTAGAGATAATTAATTAATTAATTAGTTGATTCCTTTAGAGACTTCTAGAAACTAGTTAGTTAGGGTTTGTTAGAGTCTAATTAATCTTAGCCATTGATTGAGATTAAATCATGGCCATTGGTTTTGCAATGAGAATATTTTAAAAGGGGATCAATGGGCATTTGGAGGACACAAACACTTGAGAACGATTTGCAGTGAGAGAAAAAAGTCTTGCAGTGATAGCAAGGGCGCAATGATAGCTTTGGAGGCAACATCGGTGGAATTTGAGTAGGAAAAATTAAGGGAAGAATTTCTGGAGAAGAATATTGTCGAAGCTCTACCAGTAAGAGGAAAGCAGTTTATGTATCTCTTGATTTGCTGAAGATTAATAAAATTCCTCATTTGCAGTATTTTATTTCCTTCTAGGGGTTTTCCAAGGACAATTTGTCCAAAAATATTGTGTTTATTATTTTGCATGTTTTCTTCTCTATTCCTATGGTTTTATTTGTGAAGTTGTAGTTGTATTATTTTTCATTATTTGTTGTGAATAAATTTTTCATAGTCAAATAATCTTTATAGATAGGAGATTAATAATCAGTAATTACAATAGTCTTTACATGAAATTCCTACCATTACCACAGATAAACGAAGAAGCCAAATATAGATAAGATGACACAAATTATCTAACAACAAATCTATATCATTCTACTTATACACTACTCTTCACAGATGAAGCGTGGATACTTCCCGTGAGACTAAAAAATTCCTTCTCTACAAAATAAAATGCTTTTTTATTATTTGAATTTTTTCAGCTATAAAATTGGCCTAGTTATTAATATTTTTAGGTCAAGATAGATATTAAATTTAGTCCTTTTAGCTGTAAAATTGCAATAAAGAATAATATTTAAGCAAAGTTGATTTGTCCAGTTTTGTGATGTGAAGTGATAGGAATAATATTTTGCTAACATATTATTTAAAAGTGACATGTTTATTCTTAAAAAATTAAAGTGAGGGTATCATCAATTATGTTAAAATAAGTATTTTTCACATTAGAATTCATGTGAAAAATTATATTTAATAAATAATTGATCTCGCTATACACATTAATTATGGTTTATATTTTAATTAATATTGCAAGTGAGGATAATACATGTAAGTAAATAGATACAAATTTATAAATGATATGTTTTAGGGTAAATTAATTAATTAACCTTGATCTTTAAGAATAATAATTGGGATAGAGTTTCCATGTTGGGTATCCATTTTTCAAAGGATTGAATAAAGCTTTTTATTGGGATAAGCTCATAGATAGACTAAAATCAATAATTCTTGCATGGAAATCTAGGTGGTTATGATTAGCAGGCATAATTCTTTTGGTAAAATCCTTTTTATCATCTATACTCAATTATTTATTATTTGTTCTTAAAGTCGAGCCGCCTCTGTTCTTTTTGAAATTGAAAAAATAATATGAACTTTCTTATGGAAAGGCAATATTGATGAAAAGAAAAAGATTCAATTAATTTCCTTAGAAGGATTGGAAAAGGGAAAAAAGCAAGGTGGGGTAGAGGTTCACAATCTCAATTGGAGAAATAAAGCTTTGGGGGAAAAACTTGCATGGAAGATGTACACAAATTTGGATGCTAAATGGGTGAAAATATTGCAATAAAAATACTTGGATAGTGCCAATCCAGTCAAAAATTTTACAGTTGTTGACCCACCAAAGGGATATGCAATTTGGAATTTTATTATAAATAACATAAATCTTATAACGGAGCATTCTTTGTGGGAAGTAAATGATGGAAGAAGTTTCAAATTTTGGTCAGATACATGGTCAGGGAAACCTCCTTTGGCCTTTAATCAGGATTTGCATGAAATAAGACTAATTCTATCTCAAGTTTGGGGGGGGGGGGAATTTGTTAGATTATGCTTAGTATTATTAAATAATCAACAAGTAGCATTATTTAATAATACTTTGAATGAAAGAATATTTTTCTTATCTTCAAAGTTAGACAAAATAATATGGTCAGCCTCTAAAGAAGGTTCATAAGTTCAGTAAAGGAAGGTTATGCAGTTTTAGCAAATTCAAAATTCTTCGTTGAACCTCAGTATGCTTACAATTTTTGTTGGAATAATACTGTCTTTCCAAAGGCTGGTAGCTTTGCATGGCTTACTTTACAAAAATTAATTTTAACTAGTGATCATTTAGTTAAATTGAGAATTGTTGACCCCTTCAAATGTCCTTTATGTGATCTTGGAACCTGAAATAGTAGATCATTTTTTTGTACAATGCATAGTGGCTAATCAATGTTGGAATTTCATCAAAAGCAAACTACAAATTTATTTCCCTTTGTCAAATACAATTTGGGAATTATTCCAATCCTCGCAAGTTCTATTTAGCTCCTCTTTTTTTGCATGCATATGGATCATTATTCCTCCTCTTGTAATTTGTAATATTGGGTGGGAATATAATATGAGGTTTTTTAGGAAACTCAAATCACCGGTTGAAATGTTAGTGCTCAAAATTGAGAAAGCTATATCAGAGGGTGTCAATACCTATGTCCAAAGGGATAAATTCATAAACTCTTCATTCACAAGTTGGGATAGTTTAATTCTAAAAATATTGAAACTCATCAAACTGCCATTTGATGGTAGTCTTTTTGAAAAGGATATTACAAAGGTAAACAAATCTTCAGTAACTTGGCTTCCTCCTCAAAAGGGTTTCGTGAAAATTAGTTTTGATGGAGCCTCTAAAGGAAATCCAGGTCTTTTGGGTGCGAGAGTATGCTTTAGAAATGAGGTAGGGGAAGTGCTAGCAACATATTCTTTTCATTTTTCTAATGGTACAAATAATTATGCTGAAGCACAAGCATTATTACGTGGTATGGAGTTGGCAATTCAGCGGGGTTTTTGAAATTTTCATATGGAAGGGTATTCTCTAATTATCATTAATGCACTTAGGGTGAGGAGAATTAAAAACTCGAATCTACAATATGTGCTTAACAAAGTATGGTTCTTAATAGATAAATTGGAAAGGTAGATCATCACACATACTTACTGTGAAGGAAATAAAGTAGCAAATTTTTTAGCAGTGTTGGGTAGCGATCAAGTTGATTTAAAGGACTCAAATGTTCCTATAGATATAAAGGCATTCCCAAAATTGATTGAATTAATTATTCAAGATCTACAAGGCATTTGATTATATCACACATTGGTCTTATTTAAATGCTTCTTTTGATCCTCATACATCATCAACCATATTGTTTGGGTACTACTAATGATCTTGGTTATAAGTATGCAAGATTTTATGTTGAGTCTCACATTTGGGTCATATGATAGCATGTGTGGATTCAGATGTCGTTTCTTTGTAAGGTATTTCAAGTAATCACTTACACATTTGGAAAGAAAGATTGAATTTGGTCAGGGCATCTCATATAAATTACTCTACAAATTATGTCAGAATATATATCTTATGTGTTGCATTGGGCACCTGGTAAGGATAAGGCGGTCTGAAGATATCCAAAATAATAGGAAAAGTGGCATTACAAAAATTCTCTGCCAGATCAAATGGTTGTTTCTCAATGGTATTCCACTTCTATTTTAGAAGGAAACATATTATTTCCATTGCTATATTTACATTGGCAACATTGTTGGTACAATGATGGTATTATAATCTGAAAATTTGGTTGTTGAATTGAAATTTTGGATAACCTTCACCCATGTTATCCTCACTATGTGTATTCTCCAATGACTCGTTTTGTGCATATATGAATGTGAAATATGAGTATAAGTCGGTTGCTTTGTTAATTTAGAGCTCAAATTATAGAGTACCAACTAAAGTAAAACCATGGGAGGAACCCTTATCTACATGCATTGACAAGGAGGAGTTGCAAAACTATATACTTGGAAAATGATGCTCTCTTAAATAGTGTATAGTAGTATGATTTCACTTCAGGTGAAAGCTTCATTGGTGATTTATTTCCAAGACACCTCTTGTATCATAAGAAGACCATGTGGAAAGGAAAGCTCGGTTAATGGATATCATAGAGTAGGAAGTAAATCTGAATCTTTCTAATTTTGATCTTGCTCTAGTCTAGTAGTTTTCATGGCAAAGAATTATATATGTGTAATGGGCTAAGTCTTTGTAATAAGGGAAAGGGGTGTATGTAGTTTGTATATTTTGATAGGGTGTTTTTTGAGTCCTTGTTTTGGGCATGAAATGGGAATGATAAAATGTAATGTAACAATCAATTATTTGGTTCAGTTGAAACAAGAAGGTATTAGTCTTTTGTAATAGTCTATCTGATTGTATTTATCTAAATGTCAAATTGTAAAAATCGGTTACTCAGACTATAACTGGGGGTTTTCTTGTTGGTTTTTTCCTACCAGTATGTCCACCTAAACCAGTATTATGTAAAAATATATATTAATATTAATAAAATTATAGTGGCTCGCCACTTTTGTTGAAACATAATAATAATAATTCGGACAATAATAGTTATGATAATTACTTTTAATATAAATGCATGGAATTGAATAATAAATCAAATTATTTAGCTTTTATTTTGATATTGATTATTATTTTAATAATTATTTTTAATTGATTCATCATTAAAAAAAATTAAGGTATGATAATTTATAAGATTTGGTTTTGAAGCCATTCAAGAATGTAAACGATTGAAAAAAATAAATTAATAAGAAGTTTAAAATGATAGAATAAATTGTATTTTATTTAACTAAAATGAAAATCATGCAAACACATGAGTGATTAAAATGAAATAATAGGTTATTATATATAGAATATACCACCCAAGAGACTAAAAATAGAACCAAGTAGGATAAAGTGAAAAAATCTCTAAGTAAGCTTAGGTAAGTGTTAAAAGAACCTCAGTGGATAACTAGCTCTACAATAGATTACTCACACGTTAACATGTCCCCTAAGTGTATTTTAGGGGGAAGAGAAAATAAGTAAAGGATGGGTTCTTGATACAAGGGTTAATGAGGTACCCATGTACAACAAAATCCCCTCAAAAATAAGAGAAGGAAAAAAACCAATGGAAAAATCTCCTCCCATAACAAGACTCAACAAGAAGGGCTAAGTAACCCCTTTAAATGAATGATACATCCCATACCCCAAATAGATTTTATAGATAGAGATACTTGCTCTCAGTGAAGGGTTCGGTCAAAATATGTACGACATTCTCTATCATCTAGGATAATAACATAAATCAGTGACTTGCTCCTATAGGAGCATTTGAAGAAACTACATATGGATACTAATGTGTTTGGTCTAGTGATGATAGATTTTATTCTTTGATATTTTGATGGCACTCTAGTTGTCATAATTAATGATTGATGGCTTTAAGAAAGAAATTTGAAGTTTAGTTAGGATATTATAAATCCAAATAGATTTAGTAACAATTATAAAAAAAGTCCCTAACACTCAATATCAGTTAATGAGAGAAATGGCATGTTACTTCTTTCTCTAGACCAAAAAATGGGACCAAAACTAAGGAAATTTGTAGCCAGATGTGGACTAAAATATTTCATCAATAGAATCAAATTTTATGTATCTAATCAAATCTAAACGTGTGCCTACTACATAGTGATTCATGTGTCTATGAATTCCTTCTATATGGTGAAGAGTACATTTGGAAGATTTCCAATGAATCATGTGAGGATTCTATATGAATTATGAAACCATTCTGACAAAAAATGAAATATTAGGGTGAGTATGAATCAAGTAGATTAGGTTTCCAATAATTTTGTGATACACTGTAGCATCAACTACAGGAGTAGAACACTTGGCCTCAGGTGTGACTCTTGATAAAAATAAATTTAGTGTAGATTTATAATTAGCCACATGAAAGGTCCAAACATGGAGATCAAGGGAATGCTAAGGTTTTTCTATAGTTACATTGATCTTGAGAAAGTAATGCAACACACCCAAGTTAGCCATGGAAAATATATTATGCAAAACAATCTTGATTATGTCAATGATAGATGAGATGCTCCATATGACAATCAAATTATCAACATTATGAACCAAAAAGAGAAGAGAATCCTCCTATCTCAAAATTTAGGCATTTAGATAAAAATAATATCAAGAGAATATGACCAAGAGAATAAAGGAGATCATATTGGCATGCTAGGGTCATGAGTCACGTTTGATGCCATAAAGTGACTTCTTATTTTGAAAATTGAATGAGGAATTCTTAATGAATCTTTATGGTTTCTCAATGTAAATATCCTTCTATAGATCCTCATGATGAAATACACATTTTCTTGCAAATTTTTTTCATTGATGTCGAAAGGGAATGATGTTGTCATTGATGTTAAAGCTATGCATCATGGGAGATTCCTACTTGTTCTAGTCTATTCATGTATGCTCATGGACAGGAAGTGTTTTTTGTATTCAATAATGATGATTTGATCTTCTCTAGATTACATCAAGGTTAGGGTTTCATGCTTTTCTATAGTTGTTTTTCCCTAATTCATCAAAAACATTATTTTTATGTTTGGGGATGAACTTTATCTTCTATTTTTTATTGAATTTCTCTAGCTCATTCCTGATTGCTTAAGTTATAACTTAAGCCCCTAAGAATCATTGGTTTTCTAGCCCCATACACTGTTTTCCTCAATTTAAAAATATTTGTACTAACTCTAAAGTCCTTAAATTTTAACAGAAATTTTTGATGATGTTAATGGGATTGATGGTATACTGCTACTCACCTGCAGGACAAATGGTGGGCCTTTTTTTTGGGCTTTTGTTTGCATGGAATGGTGACAAGTGGTTGTCTTTTGTGATCTTGTGTGCAGGGAGAGAAGGAAGGGAGAAATCCCTACAAATGTGCGGGTAGGTGACACATATAAAAGGGGAGCCTAGAATAAAAGTGTGATGTGTGGATATGACATGTTTCATGTGTCTGGTTATTCACAAAGGTTATGGTGGGTCTCATTTCTAGTTATGTGATGTTGTCAGAGGTTGACATGTGGAAGCTTTCTATGTTGCTACAAGAAAAACAAAAGAACAAGAAAAATCTATGCAATATTGCAAGAGGTTGATATGTGGTGATGTTTCGCATGCCCACAAGTAAAAAGGAAAGAAATAAAAAATTAATGTGGTGTAGTGGAAGGTTGACATGTGTCCAGGTTGAATTTTCAATGTTAGATCAGATGGCTACCACACATCCAAGGATAAGATAGAGAAGGTTGTGCAGAAGCTCATAATGTTGATACATGGTCATTTGTTGCTTGTCCACAAGAAGAAAGGGAAAGAGTAGAGAGAACACTATGGTGACTTGGAAAGTTGAAATTTTCAACTAGAGGCCTACCATGCTACTTAATGTCTCCAAAATTATTGCTAAATACTTGGCCATGAAACTTGGCTCCATGATCCCCTTCATTTTTTTCCTTAAAGAAACATGATTCATTAAATCTAGGTTCATCTTGGATAATATCATTGTTGTCTAGGAAGGGATAAAATATAGAGTAAAGTAGGAATATTTATTAATATATATATATAAATTAAACTACACTAGTTTTTTGTTTCTATTTTCTTACACAACATACTAATTAGTACATGATTAGGTGAAAAATGGATGTTATATGGTTTAATACATAGAACATTACTTTTCTCCAACTAAAATTCAAGGATGCCCAAGAGATCTCACCCCAAGAGTGGAATAGAGGCAAGAGATCTACTAGAAAGGTATCATAGGGTATGATTTCAGATTACAAGAGGGGTTCACCACCAAGCTAGGGATTGGAAAACTGTATGAAATGCAAGATCTAATGATTGAACTCAATGATACATGAAAATGACCTAGAAATGCATATAAATCATAAGAAAAAAAGATGTAAAATGAGAGGTGTGCACATGGAAACCTATAGAGGCTTGAATAAAAACTAGAAATACTGAAAATCCCAAAATTTAGGCCTATTGGGACTCATTCACCATTCTAGGTGAATCAATCCCAGATCTAGGTTTTCGTATGTAGGAACAAGTTTTTGGCAAAAGGGTATCCGAAACTGCAAAAATGTCAAAATTGACCTGAAATGGGACTCATTCACCAAAAGTGGAGAATGAGTCTAGTTAGGATTTTCTAAAGCTTTAAAATTTGAATATGTTCTTCAATGTCTTCTCTTTTTGTTCCTCTTTGTTTTCGGATTCGAAACTCTGATTTTGAGGTTGTAGGTGACTTTTCAGTGAAGATTACAACCTTGCAAATGGGGAGACAACTCCAAAAACTTTCTCCAATATTGTAACCTAATCTTCAATGATCCTTCAAGACTTCAAAGCACCTAGATCTATAATTACACAAAGAGAGAGAGAGAGAGAGAGAGAGAGAGAGAGAGAGAGAGAGAGAGAGAGAGAGAGAGAGATAAAGTGTGGATTGTTAGGGAATAGGGGTTTGTCTTGGTCAAACCCCTTGTAGGTAATTAAACCAAATGATGAGACAATGAAATGAAGGAATGAAACATGAAACAAAGAACATGAATCATGGAAAATAATACCTTGAATGATGCCTTGTAAATTATGTCTTGTAAATCTACAACTCAACATGAAATGGCCATGAAGGATGTAGATCTTGATCTTTACAATAGGAGTAGGACAATTATTGATCTTGGATCTTTGATGCTACATCACAACACCAGCTCAATAACATGTTTGATGCTTGATATCTTTGACATGATGATGGATCTTGAATTCTTGCAACAATTGATGAAGAATCCTACCCTCGAATGCCTTAAAAGTGATTATGATGATCTTGTGAAGTCTTGGAATTATTAACTCTTGAATGCTTGACTTGATAAAATTAGACCTTATGAAATAATGGTTTGAAAGCTCATTTATATAGGAAATCCATCTAATATCTTGTGTATTAGATCCCAAAGGCCGACATACATGAAATTTGAACTTAAAACCTTGTTTTTCCCACTTAAAACCTTGAAAATAGGCCAAATGGGACTCATTCGCCCAAAGTGGTGAATGGGTCCCACAGGGCCTATTTTGATTGCAAAAGTGTTAGGGAGTGTGTAAATTAAGTTTATATGTTGATATTGTTGGGTTTTTTTATTGAAATATGTCTTGGAATGCATAATATAGGGTCTTAGGGGCCTATTAATGATGATATAAAGGTCATAAATGCAATAGGGCCCAAAATCCAATGTGAAAGTGTAAATAAATACACTTTACAACACCAAATTAAGGAAAAAATGGGTCTATTTAGCTAAAAAAGGGCCCAAAACCTAATGTGGATGTGTAAAACTCATCACAACACTAGATTAAGGCAATATCAGGTCCAATTCATCATTAATTATTCCCAAATCAAGCAAAGAAAAGGTATACTTTTTGTGTTGCCACAAATACGACCTGGCGGCAAGTGATAAATTTATTTACCTTTCTTGCAACTGCTCTTCAGTCAAGAATCCTAACGTCTTTTAAAGCTTCATCGATCGCCTTATATAGCCTTGAGATCAAGACTCTTGATTCTTCAGCTCATGGATTGATTATGTGCAGAATTTGGTTGACCATCAGGCTGACCTTTGCATTTAACTCCTATGCATCTGTTAAAAACTTCAAAAATGGCTTTAGAGCTGCCACTACAACTACGATCCTCTCCCAATGAGAGGATAATAATTTTTTAAGCACTAGGAGGAGCCTGTATCCTTGCATTGCAGTCAATTCCTACTAGAATAGGGATTCCCTAGCTTTCATGTCTTCTTGCAATTTATTCTTCTCTTGGAGAGCATTTGAAAGTTCTAAGAACAACCTCTCTATCTCCTCATTGCGATTCTACAGAATGGACTTGATGTTTTACTTCTCCCATTTATTCTTTTTTGGTTTCTACCTAAGCCTTTTGAATATTGTTAAGAGGCTTGAGATTGGGTATTACCCAATTCCTTTTGCATGTCCGCATTTTTCTTATCCATCTCCTACAACTCCTTTTACAGTTCATCATATGTACTGTTTGTTCTGGTTATTGTATCCTCAAGCTCCTTTTACCTTTTTTATGCTCTGCAGTTGTTTCACTCTCGACTGCAATCTCACATTTCAATCTTTCCACCTCAACATGAAGCCAATCCTTTTCACTCTAGGCATCTTCGAGCAATTTAGTCACTTTGCCCTATTGACCCTGTATCTGCCTCAAGCAGGCCATCTCCAAATATTTTCCTTTGATTTCCACTTGCAATATTTTTTTTGTGGTATTTATATATTTACCAACTCTATCTCACACTTTTTCAATTTCTTATCCAGCTTCCCGTAGTCAGTATAGACCACTTTATGGGTTGCCTTGGCCAAGCTTGCCTTGTCACAAGGAAGAGTCTCACTCAAATTGAGACCCACAACTTGGATGTCATAATCCATGAAATTCATTTCTCCTTTCGGCTTGGATACCTACTACCTCATAGTCGAGATTAACAGAGCATTTCGCTCTTCATCAAAACAGGTTTCCAACTTTGGAGTGGCTAGATTTGCCACAACTTGTCCCTGTAATTTTTGCTTTCTTTCTTGTCGGGCCTACCTTGTTACTTCAATATGAGTCTGAAGGCTCTAAGGAGACTTGATACTTTGTACGGAAAGAGAAACACTGGCGGGGAGACCAAAGAGGGTGACAAAAGGGGTACTCTTGGCCAAATGAGTTTTCAGAGAGGCAAAGGGAAGTGTTATCATTGAAAAGGGTGGGATGCCATACATGGCCTGAGAAGGAGGGACACCAATTAAAGTAAAAGTGGAAGTAGGTGGGAAAAGAGGCATATGCATAGAAGTAGACAGGGGTGATAAAACTTGCAGCATGGGTGTATTAGTGTTTATAATTGGTGCCTTTGGCAAGGCAATCAAAGAGTCAATTGTGGCAAAGGTAGAAGATGCACGTTTAGCACATAGGGTTTCTTCATGGGGCTGATTATAAAATACACTCGAGGGTGTATTAAGGATGATAATGTCACAACCCATGGATAGAGGATTTCATTATGTAGATGAGGGGGAAGTAATAACTAAAGATGCAGTATAAGGAAGGATGGCGGGTGCAAGACTTATCTAGATTATCAGGGTTGAAAATCCTAGCGGAATGGAGTCAACCTCTTCTTCTCCTTTGATCGATGAGCTCGGTCTACCTAATTCTTGAACTCTTCTTTTCTCTATAGGGGCTACACTAGTTGATTTAGACTCTTTGGTGACCAATCTCGATGAACCCTGGGTCCTTGGAGTTGTGGTAGATCTTTTTGGAGACTGTCAAGTCCTCTTACCCTTTGGTAGGATGTTGGTGGAGGATGAGATCCATGGTCCCTTTTATTTTGATCCTTTTTCCTTTATTTTCCCTACATCGAGTGCTTGAGATGGAGGGACAAAAACTGGTTTGTGCTCATGTTCAATCTCTTGATCCAATTCAGGATTACTATTATTAGATCCAGCCTCAACATCATAGATCTTGTCGAAATGCTCATCATAGGTATTTTTTTTCTTATTGGTACTTCCAAAAATTAGCCTTCTTTCTTTTTGACCATCCCAAATTCTTTAGCTGTGTTTTGAGGGATTGGCCCATCTAGGCACTTTGTTGGAACTCCACCACCCTGGGATAGAAGTTGAGCGATGGGGGTTGTACATATGATATAAAGGCTAGGTCGATGTAGACCTCTACTCTCTCCTTATTCGGGTTCTTCCTCGACTACCAATATTCTCGCTCTTCATGTTTGATAGTTGGGAGATGCCCAACAAGATTATACTTCCATCTATCACAAATGAGGACCAAGCCTAGGCAGGCCAACTTGCTAGTTAGCACAACTTGCTCTTCCCACTTTACAATAATTACCTAAATTTTGGCAATGGTAAGGGGAAGAGTGTAAAGCACTTTCTTGTGCCTTCCAACACCATAAGCATTGTCAGCAATGGTTTCCTTACGACATGCCTCCAATGTGAGGGTCCTGTCTGTTACAAATTTTGGAAGCCTAAAATGCTCCTCATTAAAATTATGACATTTGATGAAGGAAAAATTTGCCCCCCTAAAATAATCCACTAGGGTTTGATGGTTTTTATCCAATCCAAACCTTCAGGGGAAAACCTGCCTAGAGGATGTGAGACAAGTCTAGGAGTACCAGTTGTAGGAAATAATCAACAAATGAATAATAATCCCATGTTTTAGAAAGAACATGGGTCCAAGCTAAAATTGGCTTGTATAATCTTTTCGCATCAAAAATACTAAGCAACAAATGATCACTAAAGATCTTAGGGTTCTGATGTAAAATTAGGTGTACCAGAAAAAAGAAAAACCTGAATTCAAAAGCACTATTATAATCTATTAATTGCTCCATCATTCCTTTTGCAATTGCTTTGATGAAATCAAAATGTTTATGGCTCCTTTCTTTCTTGAGCATGAAGGCTAAGCCCATCTAGAACTTGTAGACCTCATCATCACTTTCATGGCCATAAATAAAAGCTAGCATTGAGAAAACAACCTACACATCTGATTTGAACTTTATGTGTGCCAAAGGGAAGATGAGTTAATTATTATTTGGCTCCTCATTCGTTTCATCCTTATGGAATTTTAGATGTATGTCCTTGGTTTCCAGAAATCTTCCATCCTTCTGCAACGAAATTTCTCGGCCTCCCAATTTGAGGGGATGCACAAAATATCTTGAATGGCTACGACACTGATGGCAACCTTTAACCTATTGCAATTGATAACCCATATTTCTTCATCCAATTTTTTTGCGTATGCATCAACCAACTTTGGGAATGGATGCATGGATGGAAATATGAATTGTGGCAAACCATAATGCCAAAGATAAGTTGCAAAATCATCTGTTGACCCATGGGTGAGCATTCTCTACAATGCTCCCCCTCTAAGGTTCTTGGAGTTTACATGCAGCTTTGGGACATAGATATTATCTGTGAAATCCTTAAACACCTCATCCTTGATGGGGTTTCTTGGTTGTACGATTTTGGTATGCGCAAAGCTCTGGTCCTCTAGTGCTAGGGCATTAGCATACATTTTTTTTGCAAAGATAATGGCGTAGCCCAACTTTGTGAATGAGACTCCAACATGTCGACTAGAAGATGATGCTTCCACCATTTTTGTGTTCTTGGAATGATTTTGTAGAAACCTCTTTTAGAGAAGAAGTTGTTTGAGAGTTTCCACACTTAGAAAAAAAAAAAATTTGGGTGCATTCAATTGTCACACGTACATGAAGTAAATGCATAGTTGTTACTAACATCTTGCTAAGCATTGCCAACAAAGTGATATGTGTAGAGTGGGGTTTTTACTCCTCAAAAATTTCAACTTTACTATGAGAATAAATTTAGTACATTCTTTGAGCCGCCCTTTTGATAAATAAGATTTGAGCGATGGGAAGCGTGCTTTGAAAATACATTTGTATTTAATTAAGCAAGGATTATACCTTTAAGAAATTTCCTTTCATCCAAGCGAGCAGGCTGGTATTGATGATGATGATGAACACATGGTAAGTAGGTTGTACACACGATCATTAACTCCCAACACCCGAATGAATTCCTCAAAGCTTGGTTAAAATATTTCATATGATTTTCCCGTCACTTCTTATTAGCTTAATACATTTTTCATTATCGCTCAATGGGGAATGAGTTTAGCATTCGCTATCCTCCCCAAAGCACATTTTCCTATAAATATCAACATCCACCTTGCAAAAATACTCATTGAACTGGCATTTGAGTTGGTGATTCCTTTCCACTGCTTTCTTCCCTTCGCTAGTCTATAAGTTTCTTTACTGCCATTATGATTGGTCTATGTACCCCAATCCGAGTCTTGGCTCGCAAGTGGAAAATATCCTTCGTAGGGGAGGTGAGTAAAGAAAGGATCAAACACCTAATAAGAATGAAGGATCACCTTATGATCATGGTGTTTAAGTGGTGCATAGGAAAGATTATGTGAAGGACAAGAACCAACTGCACTGTAACTTGAATGTCATCTCCTGATTCATGGATTCATTGTTGAACTTAGACATTGCCAAGCCCTAGATCATAGAGCTTTGTCACACCATGTTTGATAGGGCATACTTACATGGGTTGGGAAAATTCATCCAAGTGGCCATTCCTAGCATTGGTATCCTGAACGCCATGAATGTTCAGAGGTACATTGATAACACGGAGGTGGTACCCTGGCTTCCCTTCCTTATGAACTTTCAAACCATGGACCTGGAGAAACATTGACTGCTATCCCAACCCACGACTTCCTTTCTTTTGAGGATAGACAATGTGGAGCGTTGCCCTAGGGTCGAGTGGAAAACCCACTTCGAGTTCTTGGTTTATAGTCTCGGTACCAAGGATTAAGGTTTGTGTCCTACTCGTGTGCCTTGTGTGCTAACAACCCAACTACTACCTTGCTAGAGAAACCCCCAAAACACATTTTTGATTGTTGTGACTGATGGAGGATGAACTTCTTTCTACCATTTTCATGTTGCCTCCTCTTTTTTCTTTTTGAAGATGTATCTTTTGGGTTCTGAATGAGAAGGTTTTCAAGATTCTATGGTAACCTCAAGCTCAAAATCGTGTACTACATTGTAAATATTTTATAATGAATATAATATATAGCATATTTCTATTATTTTTATGTTCACTCTCATGGCTTTATTCATAAAAAAAAAACATTTTACAAAAATTTACATATGGTACATAACTACAAATTTTAATGAACTTGTGTGTACTTTAATTGAATAGTTTTAGATGAATATCATTTACCCGTATATCCAAAATGTCACCATCCATATCCTCCAACTCATACAAATTTCTTTCTTTGCATGTATGGATGTGGAAGGGACCCTTCCATAGTGAATCAAATTTTTCATGGTGCCCTAGTTTTGCAACTCGTTTATCATATTTTAGCACAAGACTCCCCTCCTTGAATCTAGGTTGGAAGCCTTTTTATTGAACCAACTCTTAACCACCTACTAGCATTTGATCATGGCATCAAATACCTTTTCCATTTTTTCTTAGAGGCTTAAGAGCTCTGTCAATTTCAACTCCATTTCGTTGTCCTCCTTAACTTCCAATAATTTTAACAGTTGTAGTGTTAGGATTTCCATGGAAATGGGTAGGACTACCTCTTTTTCATACACTAATCTGTAAGGGGAGGTTTTTAGGATTTTCTTAGGCATAATTTTGTTAACCCGTAAGGTCACTTGAAGATTCTTGTGCCATTCCTTCTGGTGTTTTGACCTAATGCACTTTATCAATCTAAATAGGTTCTTGTTAGTTGACTTTGCTAACCCATTCCCTTATGGGTAGTAATTGGATGAAGTCTTTAGGTAGACCCATGCCTAAGAGAAAGTTCATACATCCCAGAGCCTACGAAGGCTTGTGCATTTTTTTAAATGATGGTTTTGGGTGAATCGAACTTTTCTATCAATTACTCGAGAAAGTTGACAATTTCTGCTTATGTAGTATTTTTTAGTGGGGTGGCCTTCGTCCATCTTGCGAAATAGTTGTTCATTGTAAGTATCAATTTGTGCTTGGTGCTCGAGATAGGATTCATCATTTTGATAAAATCCAAACCTCGTTGTGCAAAGGGCTCCTCAGTCACGATCAGGCTCAATAGCATGGCAGAGTTCTTCTGCTTGCCAACAAAATAGTAGCACTAAGTACATATTTGCAATAGTTGATGGGCTTCAAAGAACATCATAGGAAAATAATAGCCCACCCACATTATTTTTAAGGTGATGGTCTTGGAGAAAAATTTTCCACCCTCAAGACTGCTATAGAATTCGTTTAGGATTCTTTCAGATTTTGGCTGGTCCACGTAGCAAAAGAGGACTCCATCACAGTTTTTTAAAACAAAAAACCCATCAATTAGTACATACCTGGAACCTTGTAGCTAGTAGTAGCATTGTTTGTGAGGTAGGGTGTTGATCAGGTATTTCCTAGTCTACATATATTTTGTTCACTCAGTCACCCATGATTTGTCAGACTTGAACTGGTTTGCATAGACCTAATCGGTCTCTTCTTCCACCTAAGGGCCCAATTCCTGTGTGAGGTATTTGCAAAGACCTCTTCCTCGAACCAGCTTGATTGGTTGGATATCCACATCATATTCCACGATCTTGGTGATCTAGTTGGCCCTTTTTCGATATCCTACCCTCAATTATGTATTCTCTAACATTGGGATGAGTGACGAGGATTGTAATTATGTTGGCCAATACCAGATGTCATAATTTCTTTAGGGTTTTGACATTAGAAAAGGCCTATTTCTCAAAAAAATTGTACTGGCCTCATATCCTTTGAGAGTCCAAGAATTAAATGTGATAGGATGTTCTCTACTTCCCTCCTCATCTTTTTGAGTGAGCACTAAAGTTATGTTGTGCCGACCACTATAGACATAAAGTAGGAAATCTTTAGAGATGTTTGGGTTAGCTAGCACCAAATTTGTAGAGATGGCTACCTTAATCTTCTCAAAAGAAAGCTTACCTTCGGGAGTCCATTTGAACATTAAGCCTTTCTTTAAAATTAGTGTGATGGGTCTCCTAATGCTCACAAAATCTGAAATAAACTGACTGACGAATTTGATCTTTCCTAGAAAAGACTGTAACCCCTTTTGGTTGACAAGTAGCAGAAATTCCATTATAGCCTTCACCCTTTCGAGGTCTATGGATATTCCTTCTTTTGATACCACAAAGCCAAGAAACTTGCCTTGTGGTATGCTACAAACACATTTTTTGAGATTTAATGAAATCCCAAACTACTGACACTTCTAGAAGACCATTTCTAGATGATCAAAATGATCATCTTTTGATTTGGAGAAAATGGTTAGGTCGTCGAGATATATTAGAATGATCTTATTGATCAACCCTTTGAAGGAAATATCCATTGCTCATTGAAAAGTGTACCTACATTAAGAGAGTCCAAAGGGAATCTTTGCATATGCATACGTTCCCCACTTAGTGGTGAATTTCATTTGAATTTCATTTTGTGCTAGTCTTCTTTCTTTATATAAATCTGGTTATACCCTAAAAAACCATCGAGCAGCGAGAACATCTCTAATCTAACCACGGTTTGTATAATTTTCTCCATTAATGGAAAATGGTAGTGATCTTTCAACGAGGCCTTGTTTAAGTCTCGAAAGTCCATGCAGAGTTGTATGTCACAATTTTTCTTATGGATCAGGACTAGATTGGATACCCAAGTGGAATGCTTGTTTAGGTATATGATCCTTGACTCGACCAATTTCGTAAGCTCTTGTGCCATCAATGATTCTACTTTCGGATTAATTGGCCTTTATTTTTGTCGAATGGGTTTTGAGCCTCCAACTAAGTCGATATTATGTTGGACGATTCCCAAATCGTATCCCTTAAGATCGTCATAGGTCCAAGCCACGAACCTATCATATTTAGCACATAAGCCTTTCAACCTTTCCTTATCTGCATGTGGGACATTCCTTCTAACTTTGAGTTTCCTTCCTCCTCTAACATCGAGATCCTCATAGTCTCCTTTGTCGGTAGTGAATCTTTGTTTACTATTTCTTGCATCCTCGTAGTTGAAGAGATTATAAAATGAAATCAGGCCTTGTGGGAGTTTATTTCTTTTCAATTAAATTACTTGTTCTTTGGTAACCATTCCTGCTTCAGATTGTGAATGACCAAAATATTTCACCGACTTTTGTAGGAACATGGTGATCTGAGCATCATCTTCAAAGACCTGCCAATTCTAATCATTATCGATTATTGATGGTTTGACGATGGTATGCACTTCATGTTGATTTTCAACTAATTTGAGGTGGCTCAAATTGCGAGTCAATGAAAGCCATTTGATCTATGATAGAATTATGAGCCTGTGAGATAACTTGTATGTTAAAAGCTTTCAAACCTTCGATCAAGTCCCATATTCTGTGTCAATAAGATCTCATCCTCATATTTTTGGCTATCACCTGTCCATAGACCTCGCTTACAACTAGCTAAAAATCTTCAAACACTTATATTCTCTTTATTCCCATCCACTCTTTGAGAGTCAAACCATGGACTAAAGCCTCATATTCTAGATCGTTATTTCAGCACGAGAATTGGAAGTGGAAAGCGTTGAATTTCTCTGACCTAATCGGAGATACCAGTCGGAAGCCAACTCTAGAACATATTTTGCATTTGGCACCATCGAAATGTAGTGTCCACAAGCTATTGTCGCCCGATTCGCTAGATTTCTCCTGTTCCTTTACTAATTTTGGGAGGACTTGTTCATTGTCGAAGATGACATAGGTTTCTAACTTGATAGCATGGAAGTTTTTGAATGGGTCAAAATCGATGAACTAATTGAGTAGGACCTCCTCTTCATAGGTCCAATCACTTGTGTCCTCCTCATCCTCCAACATCTCAATGCAACACTTCTCCTTTTTTGAGGAGGAACTATGTGATGCTTCAAATCTCAGTACCGCATCTTCTTCTATGTGTTCAAGGTAAAAAGACTCGGATAATATATTCATCTTTGTCCCATTCTTTGTCCATAATATCAAATAAGACCAATCAAGCACTAGATATCTACCAAGCTTCGTCATGAAGTCACTTGAAAGACACATTCCAAAAATTAGTAATTACGACCACTTATTTTGTGATGGTTTGGCTTAGACATAAGAATAAGGTCAAAGAAAGATCCTTGATGTGGTCGATAGTCATCGCATGATCCCTTTCTCAAGAGGCTCATACTTAAGATTCAGGGCGTCGACCACTTGTTTGGGCATGACTATGGTAATAGCTCCCAAAAATCATATTATTGTGTAAAATCTTATCTCCCAAAATAAGCGTTAAAAAAAGGTAGGCTTTGGTTTGCTTACCTTTTTTTGTGTTTGTATTGTCCATGACATTCATCTATTCATAGCTCCCGAGGGTTGGGGGTCTGATGCAGGCCCCTTTCCTCTATCTTGATTACATGGTGGGATCATATCCGCTCGTGGTAATTGGTCTTCTTTCTCCAATGCCTCTTAGAGAAAGTTCTTTTTCTCCAGTATCGATTTGACATCCCATAGAGACACGTTAGTAGGTGCCCTTTTGAGTTGCTCCACCACATTAAGCATTCTAATTGGCAAGACCTTAGGCTTGAATGGTGGTATTTCTTTTGCCTTAGGAAAAGGTTGGTCCGACATAGATGGGCTTAAGGCCTTTTCCATATCCTTCTGTGGAAATGGTGGAGTCTATGATTGTTGAGTGCGTTGCATTTGTGAAGCTTTTGGTTGTGATTGTTGTGGCTATGGCCGCTGTGGTGTTTTCTACAAGTATTCTCTAGTGAGTTTCCTCTTGGATCGTGTATTGTAATCTAACTGTACTTGCAGAGCACTAGTTGTTGGAGCATCATTTGCAAATACCGCATCTTCCTCCTTCATCCAAGAAAAAAGTGCCTAGTTCGACGAGATATCCAGCTCTTTCTCTAGGGACATTCTTTGTGTCTACACTCTAAAGCGGGTACTTTCCATTGCAAGAGACTAATAATTTTCTATTTTTGAAAAAATAGCTTGGCCTCTCTATTCCACTACCCTCTGTTGAAGATTTCCCCTCAAAAAAATTCAGGGCATATGTCTATCATTATATGGGAAGCACCATGTGTTCTCATCTTCTACCAGGTTGTTCTAACCTGGGACCAAATCCTTGTTTGGGTTGTTCTTGATAGTCTGAAGTAGCATGGTGACCGGGACTGTCTAGTTTGTAGTTTCATGTTGTTGATTACCTCCTTTCAGAGCTCCTTGGTAAGTTTTTTGATGATAAGGTGACCTTCCTTCTTGATAAGTTTGTGTGGAAGCCTTCAGGTGTCATCTGCTGATGTCGGATAAGAACTAGCTCATTTGCAAAGGATCACATGAGGTTCTTCATATTATTGACATCCACTACTAGTGAAGAGAAGCCCAACATGTTAGGTTGTGCGCTTGGGTATACATACATGGATGAAAATGGGGTAGCTGATGTGTTGGGGAGCGGGGTGGAGGTACTAGGAGTTGCTTCCTGTCAAGGTCCACTAGAGATATTTGTGAACATGGGAATTGGTGGCCATAGTGGAAGCTTCCCTGTGCTAATTAGATTGTTCTCTGCATGCATAACTGGATCATATGCATCGGGAAAGGTATCTCCTCACATTGATTATATCAAGATTGAGATGTATGAATTGAAAGCCTTTAGATAAAACATGAATTCCATAGTTGCCAGAGGCCTAGTTGTCACAGGAATCCTTTGCTAGGTTTTGTGAAACTTGGTGTTGAAGTCAATCAGGACCTCTTGCAAGGCTCTCTTGATAGTGATAATTTCTTGTAAGGAGGAGCGATCTCCTTTCTCTGAGAAGTGCTTGAACAGTTTCTCCCTGAGTTGATCCCAAGTGCGGATGGATTTAGAAGTTAGAATCTATACCAATCCTAATCCTACCCTTTGAAAGATGCAACTAGTAATCTGAGGGCCACATTTTCTTCCATGATGTTGTGGACTCTACAAAACTCCGCAATGTCTTGGAGATGTTTAGAAGGGGTTTTAAAATCCTCCCTAGTAAACCTTGAAATTGCTTTGAGAGTATTGGCAGGTATGGTGGGCCACACATCGAGGGGCGTAGGTAGAAGTAGTGGGTTGCCACTATCTAAGGTTACAAAATTTCTAGGAGCAGGAGCACCTAAGTGAGCCATTGAAAACATATTCCTATGGACGAGGTAGACAGGTATTTTGATTTGGAATGTTTAGCCTCCCGGGGGAGTGGATAAAGCTCTAGATTGTGGGCTAACACTTCTCAATTTTTTTCTTCTTACAGGTGATACAAAATATGTAACTCATCTTTGCTTAGAGACTGAAGCGGGTAGCTTAGAGCACTAGAAAGTGTCTTTGGAAGATGCTCTCATTTGAACTCTGGGCATGAGATTTCCAGTCTCTCCTCTTAGTCTGATTAACAAAATATTTTTGAAAAGTTCTAATTAGACGTTTGTTAAGAATTTGGGTCCCATCAAGTGTGCCAGAAAAAGAACTGTTGATCATAAAAGCTTGCACCTCTCTAAACAACATTATGGGAAATTCAACAAGTGGGGAATCGAATTGTGCCTCACTAAATGACCTCCAGGATTGTTAAAAAATGTGGCTCTTCTTTATGTTTGGGAAAATGGGAAAAGAGAAATGCAAGAAAAAACATAAAGATGGCAATGTGCCAAAGCTTTTACAACATTTCAAAATTTATCAATTCCTTACTCTTGATGAAAAAGACAGAAAATGCTACAGACCCTTCATTGTTGGGAAGAGAATGAACAACTAATGCTAGAGAAAGCATAAATAAGTCATTCAAATCTCCCTGTGGGAAGCATCCATTAAGATTGGACAAGAATAAGAAACCCCAGAGATTAACATGAATATTTAGATATTCACAAAAATACCCTTTCTCTTACAACATAATATGAAATACAACATAATATTTACAGAAAAGGGAAGATTATAATGAACATGATCTAATTTACAAAAGGTAGCATTCAAACATAAAAGCTAATGGCATATGTGTAAGAGAGGGGGACCAACCACTGCAAGGCCCCAGGTCATGAAAGGCCAAGAGCGGAAAGGTTGCCCTAACTTACCTCAATTTAAAGGAAGGTTAGGATAGAAGGAATAAGAATGATGAAGACTATGTGTCCTTCGATCACTCTGCAATCTTGAGAACTGAAGGGAGACTGGGTGAGTCACTTTCTAGGGTCAATTCTACATCTCCGATAGCTCTTTATCAGAAGACAAAAGCGAGGTTATGGGATGACAGCGCGACGCACTGGCGTCTCACAGGCGCGCTAGCGTCTATACGGCCAAAAAACTAGAGTGACGAGGTTGAATCCTCAAGAAAGGATAGCTAGCCTAGTCTAGAGATTTCTTGAATAGTAGAATGAGATTAAGAAGAAAGAAACATGAATATGAACATAATAAAAGAAATATATTACCACAAGGGTGACGAAGATAGTTTTGTAGAACAATCCTCCCGCCAGTTTGCTCTAAGATGTCTCCACCTGCACATAGAAAAGGGGGAAATGTTGGGGCTATTTAGGGGCCTGCCTCGGTCAGACCCCCATTTTGGTGTTTCCACCTCCATGGAAAACCAAGTTTGCAATGATATGAATAAAGATAAAGAAAGGAATACAAGTTACATAAATAAAAGACACTACAAAATAGTACGTGCTTACTACAAAGCTGAAGTATGAAAGTGCCTCACAGGCTCAGAGTCCTGTAAGGGAGGTATCCTTCAAGAACTCTCACATGAAGGAAACTAGGAAAAGCAACTTACAGACCTGCAGACCCCCAAGGAAGGTATCCCCCAAGAACTCTCACATGAAGGAAACCAGGAAAAGCACCTTACAGACCTGCAAACCTGCAAAGAAGGTATCCCCCAAGAACTCTCACATGAGGGAGATTGAGAAAAGGGGACTCCGTAGAGTCAGAGTTGGCAACATGTTTTCCTGCAGATAGAACACATCAAGAAGCGGTCGCGCAGGCCAGTGAACGAATAGTCACACAAACCATCGCTAAGTTGGAAGGCTTTCAAAGGGGTCCCTCGGGAACCCTTCAAAAGGAAAGAGGGTCCACTCAAGGGATGTTTTGTTTGAAAAGTGAAGTCTAGTCGGGCTGCCCCAAGCTAGACATAAGGATGCATAGTAGGTCTAGCCGGGTTGCCCCCGAGCTAGATGCAAGGATGTGAAACCGGTCTAGCCGAGATGCCCCCGGGCTAGACACCATAGTATTTGTTGAAAGCTTTTGAAAGGGGTCCCTTGGGAACCCAACATGAAAAGGAGGGGTCCAATCAAGGGACACACTATCCAAAGGCTAGCATCTTCTTTCTCGAATCGATTCAACATCAAGGAATCCTTTTGAAAAATGTTCACTTCATCAAGGAATTCGAAAGGGAGGAGATGTGCCCCTTTGAGGGGAAGAATAAGATCGTTCCCACTTCAGAGGAGGGTTTCCAAGTCCTTTCTTTATGAACCCATGATCAAGGAAACATAATTCGTTAGAGTTTCAAGTCAAGAATACAATTCTAATGAAGAAGAGTGTGAGGAGTCTTCGAGAAAAGATTTTTTTGGCAACAAATTCATTTTCTGAAGATCATGTAATGTAGAAGTAACATTGTCACACACAAGAGGGACAAACCAAGCAAAGAAGAGAGAAAGATAAATGGAAATGTAAAAGAAAAGAGATCGCACATAAAGGGCACAAGGGGATCTAGTTTCACGGGGTCGGATCTCCTTTTATTTATAAGTAGTAGGTAACTACGGTAAGAGGTGAAAGATCATCAATCCACAACCAGATTGGGAAGAATGCATGAAAGAGAAAGTAAAATAAAAAAATTGGGTCAACATGGAAGGAGGCCTAAATGATCTCGACACTTTGCATAATCCCCAATTTACCAAAAGTCAATCACAAACATGGAAGAATGAAGATACACATAGAGGAAGGTTTATAACACAAACACCACACCTATATCCAAGCACCAACAGGGGTGAAGAGGGTCATCCAGGCACATATAGCACAGTCACAGGGGAACACGTCACAACATACATTCACATCCAATCTAAAGATCAAGAAGAGGGTCTCCCCCTAACACTAGTCAACTAGGAGGTTGTTAGATTCCCACTCTAGATCATCGTAGAGGGAAGGGTGACGAGCCTGCAATGGTGTGATGTTAAGGGGAGGAGCTTTTGATCCTATGCAACAAGGGCTAAGGTAGAGGGACTAGTGAGATCTCCATTGCTCAAATCTTGTGGGTCTAAGGTTAATGACTTCACAAAGATCGTCGACAAGGTCAAGACTTCATCCACCAAGTTAAACATACACTTGAAAGGAGTGCCATACTTCACCTCGACGGTCGGAGGAGTTTGCACTTGAGGTTCATCGCTAGGCTCATCAAGAGACTCGGGAGCGGTGACAAACTCGGGGGAGGCAGGAGCTAGTTCCCTCACTAGGACAAAACAATTTAGTGTGGGGCCATCTTTTAGAGAAGGTGGGATCTTCTTACGTCCTTTATTGCTGGAGGGACCACGCTTTACTTTCTTCTTCGTCAGAGGAGGTGAACTCCCGACAAACGAAGCAAGGTGGATGGAAGAGGAAAGAACCACAGTGGATACAATCAAAGTATTAACCATATCCATGGGTTTCGGCAAAGGCGAGACATCCAAGACGAAATTCAACAAGGGCGGCTCCGTCGAAGGAACGATAAACACCTGCACCTTTCTGGGCGCATATACACTCAGAGTTGGAGCTGGAAGAGATTCTAAACTAGTTATATTAGAGGCAGAAGAGGGGAAAGAGGAGTCCATGGTAGAAGGTGTCATCTTCTATTCCTCCTTCTTCTGTGAGGCTTGCTTAGCTAGGAGAGACTTTCACCGACGCTTACGCTCATGCGCAAGGCATTTCCTACGACTCTTCGAACTAGAAGCCGGATTTTGCAAAGGGGCAAAAGGATTCTTCTCAGCCATGGGGGTGTCTTCCACAGTTTTTCCAATGGAAGAAAAAAATCCTGAATGGGAACAAAAGGGGCAGGTTCAGAAATGATAAGAGGAATCGACTCTACCACCTTAGAGGTGGATCCTTTTCTGTTTGGGGGAACAGGAAAAGGTCGAGGGGTAAATTCTCTCCACAAGACTTTCTTTCTGCCATACAAATAATACCAGGGTCCTGGGGACCCATTAGGGAGATCCGATATCCTAATCTTGGGCCTTCGCCAAGTAGGCATCATCAGACTCAATGGGTAGAACTTGGGCTTGTTCATCCAATACTCTTCCCAAGAGAGGGGAGTAGATGAGTCAACCCAAGTAGGAGTGAGCTTCTCCTTTCCCTTTCGCGAGGAGGAGGCAGGTGGCTAGTCAAATACAGGAAGGGTCAACTTTGGTTTTTCCTTGCCTCCAGTCTTATACTTCACATAGTTCTTGTAAAGTAGGTTTGTTCTTTGTGGGAGAGGGCCAAAAGTGATCCAATGAGTATCCCCCATGAGATACCACAAGTTGATATCCAGTATCATGCACCACATGTACGAAACCCTCATGGGAAAAATTAAGGCACTTATGAATCACGAAGGGGATCCCATTCATGGAAGCCAGCCAAGGTATGTCTAGCTTCACTCTAAACATGTCTGACTCAGGAATAGCATTGAAGACCATGTCTACATTCCTGGGTCTCAATAGGACATACAACCTTATCAATCCATAAGGTTTAAGAGAAAGTCCATCATGTGTATGGATGATGGATTTTTTTTTTTCATACTCCTCCACTTGTAAGGAATTTAAAAGTAATGTCTCCTCTGTGATGACATTCACTCTATTCATGGGGTCAACTAAGACCCCTGTCACAATATTACCATTGAGGCGAGTAGGAATGTAAAGCAGAGAAGGTTTTCTATTAACTAACACATCTTGTGAAGTAAATGTCACATCCAGCGAGTTGGTCGCAAGATGAGGAGAAGGAGTAACAATGACCATGTTAACGTATGCCTCGGGGTAGGAAACAAAATCTAAGGGATCGATAATCATGTTGGCAAAGTGTGATGGAAATGGGTCCATGTATATCTAAAAGTCATTGTTAGCTTTCACCACTGATTTGTTCGTGTTTTGCTTACTTTCATTAAGACGGATAGTACCATCTTCGATGCGATCCTGTATCTCATGACGCAGGTGCATGAAGTGTTCGGTATCGTGTCTGTTAACTCGATGATACTGACAATATGTGTTTTCTTCATACCAGTTAGGGTATAGTTCTCTAACTGGTTTAGGAGGTGGCAGGGTAAGGATCTTATCCTTCACCAACTTCTGCAAGATGGAAGAATAAGATTCTGATAAATTCATAAAATTTCAGTCACGTATAAGGCCATTGTTATTCATAGTGGCTACTACATTCGCAATAGTTTTTCCTCTTCTAGAGATCGATAAGATAGATCTTCCTTCAGAATGGGATCACGAGGGAGGTCCCCCGAACTGAACTACATATGTTGGTATTCTCATAAAACCGCACACAAGTGTGTGAAAGAAGGATACTTCATGAGGGTGAACTTCTCTTTCCAAGGCCTTTGTAAGTTCCCTATGAAGACTTTCTACACATCAGATTCAGGTAACAGATACAAGATCTATGAGAAGAGTGCTTGGTACCATGCTATAAAATTTGTAATCTTCTCATTGTCCCCTTGTTTGCACCGAACAAGGTTTGAGAAGGTCATCTTTGGTCCGATATTGGCTTGGAACTATCATAGGAATTGGTTCACAAGCTGATCAAATGTTAAGATGGAATTATCGGGCAAAGAACAATACCAATCCAGTGTTGTATCTTTGAGGGATTGGGGAAATAGTTTCGCCATCAACGCATCATGATGGAAGAAGTTTGTGCACAAGGTGTTGAAGGCAGACACGTGTGTCTGCGGGTCTCCTTTACCATCGTGTTTTTTAAATTTGGGAAACTAAATCCCTTGTGGGAAAGGAGTGTTTAAAATTGTAACTAAAAATGCACTGTGTCGGAAGAAGGGCTATAAAATAGGCTGGGTCGAGGCCTAGGAAAGGTTCACCAGCTAGTCCTCATATTCTGAAGAAGGGTATTCAAAATAGGGTCATTAGAAGCCATAGGGCCATCATATCCACTACCAGAGTTATCACCTAGACCACTATCATGACCACTGCTAGAGCCACCATCGATGCCACCGCCATTGGTGTGACTTCCGCCGGAGCCACCGTCGCTTCCAAGGCCACCACCATGACCTCCATCGAAATCACCTCAACCAATGCCACCTCCACGTCTGAAGTTTTTGCCACCAAAGCCTCCACCTATTATCCCACCAAATCCTCCACCACCAAAGGCGATGGAAGGGGTGAAGTGGAAACCCAAAGGGTTCATGTTTACTTTGACAGTTTCAAAACTTTTGAAAGTAGTCGATACATTGACCAAAGGGACCGCATCATCCATATATATGGATGTAGGAGGCATCAACATCTCTAGTTGCCTCTCACATTCCTCGTGTCTTGTGACTATGGCTCAAGGTGGTGCATGCTTTGGCTAAACCAACAAGACTAGCTAAGAGCTCCATGCCTGTTTGTTCCTTTTCCACCATGTATCTTATTTCACTGATCACTTTAGTAGCCCTAGCCATCTTCGGGCTTCCTTCCAGGTGATTTTCTAATGCACCTAACCCTTTACCGAGGCTAACAATGTAATCAGAAGGGATACAGATGACCTCATGCTCATCTATGAATGAGGAGGTTGGTGACACAAGAGGGGTAGGGAGGCGATTAGTTTTATCAAGAAACCTAGGTTCACCTCACGCTACGTGCCCCTGTGTGGATAGGCCAACCATAGAACTAGAGAAAAGTTCGGTAGTGAAACTAGAGGAGACCTTCATCTTTTCCATCAAAAGGTATCATACACTTCTTCTAACAATATGCCTAGACGTCATAGACTTGGTTGTAAAGCTCATAAACTTTCACAACACACAAGGGTACAACGACCAATAGGTATAAGAGAAAGAGTTTAGAACACCGACAAATGGATGGACATTGGTTCATGTCCGATTCACCAAAAATGTAAGAGAGGGGGACCAACCACTACAAGGCCCTAGGTCATGAAAGGGAAAGAGCCGAAAGGCTTCCCTAACTTACCTCAGTTTAAAGGAAGGTTAGGATAGACGGGATGAGAATGATGAAGACTATGTGTCCTTCAATCACTTTGCAATCCTGAGAACTGAAGGGAGACTGGGTGAGTCACTTTTTAGGGTCAACTCTACATCTCAGGTAGCTCTTTGTTAGAGGATAGAAGCATGTCTCATAGGTGCGTTGGCACCTGTACGGTCAAAAAACTAGAGAGATGAGGTTGAATTCTCAAGAAAGGACTGCTAGCCTAGTCGAGAGATTTCTTGAATAGTAGAATGAGATTAAGAAGGAAGAAACATGAATATGAACATAATAAAATAAATATTTTATTGCAAGGGTGATGAAGAAAATTTTGTAGAACAATCCTCCCGCCAGCTTGCTCCGAGATCTCTCCACCTGCACATAAAAAGAGGGGGAAATGTTGGGGCTGTTTAGGGGCTTGCCTCAGTCAAACCCCCATATTGGTGTTTCCACCTCCACGGATAGCCAAGTTTGCAATGATAGGAATAAAGATAAAGAAAGGATTATAAGCTACATAAAAAAAAGACACTACAAAATATTATGTGCTTACTCAACCAAAGATGATAGAGGAGATGAGAGGAGCTTACCACCTCCATCCAAAGCACTCAAGGCTTGTGGAGGAGAAAATGAGAGGAACTCAAGCCTCTATTGTAATGTTGTTTGTCTTGTGCTCACACTATCAGAGTGATGGAGTGGTAGATTGTTGCAATGGAGTGTGAAATGCTGCTAGAAAGCTTGTGGATTTTTGAAAGTTTGGGGAAAAATGAACTCAAGATCTTGTGAAACCTCGTCCCAACTGGAGAATGGATGAGAGAGTAAATATTGTTAAGAAAAGGGTGAAAATGGCCATATTCGAGTCGACCAGCCAAAGAGGATCATTACACTTCAACTCCCAATCGAAAGTGTAACGTCTCTATAGACTCTAGCAGTAGGAATCTGCTAGGGATATAAGTGTGCCACGTGGGCATCCCTGACAGAAACGGTCCCACCAACACTCAAAATAGGCACCAAGTGTGATGTGGATAGTGGGCTTAAGTGGAATTAAGTCTCTGCCTTAGGTTTTCTAAAGTACAAGGGGGTAAAAGGGAATTTGCGTTAGGGGTGCAAATTCACACTTATACAATATGAAATAAATTATTCAAACTATCTACATATGACTTTGACACAGAGCATTCAACATAAACAATATAAAGGAATTCGTGATAAAGGCCATAAAAGACACAATCTCAAAGATCTCTTCTTAATAAAATTTTTTTTGTAATAGATTAACTAAAAGAAAAGGTCAAATGCCAATCCAATATACTCTTAACAAATAAAATATGCCATAGAGCATAAATAATGCTTTGTGGAATTTTCCTATTCCCAAGAAACATATCTCCCTATGGATCTATATCTTCTCCCAAAAGATTAAGAAGAATGATCCTTTTCCCTTTGCTGCAAACCCCTTTAAATAGATAGAAGAACACAACCAGTTAGAGGTGAACAATTTCTAGGTGTCCACTTCTGATAGATCACAATCCGATCTAGGGCTTGATTAAATTGTAACAATCTTTGCTCATAAAGTTTTGAGCTATCTCATTAATGGCTCTAGATCCTATAGAATTTTTGCAAAGATATGCTTCTAGAAGACGGTCAGATGCTAGCACAACCTATTTAAAACATGATCCAATCAGCTACGAGGAATGATGATGCCACCCCAAAAGTCTAACCTTGAAATTAATAATTTTGTCACACTATCCAACAAACTCCACCCAAAAAGAGATACATACGCAAAATACATGACCTGCTCGACAAAATGGTTGACGTGGCAGGATGGTGGGTGATTTCAGAATTTGTGAGAAAAAATTCAAGGAAATCCCCGCTAGGAAGAAATGTGTCCCGATTCAGGCCCAAAAGGAAGATGATATAAAGAAAATTCATGCAACAACCATGTGGCACATTTCACAATTTTCAGTAAGAGTAACCTTTAGCCTTCGGGGTGCAAATTCGTCATAACAGAGAAAAGAAGTAGGGGTTTAAAAAAGACTTGCAAGGGTTGAAGACATTGAAGGAAAAATTTAGCTCCACAGTTCCAAAGGTCTCAGAAATCCATGAATCTCAACATGATTCCCAAAATCATCTAAACATATTACAATCTTATCTTCCAATTTTACTACAGACTTGTATTCAGTCCACCAATTGACTCAAAAAATCACATCATATGTTCCTATGAGAGCTACATAAAGCTAAAATCTAGGAAGTTCTAACTCACTGCAAGAAAGACACAAATCTACCCTCTTTTTTTCCCAATTTTCATATTGAACCATCCATGAATTAATGTGAGTATAAGGTTTGAAACCGTAAACTATCTCACAAAAATATTTAGTAACTCATTTTTACATAAATATAGAAATAACATGAAAAATATTCAACATATACAAATGACATATTACATCTCACATATAAAACTGTCTAATCTAGAATATTAAGTACAAGAAATAAGGTACATCATTACATGAAGTACTATCTAGTCAAGTATTATAGAGTGCAAGATATGCTTTATGCAAGAATATGACTTAGGCTTTCATGCTCATTTGGTCATAACAATACAAGTAAAGATATAAAAGAAACATAATCACTGGAGTCTTTGGATGCTACTAACTCGATCTTGCATGAGAAATATCTCAACTTGGAAATGGCTAGCAAGATGGAATTCGATGCAACTTGATATATCTACATGCATTTCACAAATGAGCTTGCTATGCCCTATGTTCAAGATATGGCAGAGAGAATAAAATAACATCCATCTCTTTCAATGGTACACATAGCTTTGACCAAAGCAATTAAATCATAAACGATGGGTAGATTTGGAAAAGAAAATCTACTCCCCTCTATTAGTCCATATTCAACACTAGTCCTAGAAGGTAAATCCAAATCATATATAGAAGAGAACTACTTTCCTTATGAAGATAATATAGCATGCATATGGAAAAGATGAAAAATAGGTGTTTATAAAAGGGTTTCACCACAATGAATTGATAACAATGGAGGTATGATGGACCTATTTTCCCTCAATTCATTCAAGGAAATGAGATCCCAACAATGAAATGACTAACAACCAAAAGGTGAGTCAAATCAAGGTGTGAATTTACAAATTTCCTTTTTATGCAAGGATGGGGGTATGAGTCAAACAACACTTTGGGGAGAAAGATTAAAAATAGTAAAACAGTTCTCCAAAATGCAAGCTATAAAGTGCATCTAGAAGATTAAGCTCAATTCTGATGGAACCAACAATCAAATTACAAATTTGAGAAAGGGAAAGTGAAGTGTACCAGTCACCAAAAGTGATTTTTCAAAGCTCACTAAGGACTCATTCACCCTATGAAAAATGGGTCTTGGCTAGGGCTCCTGAAAATCAGTTTTTGGGTCTTGTTATGTTGTGTCTGCACTTATAGATTCCTGAAGCTTGCAGTCGGAAAGCCAAAAATAAATTTTGTAGGTCAATTTTTGTGAAATTGCAAGAATGATGACAACATTGACAACTTTGCAAAAACAAATCTTCAATAGATCTTCCACCTAAAATCTACAAACACACATCAAGAGAGAAAAATGTTATTTTATTAGGTGAATGGGGATTTTCCTTGGTCAAACCCTGTTTTGGTAATTAAATCTTGAAATTAAATAGTGAAACATGAAGGAATGATGAATGAGCAAAGTAATGTCACAACTCACCAAATCCTTATTTGAGCCTTGGAATATGGATCTTTAACTTGCATGAATTGGCTTCAATGGATTTGGATCTTGATCATGAAACTTAACTTAAAACAATGTCATGCTTGAATAAATCTTAAACACTACATCAATATATTAGCTCAAATAACATGCATGATGCATGAAGACTTTGACATGATAATGGAATCTTGATTACTGCAATAATCTTCAATAATTTTTCCCTTGAATGCCTTGAAATGATCTTGATCACACTTGCTCATAAATTTTCTATAATTCTTGAAGAATTAGATTTGTTAGCTTGAGAATGTTAGGATGAAACATAGTGAAATGACCTCTTATTTATACATTTATTAACATAAATTCCCGAAATTCAAATAACAAAAGCCAAAATGTGAATACACATTTGAAATCATTGAAAAATTGCCAAAAACATATTTGAAATTTAGGTCCTAGGCCTAAGTGAGGACCCATTTTCCCTTGGGTGAATAGGTCCTAGGTCACTTACGTAAGACACACATTCTCTAATGTTAAGTGTTATGTTATGGCATTGATGAATGTCGGGTTTTACCATTCGGAAATTGCAATTAACTAGGCTTGGATTTGAATTGAAGGGGCTAATTAGAGCATAATTAGCCTCAATTAATTAATAAAGCTCTAAATGAGTGTGAAAGTGTAAATGTACACCTTACAACACCATAAATAAGGCACAATTAAGTCCATTTTATTTAAAAGGCCCTAAACTTAATGTGAATATGTAAAATACATATTGCAACACTAAATTAAGGTGTAATTTAGCTCATTTTAATATTATTAATTCCCAAATTAAGTTTGAAAAAGGGATACTTTTCTTGAACTACACATATATCTAATAATCATAAAAATAAATAACCCTTTTCTTTTCATGTAAAATGATTATATGGAAGTATTTTGTTATTTTAATCCTTTCATGTATAATGATGGTTAATATATAATTGACATGCAATTTAGTTATTGACATGCAACTTGATTATTGACATGTAATTGCTCTCTAACTAATGATATTTTTGTATATGCAATGCTAACTAATCTTTGATGTCATGCAGGTTAAATCCATAAGAAACTGGTTCACTACACATGCTAATTAAATGACAATTACATATATTCAATTTTATAATTTTTTATTGTGGAATGATCACAACATAAATAAAATATTTACCCATATTAGTTTTATGGTAAATACACTATATTTATATGTATATTACTATTTAAATGTGTCAAGATTACAAAATAGCATAGTGGTTTTATAACATCAACAAAGAATACGCATATTGTTACAGTCACGATCTGTTCATTAATTCAGGTGTAATAAACTCATACCATATATATTAAAATCAATACACATAACTGTTATTTTTGTATCATACATAATAATCAATGCACATGTTCTTATAACAACCACGAATATTTATGAAAAAATGGGCGATTTTATGGTTTCAAGTGCTACAAATGATTTGCTATGATGGTATTTACACACATAAATGGCAATCAAATGTCCTAATCAACTCAGTATGCATGTCCATGCATAATAGAGGTACACAAACATATATTCAATTGCCATGAAGAGTTATAGGTAAATCAATGTCATTTACTGAGGTAGAAAGGTCGACACACAAGTTTTGTTATATATACATAGGTAGAAAAATACATATATTGATTGATACCAAAACAATTGAATACATGTAGCATCGTAAATTGTCACCCTTGACAATTTCACACTATGTTTTGCTCCCCTTTAAGTTATTGGACCTAATTAAGCACTTAATTTCCTAAATTATGCATTCCACAACTTATTTTAAAATATTTTCCAATATTTTGCAAGCATTGTAAGAAAAAATCTCTCATTTAATACTTTTCCCTCGACTCCTTAAACTTCAAAAAATAGTCTGGGAAACTAGCATCTAGGGCGCCTATGTACCCTATTTTGGCTCAAAATTCAAATATGTCAATGTCAAAATTTTGTTATTTGAAATTCAAATATCTAAAGTCAACTGTCAAGATTAAATTTTTGATAAATTAGAATAATATCATATAAATACCTAGTTATTACATCATTTGAGCATGAAGTGAAATTAACAAGCAAGAGGTGAAAATTAAGAGCAAGAATTATCAAGAGCATTATTCAGCAAGTCAAGAACATCCATTAAAGGATTTATTACAACAATTCAAGATCCAAACATCAAGTCAAAATGTATGAGTGTGTTCATGTTTATATTTTCATATTGTTTGTGAAGGCTAATCTTTGTAGGTATCCAAGCAATCAAGTAAGAAATATCAAGACCTTGAGGAGATGTGTATGACTTCAGTCCTTTAAGGAAGCTATTGAAGGGTGGTGAGTTGCAAAACTTTGTGGATTCATCATTCCTTCTTATCAGTTATCCATTTATCATTGGAATTGCCATAGTGGAAGTGGAAACACTAACATGAGGTTTGACTAAGGTAAGCCCCTAAATGCCCCAACCTTTCTTCTCTCTTTGAATGTGTAGGTTTCAAGTCTAAAGAGGATTGAAGTAAGAGTGAAGATCCATTATTTTTTGTTGTAATTGAAACCCTACACCTTGACAACTCACAAAAACTCTGTTATAAAATTATCCGCAATAGTGATCCAAAAGTGTGACAAGCTAGAAACAAAAGCTTTGATCTGACACCAGAGTACTGTGAAAATAGATCTAAATTTTCCCTACAAAGATAGTGGTACTTGGGGTGCCTATGTCCTACCTTTTCAGCTCCAAATTTGAATCACAGGTGCATAGTGTCCTGCTTAGTCCTTTTATATAGTCTCATTTCTTTTGTGACTTCTCAGATCTTCTATATTTGCATCAAAATAATAATTTGCATCATTAGGTCAATTGGATCATTGCATTTCATCCTTAGGACATTTCTAGATTTGGTTAAGGTCTGGTTGACTCATCTATTAGGTTGTAAGTCAATCACATACCTTGTCCAAATCCATCAAATCTCCACCGCCTTCAAATCTCTAATGAAACCATTTGAAAAAGTGGAAAATCTTAGGAGTAAAATCCTAGGGTTTCACTTTTTCTATGTTTCACATGCTAAAATACAAATAGTAATCTCCTTCAATCCCCACAATATAATAATGATATCATTCATCATTTAAACTTACAAATTTGGTTCTATTTAAGCCTTTACCATGCATTCATAAGTCATATTATAAATAGTAATAATAAGGTAACATTTGCTCTCATGTTCTATGTGCTAACTCCTCAACTCTGCTTAGATACCACGATACCCAATCCTCCTCGGTCATTGTTAGTAATGATAAAAAATAGTCTGACCTCCTCTTTGTTGAGCCCTTTTTTCATAGTTTTGCTATTTCCATGCAAAAGTGTTCAACTCTAGTTGGAGTATCTCTTTATTTTTAGAATTGAACTTTCTCCTCATGATCCCATGATTTGTCATGGAGATCATTGGAATTTAAAACTTATTTAATTTAATTTTGTTTTATTTTTTAATAATAAACTATTTATTTATTCATACATAAATAATGATATCATTATTATTATATAAATATAAATTATGAGATTTATCAATTAAATTAATTTTTGCAAACAAAACAACCATAAGATAATCTATTATTTATTTTTAGAGCCGAACTTTCTCTTCATGCTAGGATCACATAATTTATCATGAAAATCATTGAAACCTAAAACTTATTTTATTTAATTTTGTTTTATTTTTTAATAATAAACTATTATATATTTTTATATATAAATAGTTATATCATTATTATATATAATTATAAATTATGAGATTTATCATTATCAAACATTTAAAAATAAAATCTTTTATTTTTCCAATTAAATTAATTTTCACAAACAAAACAACCATAAGACATAGTCATTATTTAAATCATAATGCACAATAAGTAATGACATATTCATGATAACATAATGCATAACATAATCATTCACAATGCAAGATGAATGCACCTATGTGAGTGTGTGCATAGGATTTCCATCATGTCGACTATTGTTGGGCGACTAGGTCATCTCTACCTCAACCATGTTTTGGCCTTCAATCTGTTCCAGACTCATTTACACTCAATATCTCATCAATAAGTTAGCTCATCAAACCATAATCAATAATTAAAATATTCACATAAAAAAATAATTCATCATTATTATATCACAATAGAATGCATCTTAAAGATAACATTTAATTTATCATCCATGAAAACATATTAATTTATACTTCAAACACATATTGCAAATGGTTTATGTATACACCTGAAATCGGTCTGGATAATCTAATTAATTAAATACAAGTTATTTAATTAATAAATCTTCTAATTCCTCTACTTATAAATAAATTCCTCTACTTATACATAAATTCTAAATTTATTTATATAGTTCATATTTTCTAAATTATTTTATCCTAATTAATTAAATACAAATTATTTAATGAATAACCCATTTTCATCTACTTATAAATAAATTCTAAATTTATTTATATAGTTCATCTTCTAATCATATTCCTCTAATTTTAATTAAATAAACAACTTTGAATAGTTTTTTTTATTTAATTATCTTTCCTCTCACTAAAATTAAACCTTAAATTTAATTTTAGTCACATGTCTACAACACTTTCCCCTTCCACCTCATCATGTGTCTCAACAAATTAAATATTCCAAATATTTAATTTGATATTTATCCTCAACAAATGTTGAAGCAAACTTGAGACACTTGGCTCTTCTATTTTATTTCTTCCCTTCTACACTTGGTAGATTGTTTCCATGCAAGGGAACCCTCTCCTTATTTCTCTCCAACTTCTTCATCTTCCACCCTTCATCTATCCAGATCATTGATTGCTGCCACATCACAATATGCCTTGGAAAATCTATAAATACGGCCTCATTCTCCAACATTTCACATCCCATCTTTGAGAAAAGTCACTATGTAGATATTATCTTAGAGCATTTAGAGCATTTGAGCATTAGAGTATTTAGCATAGTAGAAGCATATTAATTTCCATTATTATAGTAGTTTTATTACAACATTTGCATCATAGTCTTTAGCATCATATCCATTAGCATATCACCATTATCATTTACAACATATCACATAGTTTATCATCATCTAGGATAGATTTTTTGCATCTTTCAACATTCCATTCCTCAGGTTGTCATTCTAGTAGTCATAGTGCACACACAAATATGAGAGCCAACATGATTTAATGAATCCCTAAAGATAGGAAGCAATGGAATGATTTTCGGGAGTTTGTTGTGTTTCAATTTAATTAGATTTATAATTTAATATGTTTCATTGGTTGTGTGTTGTTAAGTAATCTTTTACACATATTTCACTCACACATAAATTGGTGCCCACCATGGGGCTCAGCCCCCATTTTTATTGACATTTTCTAGAAAGTGTGTTTACAGGTTTCGACATGAATTATTTTAGCATGACCCTGAGATATTTTGGCGCATACGAAACACCTTTTAGTGCATACAGTTCCTATTACGATGCATCTGAGGCATCTTTTAGTGCATACGATTCATCCTTTAGCACATACAAGGGGTTCTCTAGCGCATTTAGTTTGTATTTTAGTGTATTTAGCAGTTTCTCTAGCGTATTTGATAGTTCTTTTTGCGCATAGGAGTGATATTTTAGCGCATCTACTGTCTGTTATGGCGTATCTGGTTTATTTTGCAGAAATTCAAAATTTCAAGAATTAATCAATGTTTTTTGTTTTGCAAGTGCTTAATACGCTAGTCAAAGACAATTGTATCAAACTACTGATGGTGTTTGTAGGGGCTGGAGTT
The DNA here is from genome assembly GCA_007115665.2 of Sequoiadendron giganteum. Taxonomy (NCBI): domain Eukaryota; kingdom Viridiplantae; phylum Streptophyta; class Pinopsida; order Cupressales; family Cupressaceae; genus Sequoiadendron; species Sequoiadendron giganteum. The sequence continues at coordinate 496,898,233 of CM021105.1, forward strand.
GTTTTATTGCTTTATTTTGATTAAATTAAGAACCTAGTTTAATTAGAAGGTTAATGAACCCCTTTGTCTATTGTGCTTGTAAGGTGATAGGCCTATGCTCTCCCCTTCATTGGGTGACTAGAATGCCAGACTCACTATTTTATGCTTTGTTAACACCTTTAGAAGCCCTACCATAGTGGGAAAAAGTACACACCCTATGGGAACAACCTAAGTGGGAACAACTAAAGCCAAGTTTTCTAACCCACTATAATCAAAAGCGAATTTGGAGAAACCCGCAATTCGATGGTAGTGTGCAAGATAACCATCTGCAAAGCCTTTTTTCTAAAGGTTGGGAGGTCTCCTGAGGGAGTGTATCTATTGCCACATCGAACAAAAACCCTTACTACGAAATTTAAGTGTAGAAGCTAGTCGAGTCAATCTTCGAACACTTCTAATATCATAGTGCAAGGGGAGGGAAGAATCTACCCCCAAGACACTCACCATATAGCCATCAGGGATTATTGGCCAAAAGTGGAGGATTTGACTTTGGTTAAGACCCAGGAAAGGAAAAAACACGGGCGCCCTCTAGGGGGTGACACGACTGTGTGAGCTAACATGGTTTTAAGATGTGGGTTGTGGTACTTTAAGTGACCCTTGACATTAGAAAACTACTTAACTTGTCTTCTCTTGTTCTATACCCGTGGAAATCAAAAGAATCAGATGAGATTCTTGAATCCACACTCAATGTTTAGTTCCTAGGTGGAAACAACTATTTTACAAATTGTTGTTGTGTTTGAAGTCATTATTCAAGAAATCATCCATTTGAAACACTTAATTCCATAATTCACAAACAAGGAAACCAAGAAAAATTTAGTGTTCATAAGCATACCCTAGAAACATTCAGATTCACTTATTTAAACAACAAAATAACCAAACAGACTGTCAAAAATATTGAACACTTCCAGATTAGCGCATACATACCCAGTTCTGACACATATACTCCATTTTCTAGCGCATCTGAGTCATTTTCTAGTGCATTTAGTCCCTGTTTTAGCGCATCTAGGCCATTATCTGGCGCATTTGTTCCACCTTCCAACACATTTGTAAATCCTTTTAGCACATTCACTAGCAAAGAATTCAATTGAAATCACCTTTAGGGGCAGTCTGGCGCATCACTGGCTTTATTTAACACATATTATCCATTTTCTAGTGCATATGATCTGTTTCCCAGCGCATAGCGCATTCAGCCTTTGTTTTGGTGCATTTGAGTCATTGTTTAGCGCATTGAGTCCATTTTGTGGTGCATCTTAGGGGTATTCCAACACATCTAGGCCATCTTTTAGCGCATACATTCAATCTTTTAGCGCATCGATACCCTATTTTGGCGCATCCAGTAAATTCAAAACTAGAGAGCTAATTTCATCCCTTGTTCGTCAGTTTGAACCAAAATTAAGGATCCCTGTTGGCACAAAATCATTTCTCAAATACAAAAAAGTATTGAACTTGATGAAACTGACATTTGCAAGTGAAATTCTTCAAACTAAACCAAGATCTATCACCTTAAAATGCCTAAACATCCATCATACCTCTGATTATTAAGTTGAGTTTACTCATCAGGATATGTCATCCTTCATCACGAAACAAAGTCGTATAATCAGATTTAAATTAGTCTCCTCAATAGAATTTGTCATTCTATTTTACTTGGTTCTTATCATTGAAACTTCTCCAAACAAAGATCAAATTTTAGTCAAATTATAACACTTGTATGCCCGTTTTAACAAGGTCCCAAAAGAAAAACTTGAGGAAAAGGAAATTGAACTTCAAAACACATGGCTAAAGGTGAAGAAAATCTATTTCATAGGTTACACACACTTGAAGGTGATGAAATAATTGAAGAAGACATCCAAATTGTAGAACAAGATCCTAACTTCCACAAATTCATGGAGAAATTTTTGGAAAAAGATGGAGAAAAATACCTTTTAATGTTGGCTAAACAAGGTGTCAAATTGCCTAATGACTTTGATGTTACTCAATTGAAAGGAGCATCCAAAAGGATTGAAATTAATCCCCCAAACATAGATCTAGTGGCTGCCTTAACCGATCAAATGCAAAATCTGCAACAACAACTTCTTGACATGCAAAAAGGAACCACAAAAAGATACTTAATACAAGACATTTGTCCATATCCTTTTGATCCAACTATGAACATGATCCCCTTTCCTAAGAATTGTGAATTCCCAAAGTATGATAAATATAATGGTAAAACTTATCCTATAGATCATGTAAGGGAGTTTTGAACCATGAGCCTTGAATTTGCACATGAAGAGACTTATTTGATGAGATTGTTTCCACACAACCTAGGTGGACAATATATGCAATGGTTTTAACAACTTCCACCCGGAATAAGCTCCTGTGAAGAGTTAGTTAATAAATTCATCACTCAACACTCTTACAACATCCAACACAAAATCACCATGAAAGAACTTTGTAATACCAAATGAAAAAAGGGTGAATCATTTCTCACATTTTTGCAAAGATGGAGAAGATTGTTTGTAAGATATTCTCGTCCCATACATGAAAAGGAAAAGATGGAAATCTTGATTGACAATCTAAATGATGATATGAGCTATAGACTTGAATTGCAATGTCCACCTACCTTTGAGAAATTGATTGAAAATGGAATCAAAATCGAAGAAGCTTTGGTCAAGAGAGGAATCTTGAAAATTTACAATGAAAAAAACTCAACAAACTCCTCTAATAATTATATCAACAATTATAAACCATTTTTTTGGAAAAGAAACAAGAATGTTGGTAACAATGATGCTTCAACTAAAACACAAAATGCAAAACTATTATTTACTTTGACAACAACTGCCACCAAGACCAATCAAAACAATAATCCAACCTACAATCAAATCAACAACCAAAACACCAATCAAAACACCAATCCAAATAATGTTGAATCTAAACCATTCCCATTTCAAAAACCATCAAATCGAAGAAGGTTCACACCTTTGGAATAGTTACATGAATCAACATTAAAGGAGCTTCTTGCAACCAAGGTTATAACATTACCAGAAGCAAGAGATTTGGGAACCAAGAGTTAAACCTTTGTGGTGGAATGATGCACATTATTGTGATTTTCACATAAACAAAGGACACAAGAAAAATGATTGAATGCAACTAAAACATTTGGTACAATATTTGATTGATAGACAATAAATATTTTTAGAAGGACCCCAAACAAATGTTGATCATGGAGCATTTAATAATCCTTTATCAAACTACAAAAAGGGGGAGTCCTCTTCATCAAACACCAAAGGGAAAAATGTGAACTATGTTTATGATTCCACCATTCACCATATTGAAGTAGTTGAAGATAAAACCAAGGATATCGAAACCAAGGGCCAAAAAGACATTATTGTAGCTAAGAATCAAGTTAATGACATCACAATTGAGCATGAACAAAGCACTGTTATAGCTGAAACTCATATTTATGGCATTAACACCAAATAACATCAAATTAATGACATCATACCAATCAATTTGATCACAAACTTTGCTGCAAATGATAATCAAATTAATGTCATTAAAATTAGAGAAAAACAAGACCATCAACCAGTCAAGTAACCATAAGAGGGTAGGCCAAAGTAATATTGAAAGGAGCTACATCTAAGATAGTTGTTGCACCTTCAACTCAATACAACATTGTAGACCAATTCTAGCTCAAATATCAATATTGGAACTTCTCAAAATTTCACCAGCTCACAAAGAAATTCTAGAACAAGCTCTAGTAGCCACCACAGTACCAAATGATCTAGAAGTTTAACAGTTCCAGACTATGGTGGGACACTTGACCACACCTCCTTGTTTATCATTTTCTAAAAATTGTTGGGAATTATGCCTCAACTTTCTAGTGACCCCCTTTGAAGACTTAGGCGAATTCTCTTGTTTCCTTGGCAAAGTCTTTTGTTCTGGTGGAGGCGGAACCGGGATGGAACTTGGCATTGTTTCGTTTGCCTTGTTCCGGGTCTTGTTCCCATTTCATCTCCTGCTCCGCTCCCCGCTTTCTTGGTTCTTCAAATTTTGTTCTGGCGAAGGCGGAACCGGATTGGAACTTGGCATTGTTCCTTTTGTCATGTTCCGGGTTTGGCTCTGGTTCCGGCTCCGGCAGTCTGTTGCTCTTCGCTTGGTTCTGGTGGAGGCGGAACTAGTTTTGGGAGTTGGCAATGTCTATTTGCCATGTTCCTGTTTTTGTTCCTGTTTCAACTCCAGGTCCGACTCCTGCTTTTGTGATCTAGTTCCTCTGGATGTTTGGATTCTCCTCGGGGAGTTTTCCTCCGCTTTGTCCATGTTCTGGATTGTTGTTTCTTGCATTTGGTAGAGACGGAACTGGAACCGGTTTGGTTCCTGATCTTCGACTTTTGGTAAAGTCCTGTTTCTGTTCCTGTTCCGTCCCCGACTCTGACTCTGATCTTTTGTGCTCCCATCTTGGTTTGACCTTAGGTTGACTTTACCCGGTCAATCCTGTTTCTGATGTGTTCCTCTTTGCCACAGGAAGACGCGGAACTGAATTGGTTCCTGAACCTGTAATTTCGATGGAGTCATGTTTCAACTCCAATTCTGTCTACGTCTCCGACTCCGACTCCGACAGTGTGCTTTTTTGGTGGAGTCCTGTTTCGACTCCTATTCTGACTCCGACTCCGGCAGTGTTAGGTTTGGCTTGAAGCCTTGGACGCGCCCGATGTCTATTTGACCATTTTGGTTGCTCTGTCAGGTGCGATTGCTGATGGGTCTTGGACGCATGGCACCTGGTTGAATAGTGATTGGATGGTTACCTAACTTGTTGTGTTGCATGTTTTGTCAACGAAGGTTGGCGGATCTAAACCCGTTTTTGGAATGGCATTGAATGCATGGGTGGCTCGTTGTATGGAGATCTGTCAAATCTGACCAGATGCGTGATTTGCGGATGGTCTTCTTTGCTCTTGTTGAGTCGTTACATATTGGATGAGAGATGTATTATTTCATGGGCTTGCAAGTAAGTTTGACGAGTCTGCAAGAGTCGTGGGTTGTAGAGCAAGTGCGAGATGTGCGAGCTGAATGCGCGACCATGAGACTGCGAGCAGAATGCGTGGGCATGTGAATGCGTGTGCATGGGGCTGCAAGCATAATGCATGATGCATGATGTGAGATTGTAGCAGTTGGACTTGCAGGTTAGAGAGTCGAAGGTGTGAAGAGATTTGTAGAGAGATGGAGAGGGTGTTCGAGTAGTTTGCTTAGGTAATGTAACTGTGAACACTCTATCTCTCGGATCTGGGCATGGGAAGCTTTGGAGGCCGAATGACTAGGCTGGCCATGAGGCTGGCTATGACAGTCATCTGAGGAGCTGAGAGGAATCTTGCGGGTTCCTGTTACTTTTCCAGTAGAACAAGATGTAACTCCTGTATTGGCTTTGAACCTGATATTGTATTGTAACTGGTTTTGTTGCTAAATAATACAATGGCTCGAAATTTTGGAGTGTGGGGTTTTTACCTGAAAGGGTTTTCCCCACGTATATCTTTGTGTCTTATTTTTTGTTTTTCATGGTATTTGGTTATGTTGAATTTTTTTCTTGTTGCATTCATTTCTCTTAAAGGATCAATGGGGGATCAACTGTGCTTGTTTCCGCTTTATAGCATAGTTGGTTGTGTCTTTGTTGTGATTTTGAATTGAAATCACTAAGGCACTATTGTCTTAGATGCATATCTTGATGACAGACCGAATCTGTATCCCCAATAAGTGGTATCAGAGCTAGTAGCTTGTTGCTCGTGATACCAACAAGTGGTATCAGAGCCTTCTCCTGGTTGCTGAAGTTCTAGGTTTTCTCCTGTGGTGATTTCTTAGCCTAGAAAGCTTGAGGAAGTTTGGAGAAATCGATTGGTGATTGGTCCTTCGGTGAGTGGAAGCGTGTGCTTCATTGATTCAACATACAGTTTGAAAGGCACTGGGAAAGTATGGAGTGGGTCATGTTGTGGCAACATGATCCGGAGCTCCTGATTGGTAACATTGTTCCTGATGCAAAGGGCATGAGATGTGTTCATGGTTGTGTTGCAGCAAAGCGTGGTGTTCATACTGGGTGTCTTTGTGAGAGGCTCCTTGGTGGTATGGACTAGCTTGTGTCGTTGTTCAGCTATGGATTGTTGTGCTTGTGCTGGGTGTTTCTGAACTAGCACTGAAGGCATTTTCTTTGGTGCTCTGATTGCATGGAGGCTATGAGGTGACCTTGGTGGTCTGCAACTTCTGGATAGCCTGGCTCTTCCTTGTGCTTGTGCATGACTGAGGCATTGGAACTGGTCTGAAACGGACCTATTGTTCCTGTGTGCCTCTTTCTTGCACTTGCATGGTTCAAATTCATGTATTTGGCTTTGAAAGTTTTGTGTAGATTTTTCTAAAAAGTCTACGGTGCATTCTCTTGTTCTTTCATTATTCTGGTTTACTGTGATGGTTGTGTGAAGACTCTTGAGTTGTCCAAATGAGCAGTGAATATGGAGATACGTGTGTGTTTTGGAAACACTATGGTTTTTTGCAGGTTTTGCACGATCAAGGAAAACTTGTGTTTTGTGGAATTGCTGTTTGCTATTTTTTCTAGATCCTAGTTTCTGGGGTGTGACTGGATGAGATAGCTGCAGTTCGACTGGTTATGAGGAGTGGTGTCTTCTCTGCATGGGAGTGTTGGTATGTTTTTTCCTTCAGCATTCTTGTGGTATGCTTTGATGGTTTTCTAGACTTTGGTGCTTGGGTTGTGGACATGACTAGCAAATCAGATCTGTTGCTGATCTGGTGTTTGAGTCATGATTACCTACTTTGGCTGTTCTCTTTGATTATCTCAGTTTTGCAGTTTTCAGTGCAATAATAGATTTGTAGGTTTACTTTTGGTTGCATCAATGAGTTGTGCAATATTGTAGGTTGACCTTACCTACATGCTTGTTGTGAGACAACTCGTAAGTGGACTGTCTATATCCACGAGGGTGTAACCATGTTGTGCAGATCTATTAGCTAACCTTGTCTATGGTCACTTGTGCATTGGTGTGGTTGTTTTGAGATGAGAGGAGGAATGGCGTTTGAGTACTTGAATAGTCAGTGATGGGGACCTGAAGCATGTGGATCATGATGTCATGGAGAGCTGGGTACATTGGCATAGCGTAAGCTTTTGACAGTGATGGTGTGGTCAGTCATGGTGCTTGGAAAGCTTAGTGTCATGTTTCAGTGGGAGCTTTATCAATGACTGGTGTCGTCTTTGGTGTTGCAGAATTTGCATCTGCATGTTCACTATTTGAAGATGTGCAACACTTTGGAGCCATGAAGGACCTTGGTAGTCTTTGGCTGAGTTGTTGGTGGTGCTTGATAGGTGATGTTGGTTTAGAGTTGTTTGCTTTATGTCATGGTATACTCTTGCTTGTGCATTAGAGTTTTGGCATGTTGTTTTGCTCTTGAAGACCATGGACAGTTCACTTGAAGCATGGTATCTCCCTTGGAGATGTGTAGATCATGGTGTCATGATAAGTTCCTGTTCTAGGTTATGGAACTTTGACAGTGGTCTGGGGGTTCTCTTTACTTTGAGTACATTGGTCATATGTTGGAGGACTTCTGGTTATTGCAGTGCTGCAGTTTGGAGTTAGCATGAGATGACAGGTGTTGATATTCATGGATGCATGGAGAATAAAGGTGAGGCTTGAATTCTTAAGTGAATGTTGTTGTTACAACTGAAAGTCCGAGAAGCCTGCACTTTGGTTGAATGTAAATTCAATAGAGATCTCGAAGGAGAATGCTCTTAGGTTAGCCATGGTGGCTTGTATATCTTGGATGAGCATGTTTCTTTTTTCTTCTTGATCTGCTCGACAGTGGTGTCATTGTGAAAGGTATTTACTCATTATACTTTTCAAGTGCTTTATGTTTTATCTTTCATGATATGAATCTTGAGTTGGTTTAGATTCTGGGGGATTCATAATGAAAGGTTGGAAAATATAGTTTATCTCCTTGTGCTTTTGAGGACTGAAAGGAGATGGTTATATGGGTAGGTCTGATCTTCTTTGAAGAGCTTACATCCATGTTTTGTTGGATGTTGTCAAGGATTTTCCCTTTGGGATGTAAAGAAGATCATTCTTGTCATAGCTAGCATTTAGAAGTGTTTGTAGAAGGGCATGTTTCTTGTTGATCTGTAGTTTCTCTCTTATTTGGTCTTGTTCTTCCTGATTGCTCTTGTGACTTTAGATGTGAGTTGTCTTTACCGGGTTGGTCACTGTTTGTGGTCATGTGTTGTCACCTAGGTGATGACACGAAGGTGCCTGTGCTTCTTTCTTCAGTCAGCTTTGGAGGTGTTTGGAAGAACTGTGGAAGACAATTGAGAGAAATTTTTCTTGCAGCAGGTGGATGCAGATGTTGCAGATCAGTATGGATGTTCCGTGGAACTACATGGTTACATTTCTTTATGCTGGGTTTGGTGGACTTAGTATGCTTGGATCATTTGTGATGGTGCTCTATTTGCACTCATCTAGATAGTGCCCTTATAGTGGGAGTACTTGGATGTGTTTGGTCTATGACTGGTTGACACAGGGTGCTTGTTTGCTGCTGAGATGGGTGGGTTTCTTTTGATGGCATGAGTTCACTTTTAGGTCATACCTTTAAGGTATGGGTGGTTGGATGTTTCAGCATGAGTTGTGGGTGCTGGTTTTCATTCTCTTGGGTTTGATTGGTTGGATGAGGGCAGTCTATTCTTGGTTGCCTTTCTAGCTGGTTAGTTTTTATTGTTTTGGAGTTTGGTTGGAGTGGTGCTTTGTTGTTTTTTGCCTTTGCCATCTGGAGGATCTTTTTCTTTCATTCCTGAGACTGTTGTTGTTTCACTTTGGTGTGTTCCTGTGTTTGGAGCTATTGCTTAAGGTGGTGGACATCTTTCTGATGTTGTTGTAGTGGTTTTGATTGGAGTGTGAGAGCATGTGTTGGTCCTTGTTCGGGCTAGTTTAGAGGATGCCTAAAAGTCTTCGGCAAGTGGGAGATTGTTGGGAATTATGCCTCAACTTTCTAGTGACCCCCTTTGAAGACTTAGGCGAATTCTCTTGTTTCCTTGGAAAAATCTTTTATTTTGGTGGAGGCGGAACCGGGATGGAACTTGGCATTGTTTCGTTTGCCTTGTTTCGGGTCTTATTCCCGTTCCATCTCCTGCTCCGTTCCCCGCTTTCTTGGTTCTTCAAGTTTTGTTCTGGCAGAGGCGGAACCAGATTGGAACTTGGCATTGTTCCTTTTGTCATGTTCCAGGTTTGGCTCTGGTTCCGGCTCCGGCAGTCTGTTGCTCTTCGCTTGGTTCTGGCGGAGGCGGAACTAGTTTGGGAGTTGACAATGTCTGTTTGCCATGTTCCTATTTCGACTCCGGGTCTGACTCCTGCTTTTGTGATCTAGTTCCTCTAGATGTTTGGATTCTCCTCGGGGAGTTTTCCTCCACTTTGTCCATGTTCTGGATTGTTGTTTCTTGCAGTTGGCGGAGGTGGAACCGGAACCTGTTTGGTTCCTAATCTTGGACTTTTGGTAAAGTCCTGTTTTTGTTCCTGTTCCGTCCTCGACTTTGACTCTGATCTTTTATGCTCCCATCTTGGTTTGACCCCAGGTTGACTTTACCCGGTCAGTCCTATTTTCAATGTGTTCCTCTTTGCCGCAGGCGGATGTGGAACCGAATTGGTTCCTGAACCTGTAATTTCGGTGGAGTCATGTTTTGACTCCAGTTTCTTCTCCGTCTCCGACTCCGACTCCGACAGTGTGCTTTTTCAGTGGAGTCCTATTTCGACTCCTATTCCGACTTCGGCTCTGGCAATGTTAGGTTTGGCTTGAAGCCTTGGATGCGCCCGATGTTTGTTTGACCGTTTTGGTTGCTTTGTCAGCTGTGATTGCTGATGGGTCTTAGACGCGTGGCACCTAGTTGAATAGTGATTGGATGGTTACCTAACTTGTTGTGCTGCATGTTTTGTCAACAAGGGTTGGCGGAGCTGAACCCGTTTTTGGAATGGCATTGAATGCCTGGGCGGCTCGTTGCAGGGAGATCTGTTAGATCCGACCAGATGCGTGATTTGTGGATGGTCTTCTTTTCTCTTGTTGAGTCGATTACATATTGGATGAGAGATATATTATTTCATGGGCTTGCAAGTAAGTTCGACGAGTCTGCAAGAGTCGTGGGTTGCAGAGCAAGTGCGAGATGTGCGAGTTGAATGCGCGACCATGAGACTGCGAACAGAATGCGCGGGCATGTGAATGCGTGTGCATGGGGCTGCAAGCATAATGCATGATGCATGATGTGAGATTGCAGTAGTTGGACTTGTAGGTTGGAGAGCCGAAGGTGTGAAGAGATTTGTAGAGAGATGGAGAGGGTGTTCGAGCAGTTTGCTTAGGCAATGTAACTGTGAACACTCTATCTCTTGGATCTAGGCATGGGAAGCTTTGGAGGCCGAATGACTGGGCTGGCCATGAGGCTGGCTGTGACAGTCATCTGAGGAGCTGAGAGGAATCTTGCGGGTACCTGTTACTTCTCCAGTAGAACAAGATGTAACTCCTGTATTGGCTTTGAGCCTGATATTGTATTGTAACTGGTTTTGTTGCTGAATAATACAATGGCTCAAAATTTTGGAGTGTGGGGTTTTTACCTGAAAGGGTTTTCCCCACGTATATCTTTGTATCTTATTTTTTGTCTTTCATGGTATCTGGTTATGTTGAATCTGTTTCTTGTTACATTCATTTCTCTCAGAGGATCAATGGGGGATCAACTATGCTTGTTTATGCTTTATAGCATAGTTGGTTGTGTCTTTGTTGTGATTTTGAATTGAAATCACTAAGGCACTACTGTCTTAGATGCCTATCTTGATGAAAGACCGAATCTGTATCCCCAACAAACACAATGATGTATCACTTACCCATCCACACAATGCTACCCTCCACATTGAGGTTCTAATTCACAAACACCGGGTCAAACGTGTTCTAATAGATGGTGGAGCTAGTTTAAATATTTGTACTTTAAAGCTTGTCTATGCACTGGGATATTCTAAAAATTCCATTTATGCTAGAAGAAAGATCACTATAAAATCCTATGATGATGAAGAGAGATCCTCCATGGATCGATTGTGTTACCAATTCAAGTAGGATCAATTGTGAAAGATATAGTTTTCTAGGTGTTAGATAAGGAGTTGGCATACAATATACTCTTGGGATGTCCTTGGATTCACGAAATGCAAGTAGTGTTGTCAACATATCACCAATACTTTAAATTTCCTTTCAATGGACAACAAATCACCATTTCAGCTAATTCCAACAATCCTCAATATTGCAATACACTCAAAACACTTCAAGATTATTTTGTGCCACATAACAGAGAAGCTCACACTCCTAGTTCATCAAACAATGAAAGACAACTGAATTCTGTGTCAAAATGGGTTGAGAAAAAGGATCAGTCAAAGGATAAGGGTATCAATGATTCTACTTCATTAGGTAATGAAAGTCAATCAAATTCTTCATCAAATTAGCTTGAGGAAAAGGTTCAATCAAAAGATAAAGGCACTGGTGGCTCTACTCCATCAAATCATGAAAGTCAGCTCAATTTATTATCAAATAATTTTGAGAAGAAGATCCAATTAAAAGAAAAAGGCATGGGGGAATATTCATTTGAGCAATCATTGTGTCTTTCATAGCTACTATCTTCTCCTAAGTCCTATGGGAAGCCATCAATATCAAGACACACATCTTCACAACCAATCACACTCTTTGATGGTAGATTTATAAAAGCAAGCACTCAAGCTAATGAATCTAAGGATAAGGAAATTTTAAATTGGTTATACAAAGATGAAGAACAATCACAAGCATCAACTTCCAATATTCAAATAGAAAAATATGGTAAAGGGAAAATAATCTTAGAGAAGATTGGGTATGAAGGACAATGACCTATCGACAAAAGAAAATAAGGCATTGTAGAAACAATCTAGCCTCTCACACTCCATGCAAAAGACAAGACAAGGCTAGGCTATAAAGAAGAAACAAAGGATGACATAAAAGAGAGGGTTGTTGAGTGAATCCTATAACTACAAGCTAGTTCTGAGACTGATTGAAATGAGTATGAGTGGGATTCACTATTTGAAGAATCTTGTCAAGATAAGGAAGTTGATGTGATACAAAGGTATTCCCCCATATGGATGAAGGGACAAGGGTCAAGTTCTAGACCTCTTGAATTTGGATCACAACATATTGATGGCTCAAGTGAGGACGAACAAACATCGAGCGAGATAGATAATCTGGAGGAGAGTAACATCATAGACCTAGATATTACTATCGAAAACCTTGATTACATTGTTATCCTTACACTTACCACCTTTGACTCAAACTAATCTGATGACTCTCTACCATTAGTACATCCCGAACTCATCGGCTGGGAATCAATCGAGCCACTTAATGTACCTATCTTCTTGAATGATGATTCCATTGTTAACTTCCTTTGCTTTGATAATCTCAAAACATGTTCCACTTCCAAATCTCATAACTGAGTTTTAGACAAGGGGAGTGCCACATATCTCAGTTGCAAAATGAATATAAAAAATAGATATAATAGTGAAAACCATTTAATGGTAGTATGATATTATGAAAAAGTAAAAATAAAGAGCTCATCTAAAGGTAAAAACCTCTCTAAGGCACCCAAAGATGGGAGATTTGACACTCTTCCCGAACACTATCATGAAAGATCATCAGTGTGGATTGAATCTACATAATCCATCAATTTTGGTACCAAAAAAATAGTGAAGACCCTTTAAATCTAGCAGCATCCATGATAGATCGGGAAAAACCAAGCTTCATCAAATTATTTGAAGAGAGACAAATCAATTTTGCTTGGTTCTACGCTGATATGCCTGACATGGATCTAGATTTGATAATGCATCACTTGTCTCTACCACCTGGAGTGAAGCCTGTCAAACAAAAACTTAGGAAGATGCATCCACATATCACCTTGTTGGTAAACACAAAATTGAAGAAATTGTTAGATGTCAAATTCATTCGATCAATTGTTTATGTTGAGTGGATTTCTAACATTGTACTAGTTTCTAAACCAAATGGCAACATCAAGATATGTATTGATTTTAGAGATCTCAACAAAGCATGTACAAAGGATGATTTTCCTTTGCCCAGCATTGACATCATCGTGGACTTGATAGCAGGACATGCCATGTTATCACTCATGGATGGATTTTCAAGATGCAATCAGATAAAAATAACACTAGAAGATCAAGAGAAAACAACGTTCACATATCCATGGGGTACTTCCTGCTAGAACTTCATGGCTTTTGGTTTGTAAAATGCAGGAGCCACATATCAACGAGTGATGAGCACCATCTTCCATGACATGATGCATATACCTTTATGGAGGATTATGTAGATGAACTTTTGGAGAAATCATTCACCAGAGAGGGACACTTGAAAATATTAGACAAAATATTTACTTGACTGGAAAAGTTCAATGTAAGATTAAAACCAAAGAAATGTGTGTTTGGCATGACATCAACAAAACTATTGGGGTACATAGTCTCAGAAAAAGGCATCGAAGTAGATCCCGCCAAAATCAAAGCAATCATGGAAATGCCTCCTCCAAAGAACATCAACCAGCTGAGATCTCTACAAGGATGTTTCCAATCTATTAGGAGGTTCATTACACAACTGGCAGATAAAACTCATCCTTTCAATCATCTGCTGCATAAAAATGTTTCCTTCAAATGGGATGAAAAATGCGAAGCAACTTTTAATCAGCTGAAGCAGTATCTGATGTCTCCACCCGTACTGGTATTGCCTATAGAAGGAAAATTGTTATTACTCTACATAGCAACAACTGAAGTATCTTTGGGTGCTCTATTAGCACAGGAAGGTTCTGCAGGAAAAGAAAGGGTTATTTATTATATCAGCAGAACATTGAACGACTATGCAATCAACTACACCTTCATCAAAAAATCTTGTCTAGCGGTAATATTTGCTACTCAACAACTATGACATTACATGTTAACTCATACTATTAAACTCATAGCTAAGATTGATCCATTGAAGTACTTACTCAGTAAAGTTTCCCTAATAGGAAGACTAGCCAAATGGGTAATGATTTTGAGCAAGTTTGACATCCAATATGTAGACCGAAGAGCCATCAAGGGTCAGGTGATAGCTGATCAGTTAGTCGAAGCACCACTACAAGATGATCATCCAATGAGCATTGAGTTTCCTGATGCAGATGTCCTTACCATATCATCACAACAATGGATCTTATATTTTGATGGGTCTTACACACAACACGGGTTAGGTGCTGGAATCCTATTTGTCACGTCTCAAGGACATACCATCTCAAAATCATATAGGCTCATTTTTCCTTGCACAAATAATATGGCTGAGTACGAAGCACTCATCATTGGAATCAAGGTGGTAGTCAAATGGAAGATTGCAGAGTTGGAAGTCTATGGAGATTCTCAATTGGTCATAAATCAGGTGAACGATGATTATTAGACAAAGGATGATAAGATGATGCCATATAAGAGAATGGTGGATGATTCCAAAAATTATTTTGTTGAGATCAAATTTGAGTAGATTCTAAGAGTAGACAACAAAGTTGTTGATGCAATGGCGATAATTGCCTCTCTCCTACAAATACCTGAAAAAAAATTCCATTATGAGTTTATGGTGGAATCAGTGCTTAACCCTGCTTATGACAACCTTGAATCCCAAGTCATATTCCATCTAGTTGACATTGAGTCCTCATTTTATGGGAAGATCTATGCCTATTTCAAAGACAATACCCTACCACCCGATCTATCCTGAAACCAAAAATGTAACTTTATCTGCCAAGCTACCCGACACACCTTGATAGCAGATATACTCCATTGACGAGGTCTTGATGGAACTCTCCTTCATTGTCTTGAACGTAATGAATCTGAAATGACCTTACATGAAGTTCATGAAGGTATATGTGGAACTCATTCAAGTGGACTAACTCTTGCTAAGAAACTCCTGCGTTTGGGGTATTACTGGCCGAACATGGAGAAGGAATCTATTCAATTTATCAAGAAGTGGCAAAAATTTCAAATCCATGGAAACTGGATACATGCACCAACCTAAGAGCTACAACCATTTGCATCAACATGGCTTTTCTATCAGTGGGGACTAGATCTTGTAGGTAAAATTCATCAACCTTCATCAAATGGACATAAATTCATCATCACATCCATGAAGTATTTCACAAAGTGGATTGAAGTTGTTCCCCTAACCACAATCACTGGAAAACATATCACATCCTTCATCCTAAATTACATCATCTATCAGTATGGCATTTCTCAGTCCATTGTTACTGACAATGGTAGACCTTTCAAGAACCAGGACATCCAAGAGCTTTGTGAAAGGTTTCATATCTAGCATCAATTTTCTACACCATATTACCCTCAAGGAAATAGCCAAGTAGAGGCCTCAAACAAAACCATCTTGAAGATACTAAAGAAAATCGTCAACGATGTTGGATGTGACTGGCACGTTCAATTGAACCCTGCTTTGTGGGCATACTGAACCAGCATCCAAACACCAACAAGAGCCACACCATACACTTTAGTCTATGGATCAAAGACCATTTTACCTATTGAGGTTGAGCTACCATCACTCTGAGTGGCACTAAAGGTAATCATTTCAGATGAAGATTATCGAGTGTCTAGGCTACAAGAGCTAGAACTGTTAGATGAATGTCATCAACAAGTTGTGGATCACCTAAAATCCTATCAGCCTATAGATATGGAGCCTATTAGCTGTCTATTCCCGAAGGATATTTGTTTGAAAATCCTATCAACAGTCTCCATCTCAAGAAGTTATATACCTAGCTCATCTAGAGCACGGTAAAAAGTCCTGAAAAAATACAAAACAAAATAGAAAAAGTCTTGAAAAAAAAAATAATAATAAGAAATAAAAATAAATAAATCATAAAAGCCAAAAATGCAAAAAAATCAAAAAGATTAAAAATACAAAAAAAAAAAAAAAAATAGAAAAAGAGAAAAAATACAAAAAAAGGTGAAAAATTAGAAAAAAAATCATAAAATATGAAAAAGTGCAATAAAAACAAGTAGTGAAAACCTGGCAATGAGCGCTATTTGTGATAAATCAGCTTCTCCATCTATTTAATCATTATGTCAATTGTTCACTTCCACCATCATCTACCTATTATCGAAGAACCTCATGTACATATCCTGGTGTCCCGATCATGTCTCACCCTAGTCTGGGGGTAAAATCCTGAACTCACTAGGGGAAAATAAAATTTGAGCTTAAAGCAATAGACAAACAATAGTACAAAATCATTACAAACACAAAGATCACAGTGAAAAACTCAACATTGAACATACATTAATCATCAAACGTATCACAAACACACATCCATATCAAACAGTTAAAATCAATCAAATCAAAGCAAATCTAAATGGGTGATGTTCTTTTGAATCATGGTTTTAGCATGTTAGCATGAATGTTCAATAGTTGTACTTTGATTCTTGTTATCATTTCTCTGGAGTACCTCAATGATGTCTTGAACTAGAGGAGTTGGGAAGGAGAATGATATTTTCTTTGTCTATTGTCTCTAAGTTGATCATTACTACTATGCAAATTGTCACGGGACATGCTCTACAAAGTATCATTGATGACATTCTAAATTTGCATAGGAAAATGATTAACTCTTGTATGTTTACGCGAGGAATGCTCAAGTCATCTTGGTTTAATTCTACCTAGATGCTTGTATTAACTTGCAATATCAAAAATCATGGAAGTGGTACTCAGGTCATCATGGTCTAATTACACCATTGATGTTTGTACTCCCTTTCAATAATTCAAAGGCTCAATGATGATAAAAACATGATAAATTAGTTGTTACAATAACAACCTTTCATCTTTAGATTTGCATGGATAAATTAGATTGCATTCATATTAGTTTTGCATCTACAGTATAGATTTTCCAAGGTTGGCAAAATTCCAAAAGGATGTTATCTCTATCATTAACGAATTGAGTATACCGGACATTAACAAAAACAAAATCATTTGCATATCATTCAGACATTAGAAAAACTATCATAATTATTCATCCATCCATGAATTATATCATATATTTGCATTCAAAAATACAAAAATAACAAACTGCATTACATGATCATTTGCATATCATTCACCCATCCATTACATTACATCATATTGTTTGCATTGAAAAATATAAAAAACATAAAATGCATCACATTTCACTTGCATAATAACATCCATCTCATATTTCACATAAACCTCATTCATAAAGAATCATAAGATCATAATCTATGCATCGCCATATCATCATTACATTCATACATAATCATGCAAACATCATCATATTAAAAACATAGTATAACATATAGAACAAGAAATTAAATGCATCCATCATAGGAATCCATCATAAACATCATATAAACACATATAGATTGCTAATCATCGATGCATATCATATAGAATCTCAAAATAATAATGTCAAGTGTACAAGGATGTCCAAACATGTAGAGAAATACAACATAAAAAATGTGGCAGTGTATCATAATGTCTTAGCTAAATCAGTGTATACCAAATGTCTCAAGTACATAAAATATGATTAAATGGAGCTATGTGGTCCTCCCCCCAGACGTTGTTGGCCTCTTTGAACCTCTTGCTAAATCACCTAATGGACTTGCACCTATACTTACACCTACACCTAATGGACCTGTACTCGGATCCTTGCCTGGTGGATCTCTGCGAGGTGGCTACGTCACACCCATGCTGGTAGTCCGAGACTGACTCCTGCCTGATCTCGACTAAGCATAACTGACCCGTCGCTCTGAAGGCACAACCTCGTGATATTGACCTTTGTAATACTCAACCTCTTTATTAATCCAAGTAACCTCTCAAAGCATGTCGCCTGTGGTGGTCCCCTCAACCACTCTCTACAACCTATCAACCAAGGCCTCTACATGCTCACCCTATTGTCTCACTACATCTCTCTCAATAGTCAAAATGGTGATCTGCCCCTGTTTGTGTGCTAACAAGGCCTATACTTGTGCTAGTTGACCCTACAGAGTTTGCACTTGGACCTATAAAGCATCTATCTATATCTGTTGCTACTGTGAGGGCAACCTAATCTGCACATGCTGTTGTGCTGCAACCACCAGCAATCTCCTCCTCTGAGGTGCCATAAAATCTCTCACATCGAACGCTAGTCTGCCTCCATCACCACCTCCACCACCATCTCCGTTGCCATCTCCACCGCCATCTACACCATCCCCATCTCCACCCTCATCACTGCTCTCTCCCTCCTCCTCACCATCTCCTTCACCTCTCCTCTGCCTAGGTGCACGTGGTGGTTCCCTCTCATCATCATCCAATAAAGACACAAGCTCATTTGGGCTCGATATCCATGAAAAAGGATGTGTAAAGAAATATTGAGTGTACTCCTTTGATAAGGCAACCTCTATGATCTCAGGATGATAATCCCATATCATTGGCTATAATCCATAGTACTCTTGGCATGCTGCATCATATGATAAAATAGCCCCCCACTCTAGAATGTCCTGTCATTTTTGTGCATAATGAGCAACACCATGTGCCATAACCTGTACTCGCTCATATTATCGATGCACTCTCCCCAAAAGGAATCTCTCAATGATGAATGGTGTCCTCTCGATCAAATATCTGGCTATGCACACATAGGGCATCTCAGTATCGTCCTCTAGCCACTGCTCACAGTTAAGATAGGGCCTCCATGTCACGGTATACAGATCATCAAGAACTCTCCTCTAGTACTCCAGTTTGCCCAGCTTATGCTGCACAATTGGACTTGTGTATCCATGAATATAGGACCTCCCATCTGGTCATTGTATCTCTACAATGGGTCGAGTGACAACTATGTGCTCCCACACCCATATCTGTAACAATGTAACTCTAGGTGATAAACTGGATGCTATGAGATAGACCACCTGATGAAGATCATGTTACAAATGAGCGAGTATGCAAGATCCCCATGCATATTGAGTTTTCTATGTGATCATTCTCTCTAGTGTCCAGCGCCATCCAACCAAGAGTCCCTTCAACCTACGATCGGGACATAAGAATCCACCAATGAACCTAGCAAGCACAGATGGCAATGTAGCATATGCATCAACCATATCCCACCATGGGATCTTGTAACCACAAATCTGCTCATCCTCAAAGACTCTCCTCAGTGCATCGGTCCCTCCCTGTTCAGTCAAATCATACACAACTAAATCACCAACAACAAGAATCCTCAGAATTTGATAAATATCCTTTGGTGTGACTGTCATCTCAGTAGTAGGAAAGTGAAAGGTGTTATGATCATTGTGCCACCTCTTTGCCAAGGCGATCAAGAGCCCCCTATTAATTCTATGCTAGGGCATATCTAGCAAAGAAGTAAACCCGCATCATCCAATCACATTTAGATCCGCCCAATCTAAATTTGGAATCAAATTCCAGGTCCTCGAGAAACACTCCTACTACATCGGGACTGACAAAGGCTCCTATCATCATAACATATCACAAATCAACAATCAATCAACCTATCAATCTAATCAGCTCTAGTGAGACTTTGATCAAATCTTGCGAGCATCTATCATTGATCCTCACCTATCATGAGGTCAATCATCATCATCGTCTTATCATTGAATCTCACCTATCATGAGATCAATCATCATCTAATCTAACAACATAATCAAACATCATCAAATCAAAGGTTGACATGATTGAAAATCATCAAAATTAGGGAATCTAATCTAAATTTCATCAATCTGGCATGGATGCACTAAAATAGTGTCTTAAAGTGTTAAAAACATGGATGCACCAAAATATGGCTTCAATGTGCCAAAAATCTAGATGCACCATCAAATTTACCAGATGCACCATTTCAGGGTCCCTATGTGCTAAAACATCTACCCAATGTGCTAAATCTTGACATCTATGCGCCAAAACTATCAATGTGCTAAAAGATTCTATGTATGCGCTAAAAGATTCTATGTATGAGCTAAAACTTGACCTAAATGCGCTAAAAATATCGATGCGTTATATCATTGACCCTATGCGCTAAAAGTCTAACCCTATGTGCTATTCTACCTGATGCGCTATAACAGTCACCCGATGTGCTACATTGGGTTCCCTATGCGTTAAAACATAAAAAATTGAATTCAAAACGTAAAAAAGTGCGAAAAGCGAGATTCAAAAATCATGAGGAGATTTTTTGGGGTATGTACTGGAGGTCCATACGCTGTCAGACAGTTATGATGTCACACGCGCTCTAATCGGGGTGTTTGGATTGGAATCACCATCTTGCTCAATTTGCTCTATCTCTCCAAATTTTCAAATTGCAAATGCACAAATGATTTCTTTTTCACCTTTGTTTACCTTTTAAAGGGTGATTAAGTGGGAATTTAGTGGGGCTAATTTATTTTATTTTTTAAAGGGTCCTAATTAATCAATTAATCACCTGGTAGGTTCAACATCATTTTTCATTAGATAAATCATTTCTACATCATAAAAATTTGAAATCATCATCAAATCATCACAAAATCATCAATTTTTTTGAAAAATCCAAAAAATTCAAAATTCATCGATTTATCTCCCAAGGGGGCATATATCCACTATCACTTGAAAATTCAACGTTTAGGGCATATTGGCATTTTTTTTGTTAGCATCATCAACAAATTTTTCTTTGAAGCAATGTGTAAACACATCACTTCAAAGAGGGGCAAAATGTATACATCTAAAATCGGTCTGGATAATCTAATTAATTAAATACAACTTATTTAATTAATAAATATTTTAATTCCTCTACTTATAAATAAATTCTAGATTTATTTATATAGTTCATATTTTCTAAATTCTTCTAATCTAATTAATTAAATACAAATTATTTAATTAATAACCCCTTTTCATCTACCTATAAATAAATTTATTTATATAGTTCATCTTCCAATCACATTCCTCTAACTTTAATTAAATAAACAACTTTGAATAGTTTGCTTTATTTAATTATCTTTCCTCTCACTAAAATTAAATCTTAAATTTAATTCTAGTCACATGTCTACAACACTTTCCCCTTCCACCTCATCATGTGTCTCAACAAATGCTGAAGCAAACTTGAGACACTTGGCTCTTCTATTTTATTTCTTCCCTTCTACACTTGGCAGATTGTTTCCATGCAAGGGAATCCTCTCTTTATTTCTCTCCAACTTCTTCATCTTCCACCCTTCATCTATCCAAATCGAATCCAGATCGTTGGTTGCTGCCACATCACAATATGCGTTGAAAAATCTATAAATACAACCTCATTCTCCAGTATTTCACATCCCATCTTTGAGAAAAGTCACTTTGAAGAAATTATCTTAGAGCATTTAGAACATTTGAGCATTATAATATTTAGAGTATTTAGCATAGTAGAAGCATATTAATTTAGAAATCATGGCTTAGTTTATTAGCAATATTTCTATTATTATAGTAGTTTTATACAACATTTGCATCATAGTCTTTAACATCATATCCATTATCATATCACCATTATCATTTACAACATATCACATAGTTTATCATCATGTAGGATAGATTTCTTGCATCTTTCAACATTCCATTTCTCAGGTCAATGAAATGATTTTAGGGAGTTTGTTGTGTTTCAATTTAATTAGATTCTCTAATATAATACGTTTCATTGGTTGTGTGTTGTTAAGTACTTTTTAACACATATTTCACTCACACAGTCTCATCCAGTTCTATTTATTATCAAATAAAGTTTATGCAAGCAAAAATCAAGATTTGACAATAAATAGATTACAAACCTAAAATTTACTAAAGTTAATATTTATAATGTCAATTCAAATCCTTAATCACATAAATATCCTACAATTGTACAAAGTGATTCTATAGTCATATAAGCAAATAAAATAATTAAATAATGATTTTTCTAATTCACACAAAATCATTAAAAAAACCTCTAATTTTTTAGTATAAAGTCAAATCAATAGAAACATTTAACAAAATCAAATCAACATCAAACCAAAAACTAAATACCATTTATAATTTAAATTTTACATATTTATATAAATATCATAATCAATCTCAACTCTTATCTAAAAAATGCTTTATGATTAATATTATTTAATTAATTACCTTAAAATAAGCATTATTTATTCCCTTCGGTACTTCAAATATCATTTTATTTTCATATATTTATAAAAGGTTTTGCTTTTTCATTAAAAAAATTAGTTAGACGAGAACAAATTTTTACACGGAAGGCGTATCATATTTGGAAATGGCCAAGCCAATTTTCACTATGAATGATTTTTAATATAGTTTTTAATTTTTTTGTATTGAAGATATGGAGAGATTCTCTCGTTAAAAATAATCATAGTATAATGTTCATTAATTATTATTGATAGGTGCATTAAATTGTATAATTTTATTTATTACTAATTTTCTTTTATGTATATTATATTAATTTATTTATATATTATTTGTTCTAATTATATTTATATTATATTATATATTATTAAAAAAATATAATATTTATATATAATTTATTATATCTGTATTTATATATTACATTATATTATATACTTTATAAATAATATTATATTGAAAAATATTAGCAAATAGATTTAGCATATTAATATATATTTTTACATTAATATGTTCTATTTTAATTAGTTAGACGAGAACAAATTTTTACGCGGAAGGCGTATCATATTTGGAAATGGCCAAGCCAATTTTCACTATGAATGATTTTTAATATAGTTTTTAATTTTTTTGTATTGAAGATATGGAGAGATTCTCTCGTTAAAAATAATCATAGTATAATGTTCATTAATTATTATTGATAGGTGCATTAAATTGTATAATTATATTTATTACTAATTTTCTTTTATGTATATTATATTAATTTATTTATATATTATTTGTTCTAATTATATTTATATTATATTATATATTATTAAAAAAATATAATATTTATATATAATTTATTATGTCTGTATTTATATATTACATTATATTATATACTTTATAAATAATATTATATTGAAAAATATTAGCAAATAGATTTAGCATATTAATATATATTTTTACATTAATATGTTCTATTTTAATTAGTATTGAAAGGTAATAAATAAAATCAACAAATAATTTTCATTATGTTATTATGTTTATTTTTACAGTTATTATGGGGTGAATTTTTTTCTGTTATTTTTTCATGAAATTTTAAGTAATAATTGCATATTTAATATAATATTTTCTAATTTAAATATCTAAAATTATACTTACGTTTATTATTACATATTTTCTTTTATTTTTGCAATCATCCACTATAAATCTAATATAATATTTAATTAATATAAAAAAATATACTTTAATTAGAATACATCTTACATTATATATACTATAATTATATTTATTATTATATATACATTATATTATTATTATTATATTCTATAATACAATTATACAATTATTAGAAGTAATAAACTATATCTCATAGTTTAATTGATTTTTGGATAGATTAGGAGAAAAAAACCTATATATGTGTTAATATATTAGACAGTATGTGGTCAATATAATAGTTAATACATAAAATAAATAAATGACATGCCAATTGACCTTATGTACTACACAAATGTCACCTCTTCGGGGTACCCATTGCACACCAAGGTGCGATTGCTAGTTATTCCACTCCCAAACTAAAAGTTAAACATGACATGGGTGGGAGTAAGAGCTCAAGTCATCTAACACAATTCTTAGAGGATGTAGTGGAAGCTATGAAAAGCTTTTAATGTAAGTATAGATATGTCTTATTCAACATTAAAATGTCATCTTTTCAAGAAAAAGTAATATATTTAATTCAACAAAACACAATTTTATTATTAAAAATTAGATTAAAAAATTGTCAACAAAAACATCAACTATCTAAGCTTTATAAAATTAATTTTAAAAATATTTAATTTTTTAAAAATAAATAAAAAATTAAAGTTCAAAAAATAATAAAATTTATTTATAAAAAAATAAATGTAATAATAAAAATAGAAGTGAAAACACAGTGAACCAGAGGCATTGGTACTTCCGGGATAGCCTACTGGAACCCTGACAGATTCACGATATTGAAAAAATACAAAATTGAGAATTTGAGAGAGCCTAAACATCTGGACAGATAGGAGGAAGCAGCGTTTATGCACACCAGGACAAGTATGGGATGGCAGAGAAGCATAGGGAATGTAAGATCATTTGTCTCCAATTCTTTGGGAGGTTTAAGAGGTGGGAGCAATGTGGCCTCTTGGATAGTCGCCGGCACACTTGCTTACTTCCTTTGGATCAAGCCCGAGCGGGAGACTCGCAGAGACCAGGAGGTTTTCTCTGCAAATCCTCCCCCTTTCTTTTTCTTTTATTTTTATTTTTATTTTTCTCACGACAGTTGATTTTAATTGGAGACCATATTGTTTCAGGCCAGGGCTGCTTTGGCTACAAATTCAGAACGTTATGTTGAGAAGCGACGGCCCATTCCCGATCCTCAGGTAACATAAACAAATTCTTTGAGAAAATAATATGAAAAAGTCAAGAATTTAAATTTTTCTGCAATTTACAGGATACTGGACTAGTCTATGGTAAGGGAAAGCAGTCTGATACATCCGAGGGCTAGTTTGGCTTTGCATTGGAGAAAAAATAGTGTAAGTCTTTGATGCTGTATTGCTTTATTTCAAGTCTGGAACTTTTTAATTTATGATTAAAATTGCAACGGGACAAGGTTCAACTATTGTTCGAAATTCAATATTTGCTGATGATTTGCCCATGCGAGGTCAATGCTTGAGTTCTGTTTTGCTTTAGGGTTTCGAGGTTAGGTGTTCGGTAAAGAAATTATATTCTCTCGTACTCTGCTGCGTGTCACGGAAAACAAATTCGTCATGCTGTTTCTGAAATTTGCACAAAGTTAGCTATTTTAGCTTTGATTTTGTGCTTCACTGCTTCATGGTGACTTTCATTTTTCAAAGCAGCTTACCTTTTTTTTTCCTTAAATCTATATTTGTTTGCATTTTTGGTTTCTGTTATTTCTATTATGACTGCTTAGTTTTTCTTGATTTCAGTAAACAATTTCAAGGCTTCACTACAGAGAATTACTTTAGGGAGATTATTACTGACGAAAGCTCCCCAGGATTTTACATTTCCTTTCTGTCCTTTCTGTACATTAGAGATAAAAGATTGGGCACTTTTAGTTGCTTATTTTTTCACAATATTTTCAAAATTATTATCTTCCTTGTGTGTCTGGAGGACATCTAGTTGTCTGGGGGACATCTAGTTTGTAGGTTCGCTTCTAAGATTAAGCTTCGAGTTTCATTCCCCAATTCTACTCTTTGAAGGTGCCTAAAATGGGCACAACCTTTACATGTCAATAGGGCATTGATATCCCCTACTTAAAAACATTATATTCACCAAATACAAAAATATCTGTAAAACATTTGCTAAAATTTCACAGAAAGTGTGAATAAACTAAAGCAATGTTTTTTCTCAAATATTGACTTGTAATACATGTAGGTGGAAAGATTTTCCTATCACGTATAAAAAGAGTTTCATCTCTTAAATTTTATGTTGAATCTGGTTCCGAAATAGGCTTGTAATATCAGTAACTTTTTATGCTGTGATAACTGTTGAAGCGATTTTTTAGATACTATAATCTTATGTACATTATCATTAGATGTCCACCCTGACTCCAGTGCAAGTTTCATTTGATTCCTTTTACTTTGTATTTCTAAAGCATTTGCCTTAAATCAAGCTTTTCTGAAAATGATTCAAAACCCTATGCTAGAAGAAGAATCCATAAAATATGCTACTATACACTTTGATGGAGTTTCACATAAGTGGTGGCATCATGGGATCATAATGGGGCATGCTTAGATTATATCATATACTGAGTTTACCGAAAGACTCATATAGAGGTTTGACAAGAAGGAATCAGAACTTCATTTTAAGGAGGTGGCAAAGTTGAAACCTTATGCGTTTAATGAAGAGCAGGTGGTTGAAGAGAAGTTCATAGCAGAAAAATCAAATGAAGTGATTGCTTTGAAGCTTGATGAATGTGAGATAGAGCCTCAAGATGACTCTTTGGTCATGCATGCAACTGCTATAGATGAGGTTGTGCATGAAGGAATTGATGAAATATCGGCCTTGTATACACCTTTAGAGCTATCCAATGAAGTTGAGATACCTTTAGATGATGGACATGTTGAAAACAAAAGAGATGATGTCTTCGAATTAGCTAATAATGATGATTCTTTTCCCCATATGGGTAATGGTGACAAAGGTGGCTTTGGGTTAGACTACCAAACCAAGCCTATGGAGAGAGACGCTTATGATGATTTCAGTCATAATGAGTTGGAGAGTGACTTATTCAGAAAGGCAACTACTCATGAGGAGCACAGTGAACACTTATTCTCTAAACAAAGTGATCAACCTTTCTACACATGGGATCTGGGTGTGTTGGCACCATAGTTATGAGACTCGGACTCGGCTAGGGTGACTTGAATCGGGACCCAAGACTCGGTGCAGACTCGGCAAAATGAAAAAACCCTGAAAATTTAGAGAATTTTAAGGATTTAAAACTTGTTTCCAGCATCCTTTATTGTATAAACCTTAAAGACACAATAACATCATTAAATAGAAGCAAATTTGATCACATACACAAGTATACATTGATTACATAAGTATAAAGTACAAAAATTGTAGCTGAGCTGCTGAAGGAAATAGCACACTAAGATATATAAGTGTAGTCAAATGTATACAAAACTCATGGAATATGAAATCCATGACATCAAATGTTCCATACAAATATGAAATATCAAGATTAAAAACAATAGCTACAAGTCTATGGCTTAGTGGAGCCAACATCCTTCCTACGAAGGCTTCTAAGGGTCCTCGATGATGTAGCAGCTGCAGCCATAGTCTCTGCCTATGTCTCAATGCCACTCTCACCAACAACAGTTGTGTCTTCTCGTGCTCTAGCCTCCTCCTCGGCCATGGCTACAACTTCAGCCTCTATCTGCCTAGTCCACCCAATCAAGGTCCTCATCACTAAAGACTGCATCTGTAGCCTCAGTGATCCACTCAGACTGTGGATCAACCTCCTCTAGCTTGATCGGGGTGGCGTCATGGTAAAAAATCTTCTTGTATCTGAGCTGAAGGGTGTAATGAACATATACCAAATCATTCATCCTCTCCATTGACAGTTTATTGCGCTTCTTGGAGTGTATGTGCTCAAACATACTCCAATTGCGCTCACAACCAGATGAATTGCATGGCTGACTCAGTATACGAATGGCAATATTTTGAAGGTTTGGTGTATCATAACCAAACATATGCCACCATCTATCTGAGATGAGAAAAAAAAACAAAATCAATCTCATTTCCAACTTTAATTTTCAAGTTTCAAGTTCAACATTTAATAATAAATTATAATATAAAAAGATGAAAATTATGCCCTTAAATGTATTCTTACTTGGCTGTAATGTCGTCCTACTCTCTTTGCACAATTGACGTGCAAAGAGGTCTCCTTGTGCTTTAGTGAAGGCATCTATCTCGTGCACTAACAACAGACAACATCCGCTCTATCGTCGAGTAGAGCCCATTAAGAATCTCTTTATTTGCACGGAAATCACGGCTGAATTGAAAGGCCGGATTTAGGAAACATGCAGTTGCATGGAGGGGCCTATGAAGCTGGTGGTGCCATCTCCTATCAATGATCTCCCAAATGGGATGATACTTCTCCTCAACTCCATCATACACGGATCTAATGGCCTCTTTGGCCCTATCCATGCCCTCATATATGTAGCCCATTGCGAGCTTCTCCCCATCAACAACTTTTAGGAGAACTAGCAAGGGCTTGATAAACTGCAAAGTGCAAACATTAACTTAAGTGTGAACGAAAATAAACAAATAAAAGTAAAATATGAATAGAAATTAAAACATAATGAAGAATTAAATTTTACCTTCACAATCTCCTCTGCTAGTGTCCAAAACCTTGGCTCATAAAAAATGCAATTAGTCACATCAATCCCTGCAGTGGTCGTAGCATAGGATGAGGAAGACCACTCCTCACTAACAAACATGCGCTTCAAAGATGCCTTTGACCGAATCAAGGATTGTAATGTAATAAAATTTGTGGCAAACCTAGTGATGCCAGGACGAGCCAACTCCCTCAACCTCGTGTATTGCCTCATTAGGCTAAGGACCCATGTGTGATTGTATACAAATTTGCAAATGTTTTTTGCTGCATCCACACATGTTTTGATCCAAGGGAGCTTGCCAAGATCCTCCAATATGAGGTCAAGGCAATGTGCAGCACATGGAGGCCAGAATATAGTACGGTGCCTCTCCATCAATAATCTACCAGTAGCAACATAATTTGCTGCATTATTGGTCACCACTTGAACCACATTCTCTTCGCCCACCTCAGCTATCACCTCCTCTATAGCCTCACAAAGGTATGTGGCATTTTTGACATGGCCAGAAGCATCAATGGACTTGATGAAGACGGTTTCACCTGCAAAAAAGAAACAAAACCATTTATTCAATAAATTAAAAAACATAAATCAGCCATATTAATCACTAAATCAAATTCAAATTTCAAATTAATCAATGCATCGAGGGAAGTACAATTACCTGCGGAGGAAACTAGAAAATTAAGTAGCGTCCTATTTCGCCTATCGGTCCAACCATCAGTCATGATGGTGCAACCCAAACTCCTCCAGTCCAAGCGTTGCTCCTCTATTTGTGCTTTTACATCTGCCACCTTTTGACTCAAAAGTGGGCCCTTTAATTCATCTTCGCTAGGGGCTTTGAACCTCGCCCCACATATGCTTATGGCATCAACCATATTTTGCCAAAAGGGAGACCTAAAACATGTCATAAATAAATTAATAAGTTACTTAGATAAGTATTGTAAAATGAAAAGTTTTAACTTTTAACATTAAATTTGAATTCGACAATGAGATAAATCTATATTCTAAAATTTAAATATAAATTTTAAAACAATTAAACAAAAAAGAATTACCTGGCTACATGGAAGGGAATGGTGCAATAGTATCAGAAGTTTGCAATTGATTTCTTTGCTGCATCGTGTGCGTCCTTGTTCCAACCCATGCTCTCAAGCGACGGTTGGGAACCAGGAGTACTGTGTGGTACAAAATATGAATCCACCCTAGATTTACGAACTCTAGGGCCAATGCTAACACTCCCACTACCACTAGTAGTAGCGGCAGCACTAGGAGTACCCATAGCTGGTGCAGTAGCAGAAGAACTAGCACTAGGATGGTATGGAGGCATGGAAGAAGCATCTCCAACACCAACAATGCTCGCCAACTCCTCCCTCTGCCTCTTTTTCATTTCTTTTTGCAATTCAAATGTCTCTAATTGCACTTGCACCTCATGAACAGCCTCAGGAGGTGCATTAATACAGCCCACTGCATCATGGACGGGTATGCGAGCAATATGGTATTTCAATCTGTTTATGCCTCCATGATATATTGTTTTGCAAT
This sequence comes from Sequoiadendron giganteum, assembly GCA_007115665.2. NCBI lineage: Eukaryota > Viridiplantae > Streptophyta > Pinopsida > Cupressales > Cupressaceae > Sequoiadendron > Sequoiadendron giganteum. Next base: position 496,927,827 of record CM021105.1, read on the forward strand.
ATTTACATATTGCCTCTCCTTTTTTCTGCTGGGGAAAGATTTCAACATGTTTCCAAGCAGGGTCTTTTCTGCCTAGGGTTTGAGACATTGTGAAAATACGGTTTGAAATGCAAATGAATGTGGCTGCAATAACAAGTAGGGTTTCTAAAATTATTTAAGTTGCAAGTAGGGTTTGTAAAAAAAGAAATGCATACTAAAAAAAACAACGATTTTACAAATTACAATGAATTTTTTGTTAAAAAAACCAATTAAAATCAAACTTACCTCTTAGATTAGGCTTGAAATGCAATGCAAACTCCTTCCAATTGCCGGTAATGAGCTCCAATGCACTTCCTTGCTGGTATGAAGCTTCCCAAATGCTATCTGATAATGGATTTGTCTTCAAATTGTTGCTGGTTGCCCTACAATGAACTCTTGTTTTTCCTCACAACTCTCTTTTCTCCTATTTTGCCAAGTAAATGAAATGAAGTTGCTTTTAGGGTTGAGGAGAAGAGTAAAAAAAAAACCAAATTAAGTGATTGTTTTATGTTTTTTTTTGCTTTATTCACTTTGCTGCGCTGATTGAGTCCTACAGTTGGGACTTGCCTAGACTCGGCGAGTCCTGGTAGAACTCGACAGGACTCGGCCGAGTCCGAGTTTGAGCCCCTAGGACTCGTCCAGGGTGACTTGACTTGGGACTCGCCGAGTCCTGGCGAGTCTCGTTACTTTGGTTGGCACCTAAGTATGACAAGGATCCACATTGGGACAAATTATCTTTTGATTGTAATGATGTCCTTACTTCATCCTGAGAGCCATGCATAGAGGATAGCATCAATAGTGATTTTTTCGATCTAGAAAAGAAATCTGATTCCACATTGCTGGTAGATGATCTTGAACAAAGACCTTGTGGCTTGGTTGATTTGAATTCACAATTCACTATTGGGGTTAATAAGGGAGAGACATAGGTGGTTTGGGACAGCCTTGGAAACTCTGATGACATGTATGAGTCTAATTCTGATTTTAACATGCAACATAACATCAGTTCATCACCTTGGTTTGATCGTGACTGGAAAAGACAATTCTTGGTATCCGCTGAAAGTGAGGTGCATATTTTATCAAGTTTGGACAGCAAACATAAGCATGTAAAAACCTTAATTCAAATTGCACCAATAGAACAAAATGAGCTTAATATCTCATTTTCTGATTTGCAAACAATGAAGAGCTCTATGCAAGAATTTAAAACAACTTACACATGATGTATGATAGAGATATAGCCACTAAGTTTGCAGATGAGACTTTGTCCTTGACTAAACAATTAAGGGGAGAGGTTAGTGAACTCACTATTGAGCTTAATTCTACGAAGCTTGCTTTGGAAAGTGTCCAAGAGGCACTTCTTGAAGCAAACGATCAGCTCTATGAGACTCAACAGTTTAGGGAGAAGGAAACTAGAGAAAGGGCAAGGGAGATCAAACATGTAATGGAGGAGCTCGATTGCATTTAGGAGGAGTATGATCTTGCACATTGTCCTAAAAAATCAGAAAATAAGAGTTTGTATCAACAAGAGGATTGGTCTGATTTGGGAGTTGAGGATAATCATTAGTTTGTTGATAATCCTTTATTTGAGTGGGATGCTGATTTGACTCATGATAATCCACTTTTCGAGTTGGATGACAGAGACCTAACCAATTTCAGTGATGAGAGTGGATTTGATTACAAGATTTGGGACCCAAGTGCAATTTCCAGTCATGAAGTGTTGTCTTAGGATTGGAGTAGTGGGTCAACTTCCAATATTAGTACCACTGCCCACTTCCCGATCAGCTTGTACATGACTTTGGGTTCGGATTTGCAGATGAGTTGGATGGTTTCTTCAGTCCAGCAGTTGAGTAGTTCATGGTTGGGGCTAAATGGTAGAGGTGATTTGATCTTAGGAGATGATTCTGTTGCTACCTCCATACTCATCTCTCCTATGCTTTTAATAGGACTTCAGTTTGATTGTTGTTGCCCTTACATTTTTTCATTGGTTATGGTGACATCTTCTGATGAGAAGACTGATTTTGAGTTTTGCTAGGCTTTGGGGCAGCTAGTTGTGAGTGCTTTTCCGGACACAGTTCATTCATTTGTTGTTTCCGCTCTGGCGAGTGATGTTCACTACAGTTACTTCATGGAGATGATATGCATTATTTCATATGATGTTTGGATGTTTGTTGCGGTTTGGGTGTGTTGGTGTGTTCGAAACCGTTCTTTTGACACTTGGAGGTTGAGTGTTGATGTTATGATTATGGTTCGCAACAACAGAGGCATCACTTGGTTGGCTGATTTCAGAGATATAGCAATGATTGACTTGCTTTATATTTGGGGCATCATGAGGTGTGATGTCGAGGTTTATTTCTTATGGTTGAGCAGGGTGTTTTTAATGCTATCCAGGATTGTGTTTGGTAGTGAGTTTACTGATGTAATCTTCTCTGAGTTGCCTTGGCAGGATATATTTCATGGCATTGACTTCAATCCATTCAGGTACATCCGTACAAGCTTTGATGATTTTTACTCTTTGGGGGTCCAAGAGAGGGGGGTGCAGTTTGGGCACGTTGGTTTGATAATTATGATCAGAGTAGTGCAATGTTAGCATGGTGGTTCCTTTTTGAGACTAACTTGGAACTCGGGGATCATACTGTTCTGTAGTTTAGCCATCATTTGGGATGAGGGAGCCAGTGTTAACTTTCTAGAGCTTATTTATGTGGCACATCGGTTTGGTTTTCTCAAGGAGCATTTCTTTGAGGAGTTGATCGAGCCTACACAGTATTTGATTACTCTTTTTACAGGAGTTTTCAGGAGGTCTCTTGTGTTGGTACCTCGCAGGACAGTGCTTTGAGAAAATGGTGCTACAAATCTGTTCAGGATCGAATATATTCAAGCAGGTCTGATTATGTTTGTCAAAGACGTTTTTCCTTGACTCTCCTTTTGATGTCAAATGTGCTGAATGCAGAACATTAATTGATTATGATGTCTGCATATCACGAACGGAACTACCTTTTATATGTTTAGGAGACCCGCCACTAAGGGGTGTGTCTCTTGAGAGGACATGTCTCCACATGTGGAGATACGTCCGCTCAAGGGACGTGTCCCTTTGGGCGCGGGGGTTCCATACACAACCGATTACCATTCGGTTAGTGTTATTTAACACACACATAACCTTATATGTGGTGAGTGCATAAGTTCCGATTTATTAAATGCAGAAATAACATTTCATTTTATTTAATACGAATTTATATATATTTATGCTCATAAATTCGATTTCCAGAAATATGAAAATAAGGAGGATAATCTTGATCATATATAAATAATGAAGATGCTTTCAGCATTTGTTATCTATATCTGACCGCAGCTATCATCCATTAACACTCCCTCTTAGCTAGGGAAGATATTTCAAATCAAATAAGTAGAGATATCACCTTAACACGTGATATCTAAGATATGGTATGATTTCTCAATATTGTCAAGTCACATGACATTCTCCATAACACATCTCCATTAAACAACTCTCCCTCTTTAACTAGGGAGGATAACTTCCAAAAGTGATATCACCTAACTCGTGATATGAAAAGATATGGTATGCTTCTGAAAGTGTCAAGTCATATGACATTCTTCATAACACATCTTCATTATTATGGTATGTGCACTGACATCAAGTCACATGATGTCTACCATAATTCATGGCATATCCACGGATATAAATATCCACCATGATTATCTCTTAAGGATCACAATGATCTTCATATATCAAGTCTCATGATATCCATCAAGGTGTCCAAGAGATACTATCATGACATGTCCACAGATATCAAGTCACATGATATCTATCATGATAGTTTATCATTGTAGAGTCGTCACTTTACAATGTCAAATACAAGTGTTCATTATCAGAAAGATCGTCACCTTTCGATAATGTACACAGGGGGAGTAGGCCCATAAAGTCATGGAGTCACACACATGACAAAAGAGTTTACACATTAAACATCTTTATATATTAGTACAACTTATAAACAAATTTGAATTTCAAACATAATATCAAATTACATACCAAGTTTTCTTCCCGAAGAGTTCAATCTTAACTTTGGAGAGAAGTTGTTGAGTATGTTCGCTGTTTAAACATTTGAACTAATATACTCCAACTGGATCACTTTCCTTTCCACCATATCTCTTACATAAAGATAGGGGATCTCAATGTGCTTAGATCAAGGAGTCCCACAAGCAATTTACGAAGCCAAACTGCTTCTCTTGCCCCCATAGAGGCTGCATTGTAATCAGCTTTTGGCGAGCTTTGTGCTACAAAAGACTATTTTCTGAACTGGCTTAGAGCATTCACTAGGACCTTCCATTTGTTGCTTGAGTGCACTATCAACTGAGCTACTGGCCCTTTGTGGCTAGCCCATTATCAGACCGGGTGTGGCTTATATCCAACACCCCCCCTTTAAGCCATACTGCGGGTGCTGGGGCTCTTCTGTAGTCAGATCCTAGGACCTGTTGTCATGGAGTCTCTCAACATGACGCCTCATCTCAGTCTCAGAGACGAACAAGGGCTTTCACCTCATATCTCTCTATCTCAGAGAATTATGCATTACAACAAATGAAGATGTGACTCCCTCTGAAGCTTGAAGTACTTGAATCAACCTCCTGACCTCCTTGACCAAAGATGTTTACAATACTTTAGAGAAATGGATTCCAACGCACACCTCTGTAGAGATTCAGGGTTGTCCTTTTCAACCTCATCCCAGATCTCTCTATTATAAATAGGTTTGCAAAGGTACCAATGTTAAATCCAGGTTGATTGACTTGAGCAATTCCGATCTCAACTGCTGAAGAGGTACTTCAAGGATTTAGAATTTGGCCTTGCAATACTGCAACCCTTACTTATTCTCAGTGAGTCATAGAACTCCCTCTGAAGGTTAATTCTTCCTCTTCGAAAAGATGTCTTCAACCATTCATTCAGTCACATGGTTGCAAGCAGCGTATCCTACAGGATGCATCAAGCTCTTCTTGAAAGCAATCTCTTACACTTCTTGATCCGTCCTGAAAACATTATAGATGGATTACTAATAGTTCATAGAACTAAACTATCGAAGAGAAATGCTAGATGCATACATGATTCACTAGTCCAATGTTTATTGCATGAATTCATATCTACATAAAATTCATGAACATTATTCAAGCATGGAATACTTATCTCTTTATGTTGGTACACCATTGAGCTAGACCTGTAGCCAAGTCTCATCTTCGCCACGAAGATGCAGTACAACTCAAGTTCCTTGTCTTCTAAGTAGTGCCGAAATCTCAAGTAATTAACTCGGCCATCCCTAGCATTCATGTACTCAAAAGGTATCCTTAATGCCTGCAAACCCTATGTTTGTTGCATCAAAGAAATTAAACAGGCTTCTGATCCTTGCTTTCCTTTCTTCCTTTGTCTCCCTCAAAGCTAAGAGAACATGTTCAAGGGATGGCTGGCCGGACTTTCTCAGGTCGGACCATAGTTCAGACTGGGAAACTTGTGAATGTTCTTCGATTCATCCAAATGCACTCATAGTCATGTTCTCATATATCGAATTCACTGCAGGACCACTTTGGGGGGTGACGATTACATCCGTCGTCTAGGTAGAGCCGTTGGCTTTGGTCGGCGCCATCTGGATTCTGAATACTTTCCACTATTGAGTTTAAGCCTAGCAAACTCACACACACCCAGGTGACTCTTCCCGTGGAGAGCAAGACTGCACGCAGTACTAAGGCGATGTCATTTCTGGCAGCGAACTTCTTCATCTGGGATCACACTCACTCGCGTGCATTCAGATTTGGGGAGGACGCATTATACTGAACCTGTAGGGAGTGACCACCTCTGCAACCTTCGCATAGATTAGTGGTGATCTGAAAGTACTCGAAGACTGGAAGAGGTTGACTGATTGAATTGTGGCCAAGCCACAGACTAGCGCGGAATTCTAGTAGTCCTTATCCGCACACAGAGCTGCCATCTATCTGCGGACATACACAAGAGCACGGGTCTTCATCACGACACGGGGTAAACATAGGAGTTCTCTCGAAGGCGACTCAACTCAGATCAGGAGGCGTCACCTCTGGGTGCCGAACACTGGCTATTCTTGATCGTGCTTCATCATCTCAACCCACAAGTGGCATCGGTCTCTAATAAGACTCTCGTCTTGTCAATATTCTCTGAAAAATACACGTCTGGAATATAATTAGTGCTTATACAGCAGATACCTGTCTATAATAAGCTTCCACTAATAATCACCAAAGGCATATTAGCAACTCCCATATTCTCCTCAGACCCATCCGATGCACTTTTCGACAATAGGCTCAAGGATCCGCGTTTTTCTTCGAACTGGTCATTGAAATAATAGATTCCGACCTCTACATAGCATGAAGTTTATATGTTGATTCATTGACTCTCGATTCTCAGTTTGTCTTATTCCCGAGAAATACTTCACACCAGATTTTAACGTTTGACACAACACAAGAATAGAGAGGATCTCTTCTCTGAGTGCTTGGTGTATAATAGCTTGTGTTCGCCTGATGATTTTCATCACATCGATAAGAACCAATCCAGATTTACCGCCTATGCTTCTAAAGATCGCACAACTTCAAATGACGACATCTCGGAATCAAATTGTCCAAAGATTAGTGTAACTCAATTGCCCTGGTAACATTTCTCAATTCCGAAAGCAATCTCTCCTCTATAGAAAACCTTTTTCCATTAGAGAAGTAAAAAAAATGTTCTACCAAAGCTTAGCAAAAACTGATTAGGTCTTCTCCCCGAACCCGCTTTGATACCATGTTAAGGATCGAATATATTCAAGCAGGTCTGATTATGTTTGTCAAAGACGTTTTTCCTTGACTCTCCTTTTGATGTCGAATGTGCTGATTGCAGAACATTAATTGATTACGATGTCTGCATATCACGAATGGAACTACCTTTTATATGTTTAGGAGACTCGCCACTAAGGGGTGCGTCTCTTGAGAGGACGTGTCTCCACATGTGGAGATACATCCGCTCAAGGGATGTGTCCCTTTGGGCGCGGGGGTTCCATACACAACCGATTACCATTCGGTTAGTGTTATTTAACACACACATAACCTTATATGTGGTGAGTGCATAAGTTCCGATTTATTAAATGCAGAAATAACATTTCATTTTATTTAATACGAATTTATATATATTTATGCTCATAAATTCGATTTCCAGAAATATGAAAATAAGGAGGATAATCTTGATCATATATAAATAACGAAGATGCTTTCAGCATTTGTTATTTATATCTGATTGCAGCTATCATCCATTAACAAAATCTCCTAAGTTGACTTAGGACCCTAGGATCATTTTTGGATTCAGTGTGGTTCAGATTGTTGGTTGCAGGGTTGTATTGACATTGCTTGAGGACAAGCAATCTTTGGGAAGGGCAAACTGTAATGTCCCCATTTTCAATGTCCTTTGGGTTAGTTAAGTTCTAACTCACTATTTTTAGTAAGTACTATATTTAGTAACTAGTCTTGGTGGCAATGCAGTGTAGGGTTTCTTATTTGGGCAGTGTGTGGAAGTTCTTTAATGTTTTGTGCCAGTTTGATAATTGGTGGGTACTTACTATTTTTAGCAGTTTCTATTTATAGTAAGTCTATTTTAGGAAACTGGTCTCAGGCCCATAGTGCTCTCAGCAGTGTTATTTCTATGGTGGCATTGGAGAGCCGAAGGTTGGATTATTTAATATTTTCTTTTAATCAGTCACTTAACTTTATAACTTAAGTGAGGGGTGTAGGTGGTCATCGAAAAGTACCTTGGTGCCTAATAAGATAATGTTGTTTTAGAAGGCTGAATAAGGCAAAATAGTTTCCTTATGAGCAAGGATGCCTCCCTTGAGGAATATTTGATAATGTTTTAAAGTATAAAGCAAAATATTTAAAAGCAAATGAAGAAGGGCGTAGCTTTTGGAGGGAAAGCTTTTTCAAACTTGAGTTGCCCTAATTTCTCATTAACTCTTTATAATCTCATTTTGAGTCTCATTTGTTCATGTCTAAGTTGGTTGCATAACAGGATGCTGCTGGATTTTCTCCAAAGGTCTACAGTTTGGTGTTGAAGATGAAAACCCTCTTCATTTGGGAGCTGGTTTCGGTGGTGAGAAATCCACCATAGTCAGTTTGAATGTGACTCCATTCAGGGGTCACTTTGTGCTTCACAGATATTCTGATTTTCAGTGTTTTGGGCAAGGAAAGATGAAGATTTTTGAATATTTTTTAGGTGATGCTTTGGGGTTTGGTGTGTGGAATCTTGTCTTCACTCTAGTTTGGGAGGGTTTCAATTTTCATAGTGATTATTCAGTGGTTTGGAAGCCTTTCTTGAGTTTTCTGGACATCTTCATACCCAGGGCAGAAGCTGGTAATTGTTTCATAACTTTCTATTGGCCTGAGATTCCATTCTGGGTATTGTTTCTATTGATGCTCCTCATCAAGGCTTCTCATAGCATGTATTCACATGTATTTACTGATAAAAGACTCAATTTATAGAGCAGATCACCCTTCTCATGTGGCTACCATATTTGAGGTGATTTTCCAGATTTCAGGTCTGCTGTGTTAAAGCCTTTTCTCTGCCATCATGGGGTCTGAAAGTGTGGTCATTGGTGTTGAGGATTGCAAGGGGGTTGCTGCCCGTCATTCGGGTATTGTTTGTTGCAAGTTTGAAGACCTAACATTGCTGTTTGAACTTTGAGCTTCTATTCCAGGTCTGATTTGTTATTTTCTAAGTCTGATATGCATTTGTAAAAGTCTGAAAATTTTCTGTTATGATTATCAAATGAAATATATTACTGGAAGTCTTCTTGCAAGCAAGTTTCCTCTTGTTTCAATACTTTATGTTATATCTATATCATGTATGCAAAAACAATGAATGGCATTTAAAACACAACAAACAATCATCAGCAAAACGTCACAATCAGCAAACAGAAAACAATTTTTTTTTTCAGGGGCAGTCATTACACATATTGGTTTAGACAGTGTTGGTGATGAGGATTTTATCCATCATTGAAATGGAGTGGCTTATCAGGTTAGGGAGTGTTTATGACGAGGATTTTATATCCATCATCAATCCATTTTTAGCAGTAAATAATCTTGAATCCAAGCTACTCTAGACCAAGATGTTTCTATATACTTCTTCCGTTTCTCTGAGATTCACTCATGTAGTTTTGGTTAATTTGGGTCATAAATTCATGAACTTGCAGATAATTGCATCCTCCAATAGATATTCTTTATGGCTGGCCACCTCGGAGTCCATATTGTTTTTGGGGATATATTCAGATTGTAGAACAGACATAGAAGAAAATGTGTTAGCATGGCTGCTTGTCTGTGTATACAAGCTTTGGCAGAAAGCCTTTTAATAGAGGGCTTGGAGGAATAATCAAGGGCCTTGGATGCCTTAAGCTGCGTCCCATCCCGAGTCAATTGAAGTGCGTAACCCATTCTAGGAGACTATTTTTGCTATTTTTGAGTTGAATTGCAGAAAAAAGTTTAGTTGCTGTTTGAAGAAGCCCTATTTCCAACTTCCATGTTGGAGGAAAATGAACCAAAAAATTTATGCCAATTTGTTGAGATATTCCCAAAAGATTGATTCTACCCACCAATAGGCACAACATGAAGGGATGCGGGATGAGGGCACGAAGTTGTGTGAGCAGAAGTCATAGGGAATTCTTGCATCTAGTTATCTATCTATCTATATGCATATATATACACTATGTCACAAGATTTGCCGAATTTAATAAAAACCCCAAAAAATTGTTTATGTTCGCCTTAAAATTCATTGGAAAAAATGGGTCAGTTTTCTTATCAAAATATATGGGAAAAACCAGGCTTCGTTTGAGGTGAGCGAGATGTCTTTGAAACCAGAAATGCATTTGTTGTGCAACAAATCGCTTACCCAAGATTCCTTTCCATTTGACCCCAACCAAGTGCCATGCCGTGCCGAGATTGATTATTGCATGCCCCATCTTGTGAAGCTTTACCTGAAGGAAGCCTAGTTGGATTGATAGGTTTTCATGTCACTCCTGCCTCCCCTTTGACTCTGAATGATGGATTCCTTTCGTGGTCGACAAATGGAATTAGGTATGATTGAATCGCCGTCCAAGCTGCCTCAAATCAATAGATGTGGTTGACGTTTTAACTATTATTTTCTCACATTCATTTAACTTTAGCTAAGTACCTCGCAAATCCGTAGCTTTTATGTTTTGTTCTTTGTGCTTTATTTATTTTTATTTTTTGTTCTTTGTTCTTTGTGCTTTGTTTATTTTTATTTTTATTTTTTATAAAATTTAACATATAAAAATGTATGAACATTGTTTTAATTTTTAATATGTTAAGATTTTAATATTTTAAAATATTCAATTTAGATTCTTAATTATTAATTATTAATATAAGGCGAATTTAATCTCGATTTTTTTTACCCTTGCTGAATTTCATCCGAATTTGTCGAATTCGAACCTTGTGACTTAGTATATGTACATGCATTTTTTATTTTTTAAATTTCAAAATTATTTGCTTATTGTTAATTTATTTTATAAATATATGTTATTATTTTTTGATGCAAGAGGATTCAATGACACAACAAGCTGGAGCAGCCTTTACATTTGGCACTCAAACCAACGGGGCAAGTTCGTATAACCTCTTGGCCATGCTTGGAGAGGCCCGTGCCCTAGTGTGGCATTAAAAATTTGGGGTTAATTGTGGGGAATCTCATGGTAGACATGGGGGAGTGGGCTTGGTTCCTTAATATGGTTACACTCATTTGTACCTCAAGGTGCCCTCATGGCAAAACATAGGTAGGGGTGGGCTTGTGGTCCATGCATTGCCATAAGTGTGACCCCTACCTCTTGGTGTCCCCATGGGCACTACAAGGGTTACCAACTTACCCTGCTTGGTGGGATTTGAACTTGGGTCTATAGTGTGAAAGTCCTCATTCCCAACTGCTAGATCTAAACCTGCTTGGCAAAATTTGGGTTCAATTATGGAGAATTTCATAGCAAACATGGGGTGGGCTTGCTTCCTTAATATGGTTACACTTGATTGTGCCTCAAGGTGCTCCCCATGGTGAAACATAGTGGTGGGCGTTTGGTCCATGCATTGCCATAAGTGCAACCCTACCTCTAACTGTCCCATGGCCACTACAAGGGTTGCCTTGCCCAGTGGGATTTGAACTTGGGTCTATGGTGTGATACTCCTTATATCCCACCGTTAGGCCCAAATCTGTTGGGCATCTATATATTATTTTTTTAATAATATATTTAATAATTTATTCTAATTATTTAACTATATTTATACTAATAGCATAAGGTTTACACGGTCCATGATCATTTAGTTCACAAATTTCTGGATTGTAACTGTGTGTAATTTTTTGCATCAACGTTTCGGATCATACTCCATGATCCATCATCAGGATGCTGAGCACAGAGAGTAAGAGTGAAAAAATAGAAGCAGACTGGAAAGTTAAATAGGTGAGGGGGTAAGGAAGGAGATAGGTAAGACAAAGAGAGACGAACACCCACCCAATGTGACACACAAAAAAATAAATTAAAATATAAATTTTTATTAAAAATATATTTTTTATTAATTTTATTATTAAGACTCACAACCTTAACCAACTAAATTGAAAAAATCAAGAGCAAGAATAACAAGAAATAAGAGAAAAAGAAACCCAAACAAGGAGATAAATGAGAACAATGAAAACACAAGACAACCTCATCAAATGGATCCAAATAATTAACCACGATAAAGAAGAAGAAATAAAATAAGAAGTGAAATCAATTTATTTTTGTGTGTCACATCAGGTGGGTGTTTGCCTTTCTTTGTCTTACCTATCTCCTTCCTTATCCCCTCACCTATTTAACTTTCCAGTCTGCTTCTATTTTTTCACTCTTACTCTCTGTGCTCAGCATCCTGATGATGGATCATGGAATATGATCCGAAACGTTGATGCAAAAAATTACACAGTTACAATCCAGAAATTTGTGAACTAAATATATTTATACTAATATGTTTAAAATCTATTTAATTTTAAACATATTATTGTACAGCCAAACTCAGCTGTACTGAACCAGGGGAAAATAATTGCTGAACCACTAAACCTGAACCTGAACCAGCAACATAGGTCTCCACCAACTGTAGTTGGCACCTAAGTGTTGTCCAGAATCACTTTACCTTGAGTCCAATCATTTCTAAGCTTGGAGCTAGGCACCTGGAACTGCCTCTAGCTTTCTGCTTTGCATCCTGGTCTTGTTATCTTTCTGCCAATAAATCATTGTTCACGGTGTCAACTTTTTAGGTTACATAGCCTTTGAGCTTCTTCACATAATTTAAGGTAGCAAATGTTTTATCTCTCAACCAAGTGTATTTCCCAAATCCTACTTTCTTTTGTTTGTGAACATTCATTTAAGTTTCAAGAATATTAGGTCTCGGCAAGAGAAAAATGAATTTCCATAGGGAAGATCCATTCAGACAAATGCAAAACAAGACACTGAAGATCCAGCAAGGCTCTAAGTTTTCTGGGTCCCAAGGCTTTGTTCATAAACCAGATATCTTAATGCCAACACCATCATGAGTTTGGGACAAACAAACATACAGTCAGGCCACCAAGGAGATTCTGTCTCTCCTAGGTACCTTTCAAAATAATGCATCCTTGGGTGGAAGTGGTGGTGTTTGGGACTATTGTTGGGATCTTAAGAATGAGAATAATTTGTTTTGGTAAAGCTTGCAAGACAGAGTGGAGCATCTGTAGCCTGTCTGTTGATAAAAGCCATTTGTCTTGCCATCCTTCCAGTCTTTGGCAGAAAGTATAAGTTAAGTCATTGACTCATCACAAATTTGCTTAGTGACTTGGCCTTTAAAATGAGGAATCTCCAGGTAAATGCTATGCAGGGCTTTTTTGTGAAATTAAATTATTACAGATTTGGATGTGTTCATTCAAATGTGTTAAAGAACATGTAATATCCCCTTCTTTGGTATCTTAAGTTATTTTCTGAATTTTGACAACCAAAATAAACTAGAACAGCAGACTAAAATTGAAAACAAATAGCTGAAAATGCTTGATCAAATCCTCCAATTCTGAAATACCATTTCATATGATGAATCTGAATCAAACTTTAACAGTTATAATTGCTGGTATGTCTGATATAAACCCTAGGTTGCAATATAATCTCAGATCTGAATTATTTCAATGATCAGGAACACCAATACAAACTCAATTCCACCACCCCAGCTTGTGGTGTAATAATGAATGCAAATGACTACAACAAATATAACAATTTGGAACTCCTCATATCATGGTGTTCATATTTGACATTTTCAACATATTGATAAACAATGTTATCATGTTATATGACAGCAACTGAGTGACAACCCTATTATTTCCTATAGAACATGATCTGGAAACTTACATTTTATTCGATGAGCTACTAAGAATCACAGGTGATATGCTTGGAATCCATGGTAGCACCCTAGACAATTACTACAGCAGCTGCTAACCTGTGACCTGGGTAGAAAATGAAATGGCTACTCTAATATTTAGCATGATTAGTTTCTGGATTCAATTGTGTAAAAACTATTTTGCATCAATGTTTCGGATCACACTCCGTGATCCATCATTAAGATGATAGAGAGCTAAGGATGATTTTACGTCCTCAGCTCTCTATCATCTTGATGATGGATCTTGGAGTGTGACCCAAAACATGATGCAAAATAAATCTTACACAATCAAATCCAGAATCTAATTGTGCTCAATATTATGGATTGAAGAAATGTGATGTCTTTAATACTCCAATATTTGTTGATATCCCTGCAATCTTGGTAGAATATGATATTCATATAACCACTCCCATATGTGCTCATATCCCTAAGATCTGGGCAGATTATGGTGTAGTGTGGATTTTGCAAACAATAAATGAGCACCATTTCCTCCAACAGCTGCAATCTCCCTTGACACATTAAGTGATGACTGAGATGATGAATACAGTGGCTGCTTTGACTGGTAAAGTGCCCTAAATGTCTGAATTTTACTTCCTAAATGTGGTGCTTAGCTAGGATATCTCAGATCCAGCTTCTAGTGATGTCCAAAATCCACTCAAAAACCTGAAACTTAATATTTATTATTTAAACCTTCAAATATGCTTTCGTGATGAAATGGTGATATTTGTTTGCATAAAACTTTGTAGCGACATTGTAGCAGAGTGACAAAATCTCCAAATTCTCCACAAACCAGTGCAATTGTGATTCCTGGATGGAATCACCCAAGATTGGAAGCAAGGGTTTTTGTCCTTGGTCCCAAATGTGGAATCCAAGAGGGTTTTCATCCTCCCAAACCGTGAACAAACCAAGGGTTTTTTGTTCTTGGATGCGCTAGATTGAACAAACTGCTCAAATCTGAATATAGGATTGAAAAGATAACTTGAATGATGATTTAATAAAGATGGGCATCTCTTTGATATACCTTTTTGAATTGGGCCCTTGGGTCCTAAATTTCCTTCCAAAGTATTTAAAAATACTTTTAATTTATTTTTTTAATTTTTTATTTTAGTACTAATGTTTAAAACCACTCTTTATTTTGAATTTTCAATAATAATATTATTTTTTTTTATAGGTAAGTGCTGTCAAGGGAACAGCTCCCGAAAAATGCGTTAAAAAATGCATGCCTTGTCCATCAGGGGTGCATCAGCACAGATAATTTTACTTTCCTTCTAACCTAATAGAGCCTGCAACAACCCAAAAATGGGTGTGACCATAAATTATACCTCCAAAATTCCTTCTTTCTTTGAGGATCTTGGGGACATTGGATGTTTTAGTTTTGAAGGTGGAGATTTCTTTTTCTTCACCTCCGTCCACAACTGTTGGTCATCCGAGGAGATATGCTGGCCCAAGCGCGAATTTGCCTGTGAGGAAGAACCTGGGTTGCAATCCGTAGTAGTAGCCACCGAAATCGAAGAAGAAATAGGATTGGAGACCTCCAAAGATGGATAAGAAATGCACGCCTCGTCTTGCATTGGTTTAGGCGTGGGCACCTGCACATAGCAATCCTCCACAGCCGAGTGGGAGGGAACCAGGGCCAGAGTAGTTTTCTGCATTAAGGGAGTGGAAGTATTAGCATTCTTTACAGAAGGTGAAACAACATAATGTTTGGATTCAGCCCCAACCCACCATGTGGGGTTGTTTTTTGAGACAACACCGACATTCTCCCCAAAACGTCTTTTATTGCACTGTGTAGTAACATGTTCTGTAGCAAAGAAAATTCGACATCTGAATGCAATCTTTTCATAATCAATCGGTTGGCACCACCTTCTTTTTCCAACTTTGAGAAAGATTTCTGCTGGGAGGCCATTTGAAACATCCATTTCTACACATAAGCGAGCAAATGTTGAATTTTCATAGTTGACTGTTTCATCGGATAGACCCTGGTATTTCCCCAAGCTGTTGCCAATCGCTTTTAGACAGTCAATTTCCCAAAACTGTAATGGGAGGTAGGGTAAATGGACCCATAAAAATGCAGATGAAAATGACTCTATGCGTGGATCAAATGAAGGGGACCAAGGTTTCATGAACAAGAAATTTCCTTGGAAGAACCAAGTCCCTGGTTTTAACACCATTTCCTTGTCATCCTTAGATTCAAATTCCAAGATAAAAAACCCCCTTGCACACGGGTAAATGCTGATTTCATCTTCTAGATATTCCTTCCAGTTTGCCTCAATCCATAAATGGAGGTCACATAATTTAGGCCAAACCTTAGTAAATCTACAGATCAATGTGTGATCTTGCAGGTAGTCTTCTCTGTCACAGACTATGCCGTTTAGACTGATCTCAGGGGCAGATGCTTTCCGAACAGCGAATGGAGGACGCAGAGAGTCCCCGCCGTGAAGCCTAAGAGGCCCAAACTCTCTCATGGTAGGGGATATACCAATAGACGGCGAGCCCATGGAGATTCCCGACTCATGAGAACCCTTACATAGTGAGGAAGGGCGGGCAGCAAGGGCGTCGACGAAGCTTTTCCGCTTCCAGTCGCCTCCATCTTGGCGCGGATCCAGTGAACCAACCGTTGCATCTTTCGAACTCAACGCTTTAGCTGGTGAGGACTTAGGGTTTTGCACGGGAATGCCTTCCCCGCTGCAGTCCAGATCGCACGTGGTCAAATCCGGGGCAGTGCCGGAAATGACAATCACCTTTGCCAACTTCGCCTCCCAGAAGTCGCCTTCGCCATGGACCTTCGCAGAGTGAGGTGTGCCTGAAGACGAAGTAGGTGCGGGAGTTTTCGGAGCAAACATTTTTTCCTAACTTGTAAAGTTGTGAATCCAATAATAATATTATTAAGTTGCCCTTAAATTGGGAGTTGTTCGGCCCAACTTAAATAATCTTATTAATTTAATTTAACTTGAAAGAGGGGATATGACAGAACAAATCACTTGACTTGTTAGTGATTACTAGTTGTCTTGCAGGTCTCAACCAGACAAAATGAATTTCCATAGGGAAGATCCATTCAGAGAAATACAAAACAAGACACCGAAGATCCGGCATGGCTCTAAATTTCCCTATATTTTTTGTGTAGATAATGCTCCAAACTCTATTATGATACCATTAGATCCTTTAAACCACCTTGTCTCCCAATGCTCTATTTGTAAACTGGGTATCTTTATGCCAACATCATCATGAATTCTGGTCTAACAAACAGACTTCCAGGCAGGCCACCAAGGAGATTATCTCTCCTTTGTGCCTTATAATATAATGTATTTTTTGATAGAAGTGATGGAGTTTTGGACTATGGTTGGGATCCTAAGAATCAGAACTGAGTACAGATAACAAGTACACTATTAATCAGGATTGAATTTTGAGTGTAGTGACATAAGATTAACTATGCCTTGACAAATCTCAAGTTCTTTAGAATCTTATATTGGAATTTCTGGTTCATATAACATAAGCTTAGCAATATCTAATTTAATGATATTAGATTTCCACAATCCATAATGCTGATTGTTGCTATTTCTAGATTTGATTGTGTGAATTTGTTTGCATCAACGTTTTGTATCACATTTTGTGATCCATCATCAGGATGTTAAAAGAGCATAAGGAGAATAAAAATGGTTAGTTGCAGACCCAAACTAAAAATAGGGGAAAGGAGGGGGAGAGGAGAGGTAGCACGTAGAACAAGGTGAAGTAATGAGACAAAATGATTTTTAATTGGAAAAACAAAAATTAAAAACAAGCCTGAAAATTAACATTAATTACTCTTCAAACATTTACACTCAAATAAACATATGACTATGATTATAATAAACTATGCAACACCGATATTTTTGATCAATCTATAATTATATATATAATAAAACATATCTAAAAGCATGTAATATATCTAAAAGTTTATATACTTAAAGGTAAGAAACATACTTTTAAATACAAAAACTACTTATTTATCAACGTATTTATCTATTTATAAATAGGAAAAATCTACTTAATTGAATACCTATTTATATACCTATAATTATAAACACTTTAAAATTGCATACCCAATTAGGAAGAAATCTATATATATTCATAAACATATAACTATTAAATATACAAAGATAGATTAAATAGATAAGTAGATTATCTACTATATAATCTACTTATTTATATGTAAAAGAGCATATGATATAGGCATAAGTAAATTATCTTCTCTTTCCTCTTTCTGATGATGGATCATTGAGTGTGATCCAAAATGTCGATTGAAACTCATACATAGTTTAATCCAAAAGCTTACTCCAATTAACTTCATGGACTGTGGAAAACTCATACCAACTAAGTAGATTATCTACTAAATTATTTACTAAATAATTTACTATTTATATTATATAGGTATATTAACCTATAAGCCTAAAAATATATACTATAAATATAAAGATATATTTACTTATAAATATTTAGCCTATATATCTATATTGATTTTTGTTGGTAAGCGGATTGGCACTTGAAATGATACTTGACTCGCCCAATGGAAAGTGGCACTAACACTCCAATAGTTGGAGAGATTGCTTGTGAAACAACAATCTTCCTTTGTGTTTGAGAGGGGCAGCTCCCTCGTATGATAGAAGTGTTTGTAGTTTTGTGTACTTTTAACTTGAAAGTACAAAAAGGTGAAAAACTAAATAAAGTTGAATAACAAAAACCCTAGTGGAAGACATACGAATACCAACTAGGACTTCACAGGATATGACGAATTACAAGGGGGTTTTAACACAAAACATGTTTTGATACGCAATGATAATGAAAAAAGTGTAACAAATCTCAACATACAAGGAGACAAGTTTCTTCGACACATTCAAACCAAGATACCAAGATATGAATGTTTTTCATTACATCAATCACATAGATTACCAATGGTTTTCACATTCACATAGAGGAACTACTGATTTAAAATACAAGAAATTAGTAATAATAGCACATGAATACATTTAGAGCATACAAACCAAACACATTCTTCATTATTTTTCTGAAATCGTACAATTCCAAAAACCCATCTATACAAAGTGTCAAGCCAAAAGTCTTGATGAAATCTCTCCAAAAGATTTTCTCAAAAGTTTCCCTTTCATAAGAAGTCCCTTTACAATAGCCTAAGCCTTGTATACATAGGCTTTACTTGGTAACTAACTCATGACCAACTTATAACTACCCAAATGACTACCTTTTTTAATATTCGAGAGAAATAAAAGAACTTTATCCAAGTTAGAAATCTCTCAATTTTTGCGCGAAAAAGACTTATTTTCTAATCTTTCATAGTTATGAGATATAAAAGTCACTTTTACAAAAAGATAACATTAAAACATAATAAGTGACTTAACACTTAGAAAACTAATAGACACATGTGTAATTGGAATTATTGAAAAACTCCTCTTCCATCTACATCAGTTCTGACACCTTCTGCAAAAGTCCCGTGGGCTGCAAGTTGCTTCAGATGAGAAGACTTTGCTCTGAAAATTCTAAAAGCTTTGATAGCTTGAGCTAGGAGTTTGTTCCTATGAACAATCACATTGCTCATTCTAAATTTCCAGTTCTCATGAATTTTCTGAATTTCCTCCAAATTCTGACAATAATCAGGTAGGTGACTATCACACATATTGAGAGTGGCAGAAATGCTACTTAATTTCTTCATCGCTTCCACACTGAGAGCTTGTTTGTTGAATAATTCAACATTGATCATATCTTCAAATTTATTCTTGATCACCTGAATATCCAGATCATGAATTCCACATTCTTCCATTGTATCAATGTTGAGTGACAGGAGGTCATTTTGAGCTCTTATCTTCAGGTGCTCACAAGTCACTAAAAGATTCTCCTGCTCTGTCAAGATTTGACTGAAAGTCACAAGCTTCCATTGTACGCTTTGAAACCACATATCAAATCTAACCTCTTCAATACTTGAGATAACCTTTTCAGCAATCAAAACATTAACATCCATCTAATTCATCTCCTAGAGATCCTTCGAAATTCCCTGCCATACTGCCTCTTCCTCCCTCATTCCTTTTCTCTTTGCTGATCTCTTGCCCTCTTCCATGGTTTTACAGAAATCCTGCAAGCTGATATGGCCTAGCTTCGTGTCCGTGATTTCATGAAGAGTGCTTTCCAAGACTGACCTGAACTTGTACCCTTGATAGTTGTACTTCATAATTGCGAACTATGATGATGTCACCTGACCAATTTTCTTGTAAAGAACTTTTATCTCCGTAACACTGTGCAACTATTTCATGAACAATCTGGATTTCATGACGTGCATCATCAATATGAGCAAAATATTGCTATTTTGGGCACAAGCAACACAATTATTGAAACAATTCATGAACACCTTATTTTTATGCTTTTGTAAGGACTCATGTGCTCTGTCTGTGCTTTCAAATCACATGCACTTACAAATTGTTCACAGCTACAACCCTTTACAAAAATTCTTTTGTGTGTTTCACTTTGGCGAATGATTACACGTGGTATCAAAAGCTCTCATTTTGGCACAGACGTGAACATTGCTGATTTCGCCTTCAACTTTGCTCAATGCACTTGTCTGAAAGTTTCTAAAACATTTTCACCAATTCATTTTGTGAATAACTTGCTAACATTTCACTCTATAAGGTGATACTCTCCAAATATCTTGCCAAACAGTTCACGTGCTTGCAAATGAATCACATCTTCTTCTTCACGCCATATTACTGTGCTGACCTGCTCATAAATCGCTTAGAGATTCTTCACACCTTTTCTAGGTTTTATACTTCTGTTCTTCAATTTTCCCAAACATTTTAAATTTCAAAATTTTGTTGAGAAATGAAAAAGATATCATAGTTTTACTGCGACTGTGTTAAACTGAAAACAACCCATAATGAATCATGTCTTCTTCTTCATGCCATATTTCTACGTTGACCTGCTCATAAATCGCTTAGAAATTCATTTTCTGGGTTTTATACACCTGTTCTTCTATTTTACGAAACATTTTGAATTTCGAAATTTCGTTGAGAAATGAAAAAGATATCACAGTTTTATCGTGACTGTGTTAAATTGAAAATAAGTTAAATAACCCATAACTTGTCTCACACTTGATGGGTTGTGACTTGTGATTCAAATCCACAGTCCCATTTTCTAACTTGTGGATTTAAGTTGTGAATGTGGGTTGTGATTCAAATCCACGGTCCCATTTTCTAACTCGTGGATTTAAGTTGTGAATGTGGGTTGTGATTCAAATCCACGGTCCCATTTTCTAGCTTGTGGAACCACAACTTAAATTTTTATTTTCCCACTTTATCCTTTTAATTACTTATTTAATTAAACTAAGTAATCATTAAAACCCAAACTTTGAGAGCTTAAATTATACCATCACATTTGCACATCTCCTCTGTGATTGGGCATCAACAAAACATTATTTTATGTTTCAAAAATATTGAATCTAGGAAGACCCAAAAGACCATTGACACATCCACTGAAAGCCAATTTACCTCATGAGCCCACCGACAAAGAAATTAGTATAACTTTTGATTGACTTCACATTTTTGACTAAAAATTTGCCAGATTGTCCAAAACACCAATATGATGAAACCCAGTGAGCGAAATTTGCACAGCTCTTCTGAAAATGAAAATTTAATAGTTTCCAACTTTCCATAATCCTGCGTGTGAAAAATTGAAGCATTAAAATTTTAAATCTCTTAGTCTGTGAGGTGTCAAGATTCGGAAACTGGCCACATTGGCTGAAATACCCCTAGGAACATCTCCATTGAAGGAATTTGCACCAGCTTACACCGATTTTCAAATTTAATTGTTTTTGTGAATTTCACTCGCTTTTCACTACTGCACTTGAGGATTGGAACTTGGATGATGAGCGATTTTGCTTCAGACTGGTGAACAAGTTACATGTGAGGATAATAGGAGTGTTTGTGACTAGGAGAAACTCAACATTAGCATTTTGAGCCAAAATTTTTAAAATTTGGTGAGTTTAGAAACAAGGCTAACAATTTTCTAGAAGATAATTTTTTTTTTAAACATATTTTAAATGTTTTTTTGAATTTGGAATAATATATTATATGAAACTATTTGTATTTGAAAAGAATAACCAATTTAGTAAAATATTTACAAAATATAAATCTATATAGATAGATTATATAAATAAGAAGATTACCTACTAAATAATCTACTTGTTTATATATCTACCTAAAACTAATCTGTCTATTTATAAATATAAACTAAATCTGTAAATCTATGGGAGTAGATACAAAATATCTATAAATATTAAATACATATATCTATATTTAATAACTATAAATATAAATTTATCTACTTATATAAATATACTTATAAATAGAAAATTTGCCCATATATCTACTTAAAAACAATCTGCCTGTTTATAAACAGCAACAATCAATATCTAATTTGATGTGTATTCTTAATTGCTTGTTCCTTGTTGTGGAGAAATTCAGTTCATAAATTAATATAATGCCACCTATTATTTGCCTTTATTCCATGAATCTATGGTGCTCATCTGAAATGAGGCTTGGAAGGAAACTCTTCACCTATCTTTCATGAATTTTCACAATGATTCTAGTATTTTAAAATGTATAGGCCATGTTGAGTGAAGAGATGGGCCTGTAGAAATCTAGATATTTAGATTCTTTTCTTCAGGTATGAGAGCATTAAAGATAGTGTTTATCTCCTTGAGGATGTTTTTGACTCGTGGAACTCCTCAACTGCTTGCTGAACATCTTGCTTTGCCAAGCTTGAAAAGTGATAGGAAAATACCAGAGGGAAGCCATTTATTCTTGGGGTTTTGCCCTCTGCTATGGGAAAAACTGTATTTTTAACCTCTATTTACTGGAGATGAGAGCCATGAGGAGACCAATATGTTCTGCAGTGATAAGGGAAGGAGTGTAAGAATAGAGCCTATTCTGATCCGGAATCTTGTTGGCTGCACTTGGGGCTTTGCTCTCTTTCAATGGTAAAACTGTATTTTTAACCTCCATTTCTGAAATGGGAGCTATAAGGAAATCATTCTGTTTTGCAGTAATATGGGAACAAGTGCAGGAGTTGAGCCTATTCTGAGCAGCAACCCTGTTGGCTGCAAGGCTTAGAAAGGAGGTGTTTCAAATAACCCATTGTTTGGTGTCTTATTTTGTCAGGGGAAGTCAACATGTGGGCCTGTGGCCGTTAGGGCGTTCCAATAATGTGATACAGTTTGTATTTTTGAATTTCGTAAGCTATAGTAATATTTTTGGGGAGTTTTCTCTTCATGTCCCTTTCCTTCAGATTTCAACCTTGAGATTTTGTATATTTGTCTCCTCAAGTGGGGTCCTTCCTGATTCTTCCTAATACATCTTTTGGTTGGAAGGGTTATGTTTTCTTGTATTCTTGATTGTACATTGGCCATCTGCTCTGCCAAAATTGTCTTTCTTTGAAGTGTATTTCCAAGCACAGTTATGTTCCAGATTTTCAATACTGCCCAATCCTCTTCAATTCCTTGCTAGATTATAAGTTGAGGAGAGCCTTGATCTTCCATTTGTCCATTCTTTGATTTATGGGTGCTGAATGTTGATGTTATTAGCAGCTTCCTGCTGCTTCTTCCAGCTTACACAATTCGAGAATAAATCAAATTAAATAATAGCCTACCGACTATTTAATTTGCTCATTGAGATCATTAATATTCATTTATATATGTGAAGGGGTGCTTCACAAAAGGTTTAATATAAATTCAGTTTGGGGCAACCCTCCTTGTTGATTATAAAGTATCTTGTAATTGGGCTGACCTCCTTGGCAATTATTGTAATTTATTTGTTCTCCTTAAGTGGCCGACCTAATTGAGGAGTCACCTAACTTTGTATAAATGCAAGGTCGAACTTGTTCATTTTATCATCAAGTTCAATCAAGGATAATTCGTATTCAGCAGAAGTTCGCACTTGAGCAGCAGTCTCTCATCTTGCAGCAGCAGACCGAATTCAAGGAGAACATATTCGTTTGTATCTTTGCATCTAGGAGAGGTGCTATTATTCATTATATCAAATTCGCCTATGTGCTGGGCCTGAGTTGTAAGCAGATTTCTGCTCTTTTCTTCATTATATAAGAGACATATTTGCTGGGTTTTTCTCCCTCAAGAGGAGGGTTTTCCCAGAGTATCTTGCTGTGTTTATTGTCTTATGTGTTGCATTTTCTGAGTGCTTTCTTTCTGCATATCTGATCATTAAAACACTAACATGGTATCAGAGCGGGTTTGAAAAAGATCATGATCAGATTTGTTTTGTAGCACTCTCTTCAATCTTTTTCTGTCTATCTCTATTTTGAGTTTCAAGATGGTGAATGGTCTGAAAATCGAGGATAGACTCGAAGGAGCTTCTAACTATACATCATGGAGGTTCAGAATCATGCTCACTTTGGAAGAGAATGATTTGGCTGAGTTTGTGGCGACCAAAGTTCCCGAACCAGAGGAGGAAGAAGGGAAGTTGCAGTGGAGGAAGAAAAATACTAGGGCAAAGAAAGTGTTGGTTGATTCCATTAAAAATCATGTTCCGATTGTCTCCAAGTTGAATACAGCAAGGGATATGTTCAAAACATTGGAAGATATGTACGAAATCAACAACACCAGCTGGGCACTTGCACTGAAGCAACAACTTCATCACGTTAAGATGGCGGAAGGAGAATTTGTCATCACCTACTTCATGAAGATTTTCGAATTGAGAGATCAACTCTCTACCATTGGTCATATTGTTGATAACAAGGATTTGACCATGTTGGCTCTTAATGGTCTTCCTTCATCTTGGGAGTCTTACATTCAAGGAATCAGTGCAAGATCTAAACTTCCCAATTTTGATCGGTTGAGGGTCGACTGCATTCAAGAGGAGTCGAGGTTGGCAACTAGAGGCGTTGGTCAAAGTTCAAAGAATGAAGATATACATGTTCTCGCCTCTCATTCGTCGAAGAAAGGAAAAGTTTGGAAGAAAGGATTCTTCAAGAGGAATAGAGATAAAGGGTCAGATGGTGCTCTTGCATTCAAGACGAAGTGGGACCTCTCTTGTGTTCAATGCTTTAGATGTGACAAATTTGGTCACTATGCGAAGGATTGTCCTACCAGACCTAATCAACATACTTCATTTGCGGATGTGATTGATATCTCTCCCCAAAATGATTCTAGTGAATTTCTACTCTAGTCATGGGCCTATGTTCAAGCCATGAAGGTTGTGTACTGATCTGAGTGCAAGAGCAACGTATCGTACTGTGTCCACTCTTCAGAATAATTAAGAGATAAGTATTCTTTGTTTTGATTGTAATTACCCTTCTAGGCTAAAATTCAGTTTGTTGAGTTGTGCAAATCTGACATTATTTACTTGGACTATGTGTGACCAGTAAATAGTGATCACTGGGATAAGATTCTTTAGAATTAAGAATTATTCATTGCAAGTTGTATCATGCTAATTTGTGAAGATTGTTTTTTGTTATGCTGAGATTAGCTCTTCCGAGAAATTGGAAGAAAGACATGTCATGATTGATGAATTAATTATTTATTGCTCAGGAGATTTTGAATTCTATGAGATAAATATTGCATGGTTGAATAATGTTCATGGATTGTTATGTAGTTATTAATTCATGCTATAACATTGAGATAGTCAATCATGTATGCTCCTAGCAATAGTACTTCTATTTGAGATAGTTGAGTTCCATGAACTATTAGTAATCTCTTCTTAACGCTTTCAGGATAAATCAAGAAGCGTAAGAGATTGCTTTCAAGAAGAGTTTTGATGCATTGTATAGGTTGAAGAATGGAGACTCTACTTGTAGCTATGAGACTAAGTGAATGGTTGAAGACATCTTTTTGAAGAGGAAGAATTAACCTTAAGAGGGAGTTCTATGACTCACTGAGAATAAGTAAGGGTTGTAGTGTTGCAAGGCCAGATGCTAAATTATTGAAGTACCTCTTTAGCAGTTGGGTTCTGAATTGCTCAAGTCAGGTCAACCTGGATTTAACATTGGTAGCTCCGCAAACCTATTCAGAATAGAGTGATTTGGGATGCAGCCAAAGAGGACAACCCTGAATCTCTACAGAGGTGTGCGTTGGAAACCATTTCTCTAAGGCAAGCATTGCAGGCAATCTTGGACAATGAGGTCAGTGGTTGATGCAAGTGATTGAAGATTCAAAGGGAGCCTACTGAACCTAAAGAAGATGGTTGTGTTGCTCTTGATGCTGTTTCAGTTGAGGTCTGCGATGATATCCTGGTATAGCAGGAAGCAGTCTTTTGTGGCACTGAGTATAGCATAGGCCGAGTACATTACAGCTTGTGTGGCAGCTCAAGAAGCAGTGTGGCTTCGAAAGCTCCTTGCAGGATTGGTTGGACAATCATTGAAGCCAACTGTCATCCATTGTGGTAATCAAAGCTTTGAGTATCCTTTTGTCTTTCCAAGTGTTTCATGACAAAACTAAGCATACCACTATATCAGAGATATGGTATTGAGGAAAGATATTCAGTTGAGGTATATCAATACTGATGAGCAGATGGTAGTCATTCTCATCAAGCATCTCTTCAGGATAATGTTTGTCTACCTTCGAGACAAGCTTGATATGGTGGAGAATGAAGTCCTAGCTGAGAGGGAGTCTCAGTATCAGTGATCCTCTTTAATGAGTTCTTCTCTGTAAGAGAAATTCGAGGTGAAATCCTTTGTTAATGAGTTCTTCTCTTAGGAGAAGTTCGAGGTGAAATCCCTTGTTCCACCCTCTGGGAGAGCCATGGTGGATGTCATGTGTGTGACTCCATGACAACATCACGTGAGGGAGTCCGTGATGATTCTTTTTGTACTTGTGTTTCACCCTCTGGGAGAGCCATGGTGAAAGTCACAGTGAGGTGACAACATCACATTGAGTGATGAACACTTGTACATACCATCTATGGAGGTAGCCATGATGGTTGATATCACGATGAGGTGATATCTTATTTGCTTTCATGATGAGGTGATATGCTTTGTGTAGCTGGAAGTATCATCCCTAGCTAAGAGGGAGTGTTGATGTTATTAGCAGCTTCGGGCTACTTCTTCCAGCTTACACAATTCTAGAATAAATCAAATTAAATAATAGCCTACCGACTATTTAATTTGCTCATTGAGATCATTAATATTCATTTATATATGTGAAGGGGCGCTTCACAAAAGGTTTAATATAAATTCAGTTTGGGGCGACCCTCCTTGTTGATTATAAAGTATCTTGTAATTGGGCCGACCTCCTTGGCAATTATTGTAATTTATTTGTTCTCCTTAAGTGGCCGACCTAATTGAGGAGTCACCTAACTTTGTATAAATGCAAGGTCGAACTTGTTCATTTTATCATCAAGTTCAATCAAAGATAATTCGCATTCAGCAGAAGTTTGCACTTGAGCAGCAGTCTCTCATCTTGCAGCAGCAGACCGAATTCAAGGAGAAACATATTCGTTTGTATCTTTGCATCTAGGAGAGGTGCTATTATTCAGTGTATCAAATTCGCCTATGTGCTGGGTCTGAGTTGTAAGCAGATTTCTGCTCTTTTCTTCATTATATAAGAGACATATTTGCTAGGTTTTTCTCCCTCAAGAGGAGGGTTTTCCTAGGGTATCTTGCTGTGTTTATTGTCTTATGTGTTGCATTTTCTGAGTGCTTTCTTTCTGTATATCTGATCATTAAAACATTAACACTGAAACCATACAATTTCAAATTTTAAGGACAACGTTTAAGGTGTTATCCTCAAGGGTAATAAGAACTTGTCAGTAGTATTGACCCAACTGCCCTCACTTGGCGTTGTATTATCCTCAACTCAGTTCTGTTCAAGGATAAGTTGTCCAGTCTTTCTGCAATCAATTTATCCCCTTATTTTCCAATTTTATAAGGTGAAATTTGCTTCCTTTGGTCAGGACATGGATGCATATGGTTGTAAACCCTTAGCTCTCCATGAGACCTCGGAGCAGGACCCCGGTTCATTTTAATGACTTTTTGATAAGCTTGTAGTAAACCCCTGGGGCATTTTAGAGTAAATTCTACCCCCTTAATTTACTTCATGACCACATCTATTATGTAACAAACACCCCTGATTTTTTTTTGATTTGTTTGTTGAGTGTATTGTGAAGTGCGGGTGTTTGCATTCAAATGTTTGCAACATAACATGACATTCGTTCATAACATAGCAAAGAAGGAAATCAACTGTGAAATAGCATTTTCTTCACATTGTATCATTACAACATATATTGGTTATAACATCCAATGAAATCAGACTTATTGAAATAATTTGCAGACCTGATAACAGTCCCAAATGAAGCTCTTACAGTCATAAAATGAGCAGCAATACATTCAAATGTTGCACCCAAACCAAGCTACGATGTAAGCTAACCAACCATAGCACTTAATCTATAATGAACAGCTGCATGAACACTGTAGAAGGCAGACTGCAGGTCTATACAACAGAAGACCTGAGTATTGCTCACCCTTAAACTGGCACGGCTCCCTAGGAGGGGCGATTTGCTCCCATAAATCAATATTCCAGAAAATGCAAATGAACACTTGAAATGAGGCGCCCAACTATGAGGAGTCTTTTGGAAAACTACCTAGAACCAAACTTCGAACTCCAACTGAGCTACAAACAAATCACCACTTCCAACCATTGTGTAAAATGGATTTCCATAATTCTGGAAATGAATATCAGACATCTGATAATGCGACTTTAACACCTCCAAACATCACCAAAATGAAGCAAATCATCTAGCACACCAAAACCTCCGATCCCACATCAAAACACTGAGAAAATCTTCATTATTCAACCTCTAAAATGATGAAAATCAGGAATTCTGTAAGCACAATGGTGATCCTTGAAGTAGAACCACTCTTCGCGGCTAGGGTAGATCTTTCACCACCGAAACCAGTTACCAATGGTGAGGGTTTTCGTTCTAAACTCGTAGAAATAGAAACTTGGAAGCATTCCAGCAGCATCCTGTTATGTTGCCAAAAGATAGATGATCAAATGAGAGCCAAGAGATGCTTTTATAGAAGAAGGAAGTTAGGACACATAAGTTTGAATTCACTTTCCCTTCGAAACCCCATCCCCCCTTCATGAGCTTTTTTATTTATTTTAAATTCTTTATGCCTCCATTAAACTAGGCGTCCAATTTTGGAGGCCATACTTTGGCTTTTTAAAAACAACTTTATTTCACCTTTTCCTAGGCATGAGACAAGTGGCTTTTTAATGAACACATGACCTTCACTTAAGTTATAAAGTAACTTTATAACATAACTTAAGTGATGGAAAAAACAAATATTAATTTGATTACCCTTAGAACTCACCAACGCCCAAACAGGAAATATTACATTGCTGGAGAAACAGAGGCCGAAACTAGCTGCAAAAAATACACTTACTAAAAGTAGCAACTTCTAAAAATAGTAAGTGTGCCCAAACACCAAACTGAGACAATCTGAAATGTATTGAGACTTATTATAAATAGTAAGTACTGAAAATGGCCACTGCTATAAATAGTAACCCCTGCCAGAAAGCATTGAAAACCACCACAAAGCCCATCACAGGCTTTGAGTCCCCTAACCAACTCCACTTGGCCTACAGGAACCCTGAAATAGGCTAATGGAACTCTCTAACTGATCAGGTGCAAGAAGGGGACATTACATATTACCATGTTGTGCATGTGCCTTTAGAAGCTTCCTTTTATATGGGGCATTGAGCTTATGCACATTCCATGAAAAAGAATCTTTGGCGGTGTCAAAAGGTGGCCTCAAATAGGTTCTAATGCCCAAGGAAGGGAGTCATCTTTTTAATTTTGATTTATTTAGGGCATCCTCTCTCTTGAGTTGGTTTGTTGCCTCTATTAGGCATCTTTATTTCCATTTTAGGTGTTCCATTTCTGTTTCGTAGCACTGTTGTTGAGGAGTAACTTCAACAGTCCTCTCCTTTTTAGTGTCTATATGAGATTATGTTAGACTCTTATTGAGTTTCCTTTACAAATCCACTAATTATGAAAAATCAGAATCTCTGTTCTGTTCTGATCTGTTTCTCTTTTCTCTGCTTTCACTTGCCTTAGAGAATTCTAGATTGGTTGGAGTTTTTTGTTCTTTGTAAAAGAAGGGTTTTTGCCTTCTGTGTCCACATCAATATGCTCCTGTTCCATGCTATCCTACAATTCAATTCTCATGTTTTGTGGAGGTCCAATTGTACCTTTATGCAAGGGTTTGGGCTTTGTGCTAATTCTCCTGAATTGTTTTTTTCTTCAAATCAACTAATTTTTTCCTTAATTTTTGGGGCTTTTGGAAGGAGTTTCAAAGGGCAGTGCTGGGCAAGATGCCAATGTGTAATGACCCGTTTCATTCCTTAAATTGCAGCACTAAAATCCTAGGCATTGACAACGAACAAGATGTCCCATATAATAAATAGCTACTAATGGTATAAAGGAAGCAATGATATTTAAAAGGGAACAGCGATTAACAAGTTCTTAAAGGAAAATGATTGTTAAAAGGGGAAATGCAATGATTAATGAGTAGCGATTAAAGTAACATGCATAAAGCAGCAATTAATATATTTCAAAAGGGTGCAGTTAAAGAATAGTCAAGGCAGCAAATTTATAAGAAACAATGGTTAATACCTTTGTGACAACAATTTATTATACTATGATTTCATAAGAGATAATGTGCAACAATTAAGTTGCTGGGAGCATTGGTTAGTTATGAAGGGGCACCAATTAGTAGAGAAGGGATGCCTCATTTAGAGAAGAGGTATACCGTATGAAAGATGTGACTCTTCATCCCTTCTTGAGGGATATATAAGGTGGATCTCTTCATTGGCAAAGGCATCCTAGAAGATTAGAAATAGAAATATGGAAAAGCAACAGATTGGAAAGAAAGAATAAATTATAAGAGATCTATTGGATTAAGTATTATTGCCAAGAATATATTTGGGCAGTAAGTTTAAATATAATTATACACACACACACACACACACATATGTTCATATGAAGTATTGAAATTAATTAGAAATAATTATATATATAATGATGCTTGCAACAATTATTAATCCTTATTAGTAATTATTCATTTTAATTAATCTATTTGTTTCTCTTTAAGCAATCATGTGTAAGGCTGGCAAGGAAACATGTCCGGGAAGGGCGGTATAGGAATTGTCTTGGTTGGATGTTCCCACAACGTAAGTACACCACCCTAAGTTGGATGGTGTCATGCCTAAAACTTTACAACCAAAACAACGCTAAGGACACAACACAAATTCCAAATTAGATCACAAACAAAAAGACTAACTCACAAAAGTTTGTTTCCAAGTAGTTATGGAGAACAAGCCCTAAGGACCAGACCTATGCCTCAGGGGCTCATCTCTGATGGCCTTGCCTACATGACGCGCAAAGGCTTCGTAGTTCGACAACTTGAGTTTGCTACAACTCATATTTGATTGACCAACAATAACACATTTCATCTAGATTTAACACACAATTGATTTCTCAATAGCTTAATAAATACATAGAATAGACAACTATGATTAATCTATGCGGGCTCCTCTCGCTACATAGTGAAATAATAGAAAAGAGCTATAGAGGGGTTTCTTCTCTTATAACACCTTTTATGTGATATTTAAACTCAACCAAATGATATACTAATGATTCAATACTATACTCTATGTATCATGACCATTAACTAAAGGATGAATATACAAATATACTATACACTCCTATATCGTTGGTTTGCATAATAATACAACTTATTTATAATAATGATGTCCATAATTGCATACCTTAGCAATGTAGAAAGACAATTACTATATATATAGAAAAGAGTAATTAGTTCCAATAAAATCAAATTAATATATTTACTTTTAATAAAAGACATCCCTAATTTATGATTTGTATCGTAACAATAATTAAAACTTACCCC
The DNA here is from genome assembly GCA_007115665.2 of Sequoiadendron giganteum. Classification (NCBI taxonomy): domain Eukaryota; kingdom Viridiplantae; phylum Streptophyta; class Pinopsida; order Cupressales; family Cupressaceae; genus Sequoiadendron; species Sequoiadendron giganteum. The sequence continues at coordinate 496,959,255 of CM021105.1, forward strand.
TAGAAATGAATACAATACAACACTTGTGTTAACTACATCTGGTTGTATCTTTTACATTTAATTGATGGTATACTCCTATCTGGTATCTAAAAATGCTACATTAAAAGTCTCATCATAACATCCTATGTACTATCTTGTTTCAAAGGTAGTGGTGATCCAATGGCAGGGTCAAACAAAAACACACATCTAAACATAACGAGTAGTAGCACCAAACTCAAGAATTCAATGTGCATAAAATAATATCAAACAAATAAGACATAAATCATAAGACCCATTTACAATAAAATTATCAGAACATTCATCATTTATCAAATGATTATATGGTTATACAGTATTTTCCTATTATATTAACTGTATACTTCAAAGAAGATTTATTATACTAACTAATATTAATTGATTCCTCATTGACCTTTGTATACATATTTTTGTTTGAAGACAAACATCTGACCAGGGCTATAATATTGGGGCTGATTATATTCTCCGGTTATCTCTTTCTATAGTACAACTTTAAAACTACCACAATAGTTATAAGAAATGTTAATCACATACGTTGTCTATGGCATAAAAATCATTCAGTTGATTCTCCTACCCATGCATTCAATTAAATCAATAACACAAAACAATAATTATGTTTAAAATTAAAAAAAAAAGAATAAATTTATCAGAATACAAATAAATTAGATAAACTGTCTTTAAAATTACCAAAATGATGATTCCTCTATCCATTAAAAAAATATTCCAAAGCTGGTCAAATGAGGTTCTTTGGTTTTAATCATATCTTGACAATATGTATCATATCTCAAACATTAGACTAAATAGAATCTAACAAATACTGAGAATAGTGTAAATAAGTATTCTTTTGTATGATGAATCAAATTCATGACAAAGAGAAACAAATCAAATTATAGGATTGTTTGAAATTATCAACTAAAGAAGAACTATCAATAAAATCATGACAAAAAGTTCTGAGACTCTTCAGAATATTAAGAATCTAAACAAGTTAAAAATGATGTGTGAATGCATGCCTCAACGTCTTGATGTCGAATTAAACAAGCTCATTCCTTTTATGGTTCCTACCACCATGCTCGATTTGACCTCCATTTTCACAAAACACACAAAAGCCACATAAAATACTTGTCTTTGGAAGTATCTAGCACCTAAAATTTTCATTCAAAAGCTCCCCCTCTTGCGTGCCCCTCTAGCGTGATCGTGCTGCTGTGCAAATGGATTTGGTGCTTGATTTTCATTGTGCAACAACATGAGTCACGTAGGTCCCTGCCCAGGACACCCGATTTGCTATGTGGGGTCTCTCTTGCTATCTCGGAACAGTCTCAATATTGAACACACCTTGGGATAGGGAACAACACTGGTAGCAGCTTCCCTGCGTAGCTCCACAACAACAAGTGCTTTGGGATTAGCTCCCTGTTCGGTGAGAGCAATGAGAATTGCCAGGGTGTGTTGATCGAGTCTAACCTGCAGAAAATTTGATATGGAAAACACCAAATCCAATGACTCTCGCCTTCTATGCCGCTCCTCTATCCATCTTCATCTTGCCCACTTTCTAAATAATGCATCTAGTGGCTCAAGATTTTGTATAAATTGTAATGTGCTGATTTTAAAACTTTTGCACCAGCCATGTCATTCTATTCTTGATGCCAATGAGATAGTGGCAGAACTCATAGGATATGCACAAAGTGGGTTGTTGAAAAGGTTTTAAGAAAGCGATTAGCAGGTGTAAAGCTGAATTCCACACCCATTATTAGCATTCCCCTTGTCTGTGCAAAATGGGAGGTATATAACCCAACATGCCCATCCATTATGGCGGCATTAAAAGAGTATTTTGTTCATGAAAACTACAATTATAGACATGCATGTAAAATTAGAAGCAATAGACAAAGCACATTAATTATTTGGCAGAATATTTCAAAGAGATATCACCTCATGGAAATGCAATGCATGTAGGACATTCCAAAGGGATCTGTTGAAAGGCACACCATAGTATAGCAAAGGAACGCTGAAACTATGTGTTAGAATTTTTCAAAGCCCAAAAGGATTCTTGTTAGATGTTCTAGTTGTAACTGCTCCCATAAACATAAATGCAAGCTTTCCCCCCATGATTGTCGCCCATAACCTTCCATTTCATGAGGGTGAAGTCAATGATTGGAACGGTCAAGGTCCCATGCATGTCCAATGCTCTTTATGCACCTTATGGTGCTATAACATAACAAAGACAAAAATCTATTTTACCGTGAACTTCTAATGAGCTGCAAGTAAACTGGGTTACTAGAGATCATGGACACCCATGTATTGCATGGTGTCTGGATCCCTCCATGCCGTCGCTAACTTCTACAAGAGGTGGCGAGATTATTTATTTGTTAACTTAAGTTCACTATATCCACTATTAGTAATGTCCTCAACACATGTATTCATCCAAACCCAATTACTTAATATACTTTGATTCTTATTACAATTATAAATAAATCTCACCTTTCACAAAGACTATCAGTTAATCTTATTCCAATATTAGAACACCCAAACATGTTTTTAAGGGAATGATAACTATGAGATCTATTTGAATAGTTTAAACATTCAATCTTAATTCTTATTCATGCAACTTATTCCGAGTCAAAAGTGAAAACTAATGTATTCTCAAGCCTCAAAGTATACTTCGTCAACTCTTAGAGTTTCACTTTCATTTATATTTGTTATTCAATGTACTAGATAGGACTTAGTGGTGCATTTAAAACCTACCCTCAACTACCAAGGAATGTATAAATATTAAAACCCATAAGTTGTGAAGGTTTATTACCATTCAAGCTGATTTACCATTTAATGACAGTTGAAACTTGTTTTCCAATGACTCAACAACTGTTTGCAGGCATGGGACTTCTTTCAGGCTCAAATCTCACACTATATGTAGCCTATCGGCTAATTAGTTGTTATATAATTAATCTTCATCCATTTCTGGATTAATCATTTTTCTAATTTAAATTAATCATTTTATTTACTTATTTATTTATTTCCTTGAAACACATTTAAATTAATGAGGTGACATAATTAATACGAGGACATAGGTCGTGACATGTTAACACATCCAATAATTAAATGTACAAATTTCAGGTGGCCTTACAGATGGGATTTTCTTGGTTGGATGTCTTGC
>CM021105.1:496972251-497010169 GCA_007115665.2 Sequoiadendron giganteum
ATTTGATTTGCTCAATCAAATGCTCCTCACTACTTGTAATGATGATATCATCCACATATATTACAAGAAGGATGATGTTATTGCCTATTCTCTTGACATATATAGATTTGGATTTGAAGGACTGCATTGGAATCCCTGTTGCCCCAAATACTTGTCAATCTTGATGTACCATGCCTTGGGTGCTTGCTTCAAGCTATAAAGGGCTTTTGTTAGTCTGCAAAACTGACGCTCCTTTCTTGTAACCCGAAAACCCTGAGGTTGTGTCATGTACACTTCTTCTTCTAAGTCACCATTGAGGAAGGCACTCTTGACGTCCATTTGATGGACTTCCCAGTCAAACTATGTTGCCATGGCTAGAACTAACCAAATGGTGCTCATCTTTGTTGTAGGAGCAAAGGTCTCATAATCAATACCTGCTCTTTGTGAGAACCCTTTAGCCACCAATCATGCTATGTACTCGTCAAGTGTACCATCAACCAATGGGTTTCTTCCTTGGAGGAAGATCTGAAAGGACCCAAGTCTTATTTTTCATAAGACTCTGATGTTCTGTATCCATAGCCTTTTTCCATTCAGGTTTATGTGTCACCTCTGCAAAGTCTTGTGGTTTGTAAACACTCCGAATGTTAGGCATAAGAGCATAATTAATAGTGTTATGTATGCTCTTGCCTCTGAATGATTGACCCTCAAGTAGTTCATCATCTCGAACATCACCAATGAGTTTTTCTCACCACTTAGGTCTCATTGCAAACCCTGTCTATTCAAATCAACATGAGCATCATTTCATGGACCATTTGGTATAATATCATTTGGATGCTCTTCTAGGTTCTCTTGAAGATCATCTGGTATTGCCAGTGGTATGTGCCTGGGGGATTCCACATGTTTAGAATCATTAGTCCCCACCCTTCAGGTGTAACTAATGAAAGATGAACACCTAAGTCCTTAGCCTTCAAAGGTTGATTCAGAGTACTCCTGATGTTAGAAGAGACATGAAAAGGCCCAACTTCTTCATCAATCACCACATCCTTGCTGAATGTCAAGCGGTCAGTGTGCACATCAATCAATCGACAGCCTTTATGATTATCAATGTACCTTGTGAGCATTAACTGCTGACTCTTGGAGTCCAGTTTGGTTCTCTTAGCATCTAGAATCCAAACATATGTTGTAGAATTGAAAATCTTCAGATGACTCACGTTTGGTTTCCTCCCAGATCTTGCTTCCTTTGGGGTCTTCTCCTTCACTGCCTGTGTCAGAGATCCATTGAGATGATAAACAACAATATAAATTACCTCGGCCCAAAACCTCTTGGGAACATTCTTGTTCTCCATCATACATCGGGCCATCTTTGTAATAGTTTGATTCGTCTCTCAACAACTCCATTCTATTGTAGAGTGTAAGGTGTGGTGTATTGTCTTTTGATATCATGTTTAGCACAAAAGTCTGTGAATTCATGTGAGTAGAATTTACCCCCATTATCAGACGTAAGAGTGATCAAAGAACAACCAGACTCTTTTTCCACTAATAATTTGAACTTCTGAAATTATGTAAACACCTCTAATTTTTATTTTAGGAAAAACACCCACATTTTCCTACTGAAATCATCGACAAAGAATAGAAAATACTTGGCACCCGTGATTGATAGGTATACATTGGTCCACATACATTTGTATGAACTAGCTAAAGGACCCTATGAGCTCTCCAAGCCCATCCTTTTGAGAATAGAGATCTATGTTGCTTCCTTGCCCGACATGCTTCACAAACACCCTGAATTTGTTGTTGGATGTCAAGTAAACTGTCCACCATATGCTCTCAAGCCATTTGAGAGAGATACGATAGGTTGAGGTTCCCATAATGCGGATGCCATAGAGTACTAATCACAAATAAACTCTTAGCTCCCATTGCATGCTCCCAGACTTCTCTAGTGTCAACTAGCCAATACAAATCATGGTATTCAATGCCAACTGCTATAGTATGCTTGGACTCCTTGTCAACTATGCAACACTTGTGCATGCTGAAGATGACATCCAACCAAAGACAATGGTGCATAATTTGACTCATTGAGAGCAAACTGAGTTTCATTCCTGGTGCATAGTATACATTGAGGAAAATCAGATTTTTTCCTCCAGATGTGAATTGGACATTACCTTCACCAACCACTGTATACTCCTCATCACCACCAAAGATAACTGAATCTAAACAAGCTGTATAGTCAGTGAACCAATCCTTCCTATGAGTGAAATGTGTGGATGCTCCAGAATCAATGTACCAATTAGAGGACTTGGTGTGATCTGCTGGTTTTTTGGCCATAAATGCAAAGAAGGCAAACTCTTGCTCAAAATGTTCTATGACATGGGCCTTTGGTTGAGACCCTCCTTGGTTGGATTTCTGATCAACCAACCTCTTTCTGCAGTGTTTCTTCATGTGAGCAAGTTTGCCACAATAGTGACATGCCATAGTCTTTAGGTTCTTTGAAGAATCATCAAAACTCTTTTGACCTTTTTTCTGAGGCCACTTGTCTTTGCCCTTCTCCTTGGTTGCGAAGGCCTATTCAACAGTGGGTGTATCACTACTACTACCAAACTGTTTCTTCCATCTGTCCTGTTGCAAGAGTTTTTTGCACAAGTCATCGAACTTTAGGTCAACTGTTGTAGAAGTGATATTAAGAGTCTCAATAAAGTGCTCATATTAGTGTGGTAAAATCTTGAGTGTGATAACCACAATGTCTTCTTACATCTTGTGACCTATTGCTTCTAGTTGATCACAAATGTCTTTAATCTTCATCAAGTGATCTTGTAAAGACATCTTCTCGTCCATCACGATCAAGAATACCACATTCTTCAGGAAGAAGGCCCTACCCTTGTCCGATGTCTCATGCAGATCTTGTAGGTGCTTCCAAATATTAGTTGAGGTCTTGCTTGAAGGAACCTCTGGAAGCATCTCATTTGTGACAGATAACTTGAGAAGCATAACTGCCTCTCGATTACTTCCCATCAAATTTGTCTTGGTCATTTCTCACAACTATGGGACGTGTGTATGTACCAAGGACAATTTGATCAAGGCACTTGCATTTGAAGATGGTGAGCATTCGTTGTTTCCAAGTGTTGTAATTTTTGTTGTTGAACGTCTGTTTATCTTCCAACATGATGTTGGGTAATGGAGCCATCCCTCTCGTAATACGAAGTCACGAAAAATGATGAAACCCTAGGTTTGAAAAATAAAATCAGAACTCTAGTTTGCATAGAGAGGCAAAAAACCACAAATTTTGTCCAAAAATCTGGAAAAAAGATGCAAAAATAATTGCTCTCATTGTTGCAAATCCCCAGGTTATGATTTTGATCAAAGAACTCGTATTTTTTTTTTGAAACTTTAGGTGCCAAAAATAAAATTATGAAACCCTAGGTGCTGAATTTTTGAATGCACAAAATCCTAGCTGACATAGAAAACCCTAGCCGTTGTAGGAAATGTGTGAAAACCATAGCCATAGGTTTGAAAATCACCAAAAAAATGTGCAAAAACCCTAGCCATTTCAAAAAACTTTGAAACCTTAGTTTTTGTACAATAAAACCCTAGGTGCTAAAAAAACAACTTGGCCATCACGATTTTGCAAAAAAAACCGTTGCATTTTTGATTGCGTGCTGTCGTGTGATTTTTGAGGAAAAAATCCGCGATTCCTAGGAAAAAAGTCCTCAAATTTGTAGCGAAGAATTCCATGATTTTAACTTGAAACCCTGGCATGATTTTAAGCACGATTTATGTAGAATAAAACCCTATGAATTTTGTAAAATAATCTGCACAAGTAATACCCACAAAATTTTGTAAGAAAAAAAATTCATCAAAAAATATTTGTATGAAATTCGTACAATCGCTTTTGGCACGATTTCTTGTCTTGCATTGAATTCGTCATTTCATCGTCCATAGATTTCATGCACTAATTGATCTCGAAACCTGAGCTTTGGTACCATAAAATAATTATGAACACAGACGAAATTATTGCCAATATAATTGATTGATTTAATAAGAAGCAAACATATTCCTATATATAACTACAATGAGCTAATAATAGCGAAGATATATATAGACTAATAAAAGATAATTGAATGCTTAATTGAAAGTAATTGAATGCTAAAAAGCTAACTAAAAGCTTTAATCGATCCTAATTGAAAGCTAATTTAAAGCGTAACTAAAAGAATAAAAGAATACACCTAAAGTCTATTCTAATATCTTATATGACCATTAACTAAATATAACAATATTATTTTAATACATACTTGCCTGGTCCACTTCCATCACATCCCATATTTTCTAGCAATTTGGAGCCGAATGCCCTTGGTATGTATTTCAAACTTGCTGGTGGAATCATTAGATTTGAAATCTTTGAAGAAAACTTGATTGTGGATTCTTTTGCATACCTTTAACATAGTTTGTTCTTCTTGACAAGGGGTTGATCCCCTAGTTCTTGTAGGTTTCTCTCTCTTCATCTTGGAGTTTTGATAGCAATTCATTTTTACCATGATTCTTGTTGCATTTGCTCCAACAAATAAATCTTGGTCCTTCTTAACTTGCAGCTCCAGTATTCCCTCAAATGGTGCACTTCCTTTGAAAGGGATTTTTTCACTGCTAGTACTTGCTCTAGGCCTTCTTGGATATCTATATATGGCTTCTTTAGGAGATTTTGTCATAGTTGTGCTTTGTAACTAACACTTTCCAACACAATGAAAGAATTTGGAAAAAAATGGTTATATACAAAAGTTATTTGTCACCTAGTTATTCTTACAAGCATCAAGGAACTTGTGGCTTTGATACAAATTGATCATAATTTACACTTAAACTAGAAGTAAGGTAATCAAATAAATAAATGACATTTTCTTAAATTTCCAAATGAATTTGAACTTGGAAGGAATTTAAGTACTACTACATAAAGACATGAAGTGTTAAAATGTATTCAACACAAATGCAAGGATTTATCTTGTAAAACCTCTTGAAAGGTTAAAAACCAAGTTGGTTGAGGTTGTTGCTCTCTACATAAGTGTATTTCTCAAAGCAATCAAGTACAAAGAGTATTACAACATTTACCAAACCGATTACTGCCCCATCTTCCTAGTTCTAAGAGATAACAATTTGATTTTTTCTAATCCTCACAATATTCTACTACTTCTTTAGATTTGTCTAATCCTGTCACAATATTCTACTTCTTTTAGAGTGTTTGGAGACTCTTTAGGTGTGTACAAAGCCCTTCACATGGAATTCCAAAAGACAAAGACTCCTTTTCTTATTTGAAATTCTTTTTTCATTCAAGATGAAATCACCCCTTCACAACAAGTGACAATCATCAAACCTACATAGCAGATTTGAAATTTCTTACAGGGAACTAGTAGTTTTGAAACCACCCCATGTATAGAATGAACAAATTTATAAAATTGAGTTTTGTTGGTAATTTATTTGACTAGAACTTACCAATGTTTTCCTTTTTGGATGAGCTTTTATCCTACATCTAATGTAGATCATGAATGGTTTGCACCAATTGTTCTAAAAGGTTTTGTATACCATTGTATGCCACATGTAGTCAGTAATGTAGTATACAATGAGGGTTTTTACATATTTTATTTGCAAAACATTTGTTTTCATTTAATCTTAATGTTAACACTAAATATTCAATAAAGAATACCTCACTACAATGAATAATGTCCATAACAAATAATTATGTGGAATCGACCAATATTAATAAAATAATGTTATAATTGTTGGTTTTTACCATGTTGGAGATTTTTTGTTTGCAAAAAACATTTACATTTTTTTATCAACTAAAGTTGAATGGTGTTTATTCAATTAAACATTACTTGCTTGATATGGATCTATAATACAAATTTTCCATATCTATGTTACGTATAAAATGATTCTACAGAAGTTGTGCAATCTCTTCGATACACTATAATGGTATTAACAACTCAAGGGTGTGATTTAATTACAAATATAAGAATGATATTCAACACTCAATTAATTGTAGAAACCTTGAGGTGGTAGGATATGAAATTATATAGAGGGAAGTTTGTCTTGATTTTTTTTTTTGTTTTATACAAAATTATACAAAGATTGAATTTGAATATATAACATTTTTTTTGAATATAACTTAATTATGGTGGAAACATATTGGATAAAACATATTTTGAGATTTGTATTATAAATATCATGCATGTAATTTACACGCTAGTATATTGGTTGTGCAATAAAATAAAGTGGGTGAGAGAAAAAATAATTATTACACAATATTTATGTTCAAATATAGTTTGTAACTATTACTAAAGTAACAATAAAGTTTAGGTTGTAAGGAAGCTATAACACCCTTCCTACTATTGGTGCACAAAGTTGTAGGTTCTTGAAGCCTTAAAGCCATACTGTTCTCTAAGCATTAGGGGTGTCAAAATCAGAGCAACACACCTCTAATTTATGATTAGGTGGGGCAACAATTGACCAATTTATTAAGGTGGGTAAGACTTTTGACTTTGGGGTTACCTAGACCTCAAGGGGCTTCCCAAAAGTATCCTTAATAGGATTAATCACAGCTTAAGGTGAACAAATTGAAAGTGTTGCTCTAGTACATAGTTTATGCTTGGACCCAAAGGTTGTCATTAGACCAAAGACTAACCTATTACAAGCAATACCTCTTAATAAGTTGATAAGCATATCATTGTAGAACTATAGGATGTGGGTACTTAAAACATGATTCTCTAAAGATTAACTACAAATGTTTTCTCTAGTTGAATCATTGAATCATGAAATGCGTACAAACTAGTGTCATCCTAAATTATTGGTGTAGGATGTTTTTATTTAAAGCACATGGTATACTATTACTTTTATGATTGGTGCCTATTCATTGGGTGATAAAGTCACAACATACCATGAAAGCAAACAATGCATATACATGCAAGAAAATAATAATATTGAATAATTGAACATTCTTAGTTATCCTTCCCAATTTGTAGAAATTCATGTGCAATGAAGAAGATACCATTACACAACTTGTAACAAATTAAAATGCTATTACATTCATTAAATCTTTATTACATTCATACCAATGTGTGGAAAGAGGAAATCCTAAACTAGAATTTCTTTAATGATTCACAAATTGAAACATGGAGTCATTCAGCTACAAGAACCATTTACAATATTAATATTTTGTGATTTACAAAAATGCTACTCTAATGGTGAATGGTTTTGTGGGAGTTGAAACTTTAGAAGCTTCAATACTTGTAGTTGTGTGGAAAGTGATTGACCCTTTCAATGTTGGAAGTTTACAAGTATATATCATTTAACACTATGAGAAGCCTTAGGAAATGAATGGGGTCATTTGTATTTGTAGAGGTTGCCCATGCTTGTACACATCATCAATCTTGTGCCTTCATATATAGAATCCCACCTAAGAGGCATTTGACTATACCTAAGGTGTATGGGGGGTGTATATTTTGTTGCAATCATCTTGCTCATTAATGGCTGCTTTTAATTTTTTGGTATGTAAGGTAAGGAATAACACGTGAATTCTATAAGGATCATTGGGAGCTATAGGTATTAACTTTGATTGTTGAGGCGTATTTGATCTTGCAGGGAGGTAGGTGGGAGTGAATATGTAGGAACACTTGCATTTATGAGACACCAAACCCTAGTGGCATTTTGGTGGTTTCTACAACTCATACGCTTTTGTTAGCAATTTTGAACTTTGTGGAACTTTGATGGCAAATCGACAAGTTCATGAACTTACTAACTCACCACCACATCATGAATGTTGAACTTTATTGGAAAAGTAGCGTGTTCTCTAACCTTGAACTTATTGATGCATTATCCTTGAAATATTGACCTTGAGCTTTGTTGGCAACTTTAAACCTTTTCAAACCTAGGCAATGTTTCTACAAGTCAACAAACTTTATAAATTTCTACCAAGATCCCGTTTTGCCAAATTTGTATTGGTCCTTGGGAATATGTAAGAGTTTTGGATGTGCCATGAATTGCTAACATTTGATGCTTGATTCACAAAATGTTAGCGAGTTAGAGAACTTATAAAATCTTTGCCACAATCATAACTTGTTGGTAATCAATCAACATTTTGGGCCCTATATCTTACTTTGTCATCATTTTTGAAGATTTACAAACCTTGAAATAGTTGATGCTTATAGGAAGGGAAATGTTGAGTTGAGGATTTGGGATTCCAAGGAATCCACACCCAAATAATGAGTCCCAAACTCACAAATTTGAATAGGCAACATAGTGTGAAATGTCAAGGATTAGGAATAAGGAACTTTCTAATCCATGCCCAAAAGTAACACATTAGAGGTATTTTTGCATCTTGATCCTAGAAAATGTAAAGGAAAAGGATTGGGAATTGTAGATTAGGGATATCAAGGAATTCATGCCACATGACATGCAGGTAAAGAGATGACAAAAGCTGTGAGTCTAAAAAATTAATATAGTGAAAAGGATTAGGAATTGGGGATTGGGAGTAAAGCATGTTAGGAAGGGAAAGTTTGAAAGTTTGATATACAAGGGAAAGATGGATTGAATAGGAAATGTATGCTGGGATGGGAAACTTTGACACTTTGCATTTAATCAAGCCTTAGAAAATGATCAGAAACACCCTAGACTTATATTTTTTTAAATCTTTGCAACCTCTAACTATGATAGGCACATGGGGAACAATGGAAAACAACGCTTAGGTAAATTTTGATAAAAGGTCTCCCATTTGAAGATCTCTTAGATTGATTGTCTATATTGGGCAAGATGAGGTCAAATGCATAAGGGGGATAAAACCAAGCAAATTTGGACATTGTCGAATTGGAGGCCAATATTGGTTGTAGTTGGAGACATGTGTCTCTTGTGTGCATAATGAGAATCAATTTATCTTAGGGAACAAACCACAAAAGGTGCAACAAGAAGGGGGTCAAGACAAAAACACTTCATCATGACCAACAATGGTCAAGATTGCACAAAGACAAGACACACACAACAAAAAATATAATATATACAAGGAAATAGAACTACTTATAAGAAGTAAAACTAATCCGTAGTATCATGAATTGGTAGCTTTACAAGAATTTTGGCCAAACTCTTGAGGTAGTGTGCACTGTGACCATTACCCTCAACAAATTTTTATGGCCATGCGTCAAATCATATTCTTTTTGCATTTGAAACATTTGAGTAGCAACCTATTATAATATTTCTATAGTATCATTTACCTTTAAAAATACAACTCAAGTATTCTTTGCTGATTATCATTTATTCTATGGAGAAATTTCATGTTCTCAAGGAAAAATGTATCATTTGTGCACCTTGAAATATTCTTAAATTCATAAAAAGTAGATGCACAATTTAAATTTAACTCATTGGCCTCTGTTACATATGGACTTGTACCAATATCTTTCATGGATGCCATTTTATTGTTCTATGGTGCACACTTCCATTTGTCATCATGTGAAGAGCCATTGACAAATGCAATAGGTTGTTCTTTCTCATCTCCATTATTTTGAAGCACAACAACAATAGTAGTATAGAATGTTGCAAAGGGGAAAATATGGAAAGGTTCAAAATAATTTGAACTCACCAAGCTTGGTGCATCTTGAAGAGATTTCTTGATTTGGATGTATTGGATGGTTCCTTGCCCCAAGTGATTGATTCTTCATTCACATTCTCAATAGGAGCAAGGTAAAGGAGAAAATCAGCAATGGTTTAATCTTGTTCATCATCATTTCCCAAGGGAAAGTCAAGACATGCACTAATGTATGACATCTCATTTGTGGTGCTGCAACTATCCTCTAAAACATGCAACCTTCCCTCTTCCATTTGTAGGCTGACCTCTTCATATAATAAGTCCATTTGATCATGTGGGAAGGTCATGTCATTTGTATGAGGAATGCAAGGTATGAATTGACTACAAGAAGGGACACTTAGCTCTTCCTTCTCATTATCTACACATTGTTCTTTTAGTGGTTGGGAAAGGAGTGATTATGCATTACCATTTAGATTAGCTCTTTTTGGAATATCTGTAGCAATAAATGATACATTATATTCATGAGCTTGTCACACCTCTTTCTTCTTCACTGTCCACTACTGCATTGAATTTTTCTTCTCTATCACCTTCTTGGTAGCATTGTTGTTCCTTATCTTATTTTTTGTCCTTTATTTTTTCTTATTGCTATTCATGTTATTTTCATTTGATCTAGCAACAATAGCATTGATTAGTGCAGGGACTTTGCCATCTCCTAATTGATATTTATTTTAGACTTGCACTACTACTATATCTACATGGGTTGTTCTATTTTCACATGACAACTTAGAATTCTAGGTTTCTAACTAGATTATTTTCTTGGGATATTCAATGTACTAAGCAAGCAACTCATACCAATTTGATTCAACATTATGCTCACCTTGAAATCATGGATCAATTATATCATAGTCACTATACTTAGTTTCTCCTTCCATGGATTAATATCGTAATGCATCATATTGATCATCCTCATCTTGATAGTGTTGAGCACAATCTTCCTCACAAGGAAGTTCATTTGCTCAACTCATTGATAAAGCATTTGCACTTTTAGGTGCGACGAGTTAAATCTCCAAATTTTCAAGATCTATAAGAAATTGCTTTTATTTTTATTCAATGTGATACAATAGTTCAACCTCTTCTCTATATGACATACTAGGAGGAGAGGGATCTTGACTAGAAACACGTGTTTACACATTTGATGTCTCAAGCCAAAATTTTGTACATCATAGTATCTATCCTCATTAATCTTACCAATAAGCATCTTATTTCTTTTTGAATTGAGTCTCTTGTAGTTCAACTATTGGCATTTATTTTTCTCTCTCCTTTTTGAGGTGAGCTAGTAGTTCTAGCTCAATTCTATATCTATGTGACATGCTAGAAGAAGTGGGATATTGGTTAGGAATATGTGCATAAGAGGGACGATCCCTATTTCTTCTACCAATAATCATTTCATTCATTTTAATTTCATAATAAGAGATTTTTTTCTATTTTTTTTGATTATGCTATCATTTGAATCTTTAGAAGTATATATGTATTGTTCTCTTGAATCCATGAATATACTTTCTACTTGATGTGCCAAATTGTAAATTTGGATAGATACATTTAAATGACATCATTATTTTGAGCTTTCACTATTGTTCACTATCTCTTTGAACGAGTTGAAGCATCTCCTTGTTCTTGTTTGTACCCAAGATTCCTTCTTTCCATTTACAAGTCTTTTGATAAAGACACTAATTTTGGGTTGGACTGAAACATATTCCCCACTCTTCACTTGGAAAAGAAAATATTTCTAGCAACTAAAATTCGAAACACTATATAAGAAGTTAGTTCCATGTTATCTTTTTACTAGTGCAAGTTGGCATCCTATCAAATTACACATTGATAAACTCTTGAATGATTGTGTTATGGGAGCTTTCAAAATATGAACCAAGATATCATCTCCTCATCAATGATACCATTATACTGGTGCATAGAGTTGTAGGTTCCCAAATCCTTAAAGTTAGACCATTTTCTAAGTACTAGGGGTGTTAAAATTAAAGCAACAAACTTCTAACTTATTGTAAGTAGGGCAACAATGAATCAATTTATTAAGGTGGGTAAGAACTTCTTTTGACTTTGGTTCAAATAGACCCAATGGGGATTCTCAGATGTATCCTTAATAGGATTACTCACACTTTAAGATGAACAAATTGGAAATGTTGCAACCGTACTCAATGTATGCTTGGTCACAAAGGTTGTTGCTAGACCAATGACTTACCTATTGCACATAAGACCTCTTATTAAGTTGTTAAGAACATCACTACACAATTGTAGGATGTGGGTATGCATAACATAATAAAATCTCTTACCGTTGATTACACATGTTTTTTTTTGATTGAACCATAGAATCATTACATGCATATTGTAGACATGGAAAATGTACAAGTTCGTTTTGGCACACCTGATCCCGATTACTAACAAGGTTTCCTCTTAAATCACATTCTCAACATTTCATCACATTCCATCTCTTAATTTAATAAATCATTATTTATTGGATTAAGTCTTCCTCTTTCAATGATTAAATTAATCAATTAATTTAATTAACCATTGCATATCTGTTAAATTAAATAAATCATTTTATTTAATTAAAATCTCTAAAGTCCTCTTATCAAATTAAATAAATTAAACCTTATTTGATTTAATCTAACATATTCCTTCTTGATTAAATAAATCAAATTCATTTATTTGATAAATCATTTCCTCTCAATTCTGGACTTAAACCAATTCATAAATCTAAGTCTAAAATTGTCACATCACCTAATTCTTCATTAAATTAATCAAATCCATGATTAACTTAATCTCTCTCACTAAAATCCTCTAGAAAATGCAACTTGCACAATAAATCAATTACTTTGATTTATTAATTCATCTATTTTCCCCCACAAAGCATCAAAAGAGAATATTCCCTCATTTGAATTCAAAAAGTCCAAGTGGACTTGGTCCTTCCAACAAGGCATTCAATGCCTCTTACATATCCTTGACCTTGAGCCAAGTGACATTAACTTCACTTCTCTTCCCCCTTCAACAAGTCAACTCACCATTTCAAATTCAAATTTATGCATTTATCATGCACATTGGCCAAAATGTGCTCATTCCTCATCCAATCACATGTGGACAAGTGGCACAATGCCATTGGATTATCTTTTGTCCCACATTGCTCAATCTTGCTCACTTCTTCCAAATAGAAGTCTATAAATTGGAGACCTCTGCTCTCAATCTTCATCCACAATTCATATGCAAAGTTACTTTCTTCACATTGAGAGCTAATTTTGCCCATTGCACTCAATCATCCATCATTTTCATGAATTGTAACAAGGCTATGCTCAAATCTCTTTGGAGATTTGACCATTGTTCAATCAACTTACATTGCAACTTAGGAATTGGGAAAAGGCCAATTGCAACACATCATTGGCACAAATTCCCCCATAAGATCATCAATCTATTGGCTAGATTAGGATTTACTTTCATATTATCTAAGTTTTGTTATTTTTCCTAATTTTAGCTTGAATAAATGGATTTCATGGGGAATACTTCATATTTGCATGCATTTTGATCTAACACTAACAATGTTTGTCATCTTTGTGCACTTGCAGGTTTAGGGGTTTACACATTTAAACTAGTTTCCTACTCTTAAACTATTGCTGTAAAATGTTTTTAGTTTGAGCACTTGGTGGACCATTAATTCTAGGATTGGTGCCTATTCATTAGGTTATAGAGTCAACAAATACCATGAGAGGCAACAAAAATAAATCACAAAGGACCACAAAAGCATACAGATGCATCACAAATAATGATATCAAATAATTTCACATTCATAAACATCTATGCAATTGAAAATTCATATCCAATGAAGAAGAGACCATTTCAAAGTATTTAACAAATTAAAATATTGTTACATTCATACAAGTAAATGTCGCAAGAGGAAACCCTAGAAACTCAATTTTTTCAAAAGATCCATAGATGGAACTATGTAAACATTTGGCTATAAGAACCATTTACAATATTAATAACTCCTTGTGATTTACAAAAAATACTACTCTAATGGTGAGTAGATTTGCAAGAGTTGACACCCTAAAAGCTTCTTGGTGCTTGTAGTCATGTGGAGAAGGAAAAATGATTGACCCTTTCAATGTTGAAAGTTTAATCATTCAATTCTATTGAGTAGCCTTGGGAAAGGAACACGGTCATTTAGAGTTGTAGAGGTCACCCATGCTTGTATGCATCATCAATCCCATGCCTTAGTACATGAAATCCTGCCTAAGAGCCATTTGGATGTACTTGAGGCATATGGGGGTCTATTTTTGATTGCAACCATCCTGCTCATTTATGGCATCCTCCAATTTTTGGTGTGTAGGGCAAGGAAGAACTCATGAAATCTATAAGGACCATCAAGAGTTGCAAGTATTAACTTTGGTTGTTTAGGCATATTCGATCTTATTGGGAGGTAGGTGGGAGTGAACATGTATGAATGCCTACATTTATTAGTTGCACCAAACTATTGTGGTATTTTGGAAATTTCTACAACTCAGAAGCCTCTATTGATGATTTTGAACTTTCTTGAACCTTGGTGGTGAATTGACAAGGTAACAAACTTAGTAACTCATTGCCACACCATGAATCTCAAAATTTGTTGGCAAAGTGGTGAGTTCTCTAACCTGGTAATTTATTGCCCCATTATCCTTGAAACTTTGAGCTTGATCTTTGTTGGTGATAGTGAACCTTTTTGAACCTTGGCAACGTTTTGCTAAGTTAGAAAACTCCATAAATTGCCACCAAGATCCCATTTTGCCAAGTTTGTACTATTCCTTGGGAATTTGTCAAAGTTTGAGGGGTTATAGGAATTGGATAACATTTGAAACTTGATTGGTATCATGGTGAGGAGTTAGAGAACTTATGAACTCATCACCACATCCATAACTGTCAGTATTCAATTGGAATTTCGGGCTTTAGAACTTTTTCAATATTTTTAGAGGTTTGCAAACCTTGAAAACTGCCTACATTTTATTGTCTTGGATTGGGGATCTAGGGTGATCCATTCCACTTTCCTAAAGAAAACAAATAAGGATACCACCCCACATTACCAACTCTAAAATAATGCATGAAAGGAAATGTAAAGAGTCAAGGATAGGGGATACCAAGGATTCCATACACAAATAATGATAGGACCAAACTCATGAACTTGAATACATAACACAATAAAAAATATCGAGGATTGGGAATTGAGGATAATTTATAATCCATTCCCAAAAGTAACGTATTAAAATTACTTTTTCACCCTTGAACTCAAAAAATATGAAGGGAAAAAAATTGGGAGTCGAGGATTCTAAAGAACTCATGTCATAAGGCATGTGGGTAAAGATATGACTGAAACGATGACTCCAAAAAATAACATAGTGAAAAGGATATGGAATCGACAATCAAGAGTAAAGTATGCTATGAAGGGAAAGTTTAAAACTTTGTCAGAGGCAATAGAAAGAGTGGGGGTTAGAGGAAAGGTATACTAGGATGGGAAACTCTAACATCCCATAAAAAAACCACACCTTAAAAAAAACCAAAAACACCCTTGAATTAGACTTTTTTGGGGTTTTTACAAAACATATGATAGGAAAATGGAGGATCATGGAAAACAATACCTAGGACAATTTTGATAAAAGGGGACCCATTTGAATATCTCTCAGATTGGTTATCTATGTTGGGCTAGATGAGGCCAAAGGTACAAGGGGCTAGGATTCAAGCAAATTTGGATATTTTTAAATTGAGGGCCAACACCTACAATTTTTTTGAGAATTAAAAACTACTTCAAATATTATTATTAAATTTTGCTTTGTGATGTGTTAATGGGTGATCCCACAATAGTGTTTTACACTTTTTGGCCAAACTTGACATTGAACTAATTTCTTTTAACTAAATCTTCACTTTCAGGCACCTATAGCTGCTAAACCATGAGGAATTTGAAGATGATGCAAACTAGTGATTTGTGATATTTTGTTTGTAGATTCTAAATATATATATATTTTAATTTTTTTGGAATCAAATTACATTTATTTTTCCATCTCCTTCAAAAACTAGTTTTTAACAATAAACACCATTTTTAAAGAGTGACATGTACTTGCTAACACAACTTTTTTTCTATGAAGGATAAAATTCTATTTTTTTTTGAATTTAGATTTGTAACTACAATATATAGTGCATACAATTGGTTTCATAGTGTTTTATTGAATATTTTTTCTTAATTAGGTTTTGAAGTCAATCCAGTTACAATTTAGACATAGGTTTACTTGCTAACACAACCTTTTTTGTATGTATTAAAATTCAATTTTTTTGTTGGATCAAGGACATCAATATCAAGTGCTGTAGCAACCCCGATGTTCTACTTAAGAGAATTTTCAAAGTCTTAACCATAAGTGGAATTCACGATGCCATCACATAGCAATAATTTTTTCTCTTTAAGACAAAGATAACGTACATATTTGAAATGAACACTATTCCAAACTCCCATTGCATTTCATTGTGATATAGTAGTAATTCATCTTTCTCATTTCCTTCAACGAAATGTTACAATCTTTCCAAAGAAATGATTTCATTAACCAAATACAAATACCTTTTCCATCTTTCATAGAAATAGATACAAGATACATACCTAGCTCATCTGAGCTCCATTGGCACTAGAAATACAAATGATCTAGGAAATCCCCTTTCAAATCTCAACTTTCCGACTAAGAGGAGAATCATCACTCAAGCTTTTTTTTGACATCCACGGACTAACTGCGATCCCCCGCACATCTACCACATTTGGTAATATGCCCTTCCCTTCAATGAAGAGTTTGGTTTGGAAACCTTAAAATAATAGCCAACCTTGAGTTGGTGTTGTGTTTTGCATAACTAGAGCTTTACCATACTACACACCTATGTTCTATGTGTATGAAAATCTCGAACTAGCATGGAAAAAGGTAACACAATGAATTGATGGTGTAACCAATGGAAAATTACACCACTTTGGCCAAAGTATTCATCACCTAGCACTTTGAGTGAGCGCCACACACTCATCCACAATTCTAGCTTGATTTGTTAAGACCATTCATATTGTATGCATCTAGGCAATTCCCTCCATTGGGTAATCTTTAACGCCAGGAACAACCTATATACACTAAGTTCACTAGGACTCAAATAATAGGTAATTTCTATGCATAAGGTATTCCCTTCATTGGGTAATATTTTTGAAACCCCAGGAGTAACCTATGAACTCCCCATGGCTCTAACTTATGAATATTGTCATAAAAAATAAATTCATAATCTAAAGTATGGCTACATAAGCTTCATTTTATTCATAGAATAAATACTCATCATTAAAAGAATCCAATCAGAAATATATCACATCAATAAATGATTCAAAAGTATATCCTCATCAATAAATTGCCTTACTTCAAAGGTATGACCTCAACAATTAATGGCCTCACACAAAAGAATAATCATATCAACAAATGACTCATTCAAAAGTATAGTTTCAATAATAAAGAACTCTTATTCAAGAGTACAATCTCATCAATAAAAAGGTTATTCAAAAAGTAGATTCAAATCAAATAAATCAATTCATGTCAAGAGATAAAACAACCAACTTGATAAGATAATCCCACCTACGGCTCCAATCAAATAGTATTCACAAATAAAAGTGATCAACTTAATCACATGGGTTAACCATACCCTAAGTTTACCCTATTCCTTGGATAATACTAGTAATCAATGATTAGTCTGATCATGTAGGTTATTCTCATCCCATGTGATGTAAGACTCCCAAGATGAAGGAAGACCATTAAGAGCCAACATGGTCAAATCCTTGTCATCAACAATATGACCAATGGTAGAGAGCTGATCTCTCAATTCAGAAATCTTCATGAAGTAGGTGATGAAAAACTCTCCATCTGCCATCTTAACGTGAAGAAGTTGTTGCTTCAGTGCAAGTGCCCGACTGGTGTTGTTGATTTCGTACATCTCTTCTAAGGTAGTGAACATCTTCCTTGTGGTATCCAGCTTGAAGACAATCGGAACAACATGATCTTTGACGGAATCAACCAACACTTTATTTGCCCTATCTTTCTTCCTCCACTGCAACTTGTCTTCTTCCTCCTCAGGTTCAGGAACTTTAATTTTCACAAACTCAGCCAAATCATTCTCTTCCAATGTGAGCATGATCCTGAACCTCCATGATGTGTAGTTAGAAGCTCCTTCGAGTCTATCCTCGATTTTCAAACCATTCACCATCTTGAAATTCAAAAAATAGAGATTGACTGAAAAAAAATTAAAGTGAGTGTTGCAAAACAAATCTGATCAGGATCTTTTTCAAACCCACTCTGATACCATGTTAGTTTTTTAATAGACCAAATTAAATAACTGTAAGCACTTAAAATATTGCAACACATAAGATAATAAACACAACAAGATACCCTCGGAAAACCCTCCTCCTGAGGGAGAAAAACCCAACAAATATTTCTCTTCTATAATGTAAGAATAAGAGCAGAAATCTGCTTACAACTCAGGCCCAACAATGGCTGAATTTGATACAACAAATAGTCGCACCTCTCCTAGATGCAAACGATACAAATGAATATGTTCTTCCTGGAAATCGGACTGCTGCTACACAAGTGCGAACTTCTTCTAAGGCTACAAATATGCTTGATGAATTTGACTTATCAAATGACAAGGAATGACCTTGTATTTATACAAGATAAGATATCTCCTTAATTATGTCTGCCATCTTCAAGAATAAATAAATTACAAAATAACAATGTAGGTCGGCCAAAATAGGTAAATGATAATAATCTCAACGAGCATAAATTAAATAGCTGATTAGGCTATTATTCAATTTATGCCTATTCTTGAATTGTGTAAGCTGGAAGAAGCAGCCCAAAGTTGCTAATAACATCAACAAGTAGGTAATCCACAACCTAGGGTTTCAATCAATAATCAAGTGAACTAATGATAAAATGATTATTTTTGAATAAACTATCAACATGCTTCACATGATGTCACATCCTATGAACGATGACACATATTTTATACCATTACTATTATTGTGTTTCTAGCTTTATTATTCCCAAGGTCTTCCTAGAATTATAAGTTAACAAAGCCAAGTCATCCCAAGGCATTTCTATATTCTTCGTTTCTCATTTCACTCTTCCTACGTATAGTATAGACTACTACGTAAAGCCTAAATAGAAACATATCTTATAAAATCCCATATAGGGTATATAAAAGCATCAACCTAATAGATAGGTTCCATTAAAGAAAGTAATATCCAAGAACATTCAAGCATCACAAAAACATTCCAAATTCAATCAAAGCATAAGGGAGTAAGATACAACATGCCTGCAAGTATAAGCTCCAATTTGATCTAGCCAGTTTCCAATCCTAGCCTCCTTAATCAACTTGCCACTTGGCACAATTCACTCCCACTCTTCCCAAATACCCTCACAAATTCTCTTAATAAATCTCTTGTAAACCACTCTCTTAATCTCACAAACAAAGATGAAAAACAAATCAATTCTCCCTCATAAAACTTAGAAAATAACAACAGAGTGCAGATATGCGTCCCTTTGAGGTAAAGAATGCCTCTATTTATACACAAAATTCAACATCTAGAATCTAAACACAAGGTAGATGGATCAACACTTTTCACCTAGCATGATTCGACTTAGCTTGGAAAACAAAAGATAGCAGATTATAAACCTAATACTCAACAAAACAGAACAAGTCGTTCCATTTAAAGACACCAAGAATGCATTTTAGATATGCAAGGTAAAAGATTAAACAATTCAAATCAATTCATTCCAACATTTACTTGACTTATTCTCCTATTTACTTTGGTTTCCACCACTGTACAAAGCTCACAAAATAGATTTGTAATGAAATGCAAATATTCATATTTTGGCACCACATATACCTCTTACATGCTTTTGGTGTTTTGTAGATTTATGACCGAGTCAAAGATTTTAAATGTTTTGCAAATAGCTTCCAATAATTATTGACCAAGTCTTATTTATTCCCACGAGCTTTCCTTATGCACTCTATGTGAAAAATTTAGAGCTTGGTTAGTGTATTTACATATGACATCACTTTTACCCATTCATAGCTCATTAACACATCCTATAGTAGCACCATATTATGCCCTATTCTTTAATCATATCAAATTCTATGCAATAGTATTGCATTGCATATCTTAATGGCTATTGATATGTATCAATTCCAATGCTTATTATATCTTAAGAAGCCTTGCATATATAATTTAATTGCATTGCTGCCTTATGGAGTCTATACATGGCTCTTTAAACTCATAGCCAACCCACCACTATGACTGCACCACATATTACTTGATATATATATATATATATATAATGCGCTCAATTATATTAACCAATTCTATATATATATATATATATATATATATATATATATTGTAGCATCGAAAAAGTTAACCCTTTTTCACACTTAGTCTAGGAATTAATAATTAATGATAAAATGTACTTAATGATGCATTATTCAAGGTGTTGTAAAGTGTTTTCTTACACTTTCACACTAATTTAGGGCTTTATTAATTAATTGAGGTTAATTTGAGCTCATTGGCCCCTTAAAGTCAAATCCAAGCATTATCTATTGCATTTTTTGAGGGATAAATCCCAACATTCATGAATAATGTGGCATAATATTTAATTTGGCAAGGTTTGAGTCCTAGGATAGTGACCTAGGACCCATTCACCACCTTGGGAAAATGGATCCCCACTATGTCCTAAGACCCCCTTTTGGCATATTATTTCATCCCCCCAAAACTTGGTCCTAGAAAATTGTGCTCCGACCCATTCACCCAAGGTGGTGAATGGGTCCTCCTTACTAAGGACACCCCTTTTTGGGCTTATTTGTCGTGGGATTTTAATGATTTTTAATCCGAGATCTGAGGCCGGCTTGTGTTATTTGAATTTCGGGGTTAATTCTTAAGTATAAATACAAGGCTAATTCACATAGTTTCATCTAAGACATCCTAAAAATTATTATGCAAGAATCCTAAGAGTTCACAAGAGCATTTGAAAAGCATTCAAAGGCATATTATCAAGGTTTTATTGCAACATTCAAGATCATATCATCATGTCAAAGGCATAGTTCATCAAGCATGTAGTTGAGCTTATGTGTTGATGTAGTATTGAAGATTCATTTGCAAGAATTGTTTCAAATCCAATTCAAGATCAAGATCTACATTCTACATGGCCACTTCATGTTAGATTGCTGATTTACATTCCAAGGCTTTATCCAAGGTATCATTGTTTCATGTTTCATTATTTCATCATCAAGGTTTAATTACAAGCACTAGGTTTGATTGAGGCAAACCCCTATCCACCAACAAGATTCAAAATTTGTCTTGCAGATTATTAGCAGATTTGGATATGAAAGAAGGAGTTTCAAGTTGCAAGGAAGGACTGCAAACCTAGAAGTTACAAATTAGATTCAAAGTTTTCCAGAAGGATCTAGTAGGACCCATTTGCCCAAGGTGGCGAATGAGTTCCTATTAGGGTTTTAGTAATTTTACACTGTACAAGCTTCATTTCCAGATTCAAAGCTTCTCAGATAGGTACACCAGGACCAATTTTCTCAAGGTGGCGAATGAGTCCCTACTAGGGTTTGAGGTATAGCAAGATTTGATTAGGTGCACATCATTCCCTATTCTTTTTTTTTCCAGAAAACTTACTATTTCTCTCTATTTTGTGTTAGATTCATTCATTGTATGTGATAGACCTAGAAATAGGGTTACTTTACTAGTTCAATTTCTTCTCCCCATATTGTGATTTAGCTCGCTACCTCATCCTTGTTTAAAGGAGATATTGCAAGATCCCTAAATCTTGACTTAACTCACCTCTTAGGTTGATAGTTACTTCAAGGTTTTGGATCTCATTTCTTGAATGAAACTGTAGACATGGAAAATGTGTAATCTCAGTTCGACACGCTTGATCCTGATTATTAACAACATTTCCTCCTAAATCATACTCTTAGCTTTTCATCATATTCTATCTCTTAATTTAATAAATCATTGTTTATTTGATTAAGTCTTTCTCCTTCTTTGATTAAATTAATCAATTTACTTTAATTAACCTTATATCTTTGTTTAATTAAATAAATCAAATTATTTAATTAAAGTTTCTAAAGTCCTTTTATTAAATTGAATAAATTAAACCTTATTTGATTTAATCTAACATTATCCCACTTAGTTAAATAAATAGAATAATTTATTTAATTAAACATTTCCTCTCAATTCTGATTTAAATCAATTTATTAATTTAAATCAAAATTGTAAAATCATCTAATCCCTCATTAAATTAATCAAAATCTTGATTAAGTTAATCCCTATCACTAAAATCTTCTAGAGAATGCAAGTTGCACATGAAAATAGATTTAATTCATTTATTAAATCTCTATTTTCCCTCACATGGCATCAAAAGGGAATATTCTCTCAATTTGAATTCAAAAAGTCCAAATGGACTTGTACATCCAACAAGGCATTCACTCCTCTTACATGTCCTTGTGTAATGAGCCAAGTGGCATTTATTTCATTCCTTTTTCCCTCTCACATGCCATTTCTCAAATTTGAAATTCCACCTAATTGCATTTATTGGTATTTTGGCCAAAATGTGTACAACCTTCAACCATTCACATCTTAACAAGTGACACTTGGCAATTGGATGTTGAATAATCTCACATTGCTTTTTTTCACTCTCTTTTCTAGTTTGGAAATCTATAAATTGGAGACTTCTCTCCTCATTCAAGGATCCACAGTTTGATACAAAGTTACTCTTTGGACATTGAGAGCCAATTTTGTGTACACCATTCCACATATTAATCATTTTCTAAATTCATAG
Organism: Sequoiadendron giganteum; assembly: GCA_007115665.2. Lineage (NCBI taxonomy): Eukaryota > Viridiplantae > Streptophyta > Pinopsida > Cupressales > Cupressaceae > Sequoiadendron > Sequoiadendron giganteum. The sequence goes on from CM021105.1 coordinate 496,994,713, forward strand.
CTAGGTTATGCTCAAATCTTATTTGAGGGGTTTGATTAATCTACACATCAACATTTGCAATTCAAGGATTGGGAAAGGGTTGCTTACTACACAACAAAGTGGCACCAATCCATTATGAGATACAGGCTAATCATGTTTGTATATGCTTTTGTTTAGCTTGCATTGTTTTCATTAGTTGCATTGTTTAACATGGTTAAATATTTCATAGGGATGTCTAAGTTTTCTGATTTAAACTAACTTTCATGCTAACAACATGAAACTATTTGAGTCGATCTTCTTGTAGATTTTAGCATCCACATTCTAGTGCTAGGAGGGCCTAAAGAATTTGCCTTTACAGTTTCACTTATATCTCTGTTGCAGGAAGTCTCAGTTTGTTCAGCGTGTCTTACTATTTTATTAATAGTCATTTCTACTGATCATTCATGGTTAAAAATATTTTACAGATCATTACATGAGAAGACAGTCATTTAGAATTTTTTTTTATGAATGATGACTTTTTATGCCTAATTGTTGATATATGCATGTTGAAGGCAATTAATCTTAAATAATTGAATCATAATTTGAACAGGCTTTGTTGCGAACTGCTTCCCCCATGCTTTTTTTTCTTGTAGTTTTCCCATGCAGTCAAGCCGACCATTTCACGTGCTACTGCGCCTCTCAGTCCATTCACCCACAGTATAGTGGTGTTGGGCATTTTTTTTCTCGAACTTTATTCCTGTCTTTTACTGCGCTATCGTGTCATCATTTCCTTCTGCCCTCACTGTCTCTGACCTCTCATCGCCTTACCACACCATCAACCTTCACCGCTCGTGGTACCGCGGTGTCCACCGCCATATTGCAACTTATTTCCTCACTAATCGTGGGTCTGCGGTCTTCATTTTCCCAGTCCTCCGTGTTACTGTGGCTCGACCTTCCCCTATCCGCGATTGAGCGATGAACTATTTGTTAGCCGCCCATCCCCTCCACCACATCATTGCAGTCTATCTCCCTAATCGTCACGGTAAAGCAGTGTCCATCATGATACCGCTGCATAGCCATTCCTTACCCACGGTTGTGAGGTAACCGTCACATCACTGTCACCGTTGTCCCACGGTCTTCCTTCGTAACTGCCGCAGTAAAGCGATGTCCGCCGCGTTACTACCGTCTAGCCTTCTCTTACTCGTGGTATTGCGGTAACCATTAACTATCCTCACTGCATCACCGCGGTCTACTGCCTAACCCTCCGCGGTACCACGGTAACCACATCCCTGTCTTTCTCGACTGTCACCGCATCACCGCGGTTCTTTGCTAAACCATCCACGATATTGCAGTTAACCGCCTGACTTTCACTTGAATGCCACCACGTCACCACAGTCTTCTATCCGACCACCTGCAGTGTTGCGATAGACTCACCCTAACTGTCATTTCATCGCCACTGTGGTCTTCAGCCTCATCAACTGTGGTATCACGGTAAACCTGTTGGCTGATTGCATTTGCCACCCCCGCATCACCATGCGGTCTATCCAGAATATCCACGGTAAAGCGGTAAGGGTAACGAATGCCCTTAGCTGCCAACCATAATACCACAGGCCGTGGTATGACAACATAGGGGATTAATTCAGGAAATAAACAACGGTGAAGGAAATTTTTTACATTATAAGAGGGGCAAATAATTTCTTTTTTAGAAAATGGCATTTTTTTTTATAACCTATGTTTAAGGCATTGATATATAAGAAAATTTGTGAATTATTTTAGTCATATTAACTGTGTATTTTCTTTTACAGGTTGATATTGGAACCAAGTCAAGGCAAAAACGAGATTGGAGAAATTCACAAAAGCATTTTTTAATGCTTGTTGAGCTAGATTTTTCATTTAGTTTCAAACCATCTCACATCTATTTTTGGGGCTTAAAATTAACCATTTTGACTTGATCCTTTGGTTACAATTGAACCTTAGACATTTACTAAATTTCAATTTGGGTTTCTAAAATTGAACAAGGCAACTTTCACATCTCATTTTGGTGCTTAAAACGAACTCATCACTGCTTTTATGGTCTAAAATGAACAAGTGTTTTTCATGTTTTGCAATCTTTTTCGCAAATTAATATCATTTAAAAGGCATATTTTCCTTTCTCTTGCACTTCACGATTATCTTGAGAATCAAAAGTCTTTTTGTGATATTAAGTTGTCAAAAAAATTGCCTTCACACTTCCATTTTGGGTTTAAAATTGAACAAAACACTTTGCAAGTGTGAGTAAACTTATTGCGAGTGTTCTCCCTTTGTTTCTAAATGAAGGTTGATCAAACTACAAATATGTTTACTCGCTTTTGTTTATCTTAGCGGGTGTGCCTTGTGGGAAAAAGTACTCACCCAAGAGAATGACCCAACCAGTAACACACTAAAGCCAAGTGTATTTCTAGTCAGGATATAAAAGTGGGTACTGGAACAAAAACGAGTATCACGCGGTTGGCTCTGACAAGAAGGGAAACAATGGTTTCTCGCCACATGGGTCAACCTCTACAAACAAAAAGTCCGAACTAAAACCCCTTGTTTAGAAGGCCAAATCCTTATCTATTTTGTTGGTGCAAAAGGTCATGTCCTTTGAAGCTGCCCCACGTTATACATACGGTTGTTTTGTAGAGATGAAAAGTATGCCATGGGAGATTCATGGATATTGATGTTTGGCTGACCCGAGAAGTGTGTGCCATGGAGGGGAGCCAGTGTGGTCAAGCATCTAGTCATCCACATAGAATATGCATAGCTAGATTCATCCAAGTGGGAACCCAACAAAATATTGTCTCTTCATGTTAGGGTTGTACATGTGCTTGGAAATGAAAAATACATTGCTTGATTCTCAAAACAATTGAAAAACAAACATTCACAAAGAGCTCCAAATTTCAAACCCCTTGGAGGAAACAAATATCCTTTGACGAATTTAAGTACTCTTGCTTTCCCTAGGGATCATATCCTTAGAGATTTCTAAGTTCTTGGATTTTATCATCATTTGTTTTCACTAAGGTTAAACCTAGGAAACTTTTGCCCTAATTTCCTTAATTTCCACATAATGGACCTTGTGGGATGAAAAAGAAAGTGGGACATTAGACTTGCAGTTTGAAACATAATCAAGAATGTGCTTTTGGTAAAAATAATTCATTACTTAAGGCAAGATAAAAGACAAATTGAACCTCATATGTGTTGCCTCAAATGATTTCTCGAAAGGTCAAAATCCCAAAACCAAGATTCAAAAGGATAAGTCTAAAAGCCCACGAACAATGTTTTGAAATGCTCCTTAAAGTCAGTGAAAGACTAGTGTACAACTTATATAAGAAGGCTTCAAGAAACAACCCAACTTTGTATGCATTCTACTATCAATAGAATCCCGAGCTTTTTGAAAGATTTTCTTTCCTCACATAGGAAGTGTAGCATGTTCTTCAACATCGAGGTTTTGTAAAAAAAGAATCGTATCTAGGTCAAGGTCTAGGATCAAAATCTTCACCCTCATCCATCTCTCCATCAAACTTCCTGGGGTTTACTAGTTCATGATCACCTTGGTTGACTTAACACACTTAGCCTATCCATTCCTTTGCGTGAGTTTTTCCTAGGATAACACAACTTCACCACAATATTGTTTGACTTGATACATCTAGTCAAACCATCAATCCAAGCCCTAAAAGTTTAGCATAACCCCTAAAAGGTTCCTCAAAGGTTTCATTCTTTCACTTCATCCTTTTATCTCATCATCATCACCACCCCCTTTTGATCCTATGCTTTTCCTAGTTCTTCTCTTTTGGGCCTAAAAAACAAGATCAAACGATCCCTATTTTTATGGTCCAAACAAGATCACAACACAAGAGGAACATGGAAAACATCAACAAAATATCAGCTTCCAGTGACTTGGGTCAAGTAACCATCGAAACAAACCATTTGGGATCAAGCAATCCCCCAAGTAGTTCTCTACCATCACAAAATCCTCAAGAGGAAAACTATGAAGAGGACATCACTAATGAGGACATGGAGATGACACAATCAGAAATGCTAGAAATGGTCCAAAATCTGAAGAATCATAGAATTGTCAACGCCATGTTTAAATACTTACGCACATTAACGGAAGGAGGGATCCCAATTCCTTCTGACCTTGATGTAGGCGCTAGTATGGACATGCCTCTTACAAACACATCCCTAATGTCAACTTTGAACATCACTCAAGAAATGCCTCAAAATCATATCAACAATCACATGAACCTCCCTGATTGTGAATGAAGGAAGTGTTATGTTTCGAGAGTTACAACATCACCTTGTAAACATAAAAGAGGTAAGTGTCAACACCACATCGAAAAAATCCATCCCGGTGAATCCATCACACCCATACATCCCACTCACCTTCCATAATCACACAGATTCATCCTCATTCCATGTGACACCCACCTATCCGTTAAACATACAAACTTCTCTACCGCAAGGAGAAGGTGGTTTGTTTGGAACAACAAGATTCACTAACCCATTCTCCTTCCAGGGGAGCATATCATTGCTCCCTCCATTACCATTTGCATCCGTATCAACCTTAGGGTTGGGTCTTCCCCCCTACCCCTCACCAGTTTCTCAATTCAGGGCAATCTGAGCATCACATCAAATTCTCTCCTTTTGCCGACAACATCACAAAATTAAGTGGCAACCATGCAAGCCACCATGGTCAACACATCAACCAGTTCCCAAATCCCTCAAAGCATACCTTATCATGGACCGAGCATTTCAACCACACCTCCAACAACCCAAATCCCGACCACCAACACAACCATTTCGCTTACACCACGGTTGGCATCCTTCCCAATCCACCACCAATCCCACCAAAAGCCAACGTGGCAAATTCATTCGCCACTATGATCCAAACCATCCCAAAAGACAATCATTAGAGGGTACTAAAGCAAAACCAACAAGCTGCACAAGCCCAACAAGCGCAAGCCCAACCTCAAGACCAGGTGCAACATGCACAAGCACAATACCAAGCACAACTGCAAGCAATCCATCGACAAGCATACCAACAAGCCCTGCAAGATTTTAGGCACAAAAAATCACACAACAACAGACTTCGTTGGCTCAACAACAACTCGCCCAACAAGAGGCTTCGTTGGCTCAACAACAGCTCACCTAACAATAGGCTTCGTTGGCTCAACAACAACTCGCCCAACAATAGGCTTCATTGGTTCAACAACAACTCGACCAATAACAAGATTTGCTGGCTCAACAACCACTCGACTAACAACTAGCCTCGTTAGCACAACAACAACTCGACCAACGACAAGCCTCATTGGCACAACAATAGCTTGACCAACAACAAGTCTCGTTGGCACAACAACAACTGGACCAACAACAGGCTTTATGGGAACAACAATAGATGGACCAACAACAAGCTTTGTTGGAACAACAATAACAAGATCAACAACAAACATTGTTGACACAAATGCAAGCATATCAAGAGGCTTTGAATGCACAACAAAGTTTGTAGCAAACTCCCACTAGTACACCTCCCACCAATCAAGAACCCCCAACACCTCACAACGCATTCATCCCACCTCCAGATCCAAGCAACGATGTCGCAACACAAATCAAACTGCTCTCACAACAGGTGTTGGACCTCCAAGCGGGAAAAACAACTAGAACACTAGGAAACTTGTGCCCTTATCCATTTGACAGAAGTCTCACGATGGTACCGTTTCCAAAGGGATTCGAGATCCCCAAATTCGACAAGTATAATGGAACAGGTAACCCTGAAAACCACCTCAGGGAATTTCAAGTACATTGCATGGAGGTTGCATACGATGACACATATCTAATGCGACTCTTCCCCTGATGTCTGATTGGTCCAGCCATGGAATGGTTTTCTCGCCTACCCACATGCATTAAAACATTCGAGGAAATTGTGGAAGCATTCCTTAAAAATTATGATTTCAAAATGGGTATAGACGCTCAAACAAAGAAAAGGAGAGCTATTCACATCCTTCTTGCAAAGATGGTGATCCAAGGCCAATCAGAGCAAGTGGACCATGCCAGAAGAACAACAAGTTTGTACAATCGTATCTAATCTAGATGAAAACTTGGCATTCTACTTAAAAATGCAATGCATCACATCATACAATCAATTGATCCCAAAGACGCTCAACATCGAAAGAGCCCTTACTGCGCGAGGAGGCGCATCAACACTCACTCCCCCACAAGATAATCGTCCATCCAACAATTATAATGATGAACCTCGAACATGGTTGAGGAACAAATATCACAAATGATGGCATGGTCGACGCTAAAGTGGTCATTAGTGCTCCTAAGGAGAACATCTAGACCCATCATCAACTGCAAAATCATAATCGCAATAATGTGCAAACTAATGCAGTAGTAGCACAACAAAAACTACTTCCTACCAATCAAATCAACAATTTGAACAATCAAGGAGGACCACCTCCTAGAGGTAAAAATCCTCTCAAATGAAAGTTCATGGCTCTTGGAGAACCCATTGAATCCATAATGAAGAAGCTGGTCAAGGAAAACCTAATCAAAGTCTCTAACTCTGAGCAATACGCGAAACCCATGACCAAACCACCATGGTACAAAAAAAATCTCCTTTGTGACTTTCACAAGATCAAGGGACATACCACCGCAAATTGCATGAGACTGAAGAATATCATCCAAGACCTCATCAAGGACAAGATCATCAATATCAAGCAACCGGTCGGTAAATAAAATTTGAAAATATACACAAATCCGATGCCAAACCATAATTAAGGAAATGGCTAGAACAACAAAGGCAAGCAAAAATATGCTAGTGCTAACCTAGTATATGAAGAGATAGTTGCATGTGTTGATGAAATGGTCACGATCATTAATATCAAGGGCGCTAACATGGACTATGGAGTCACCACACATGGCAGAAAGGTCACCATTGCAGGGGTACCATCTAAGACCCCCACTTCAAACACAAAAGCCATCCCTTATGACTATAATGTCATCGACCAGCTAAAAAGAACTCCCGCAAAGATCTCCATCATGGAGCTATTAAAAATTTCCATTGCCCATAGGAAAATTCTTGATGAATCTTTAGCGGCATCCATCGGTGATGCCACCCTTGACACAAATTAGTTTCAGGCTATGGTTGGACATATCATCACCCAAAATCTCCTAACATTCTGTGATCAAGAGTTCCCCCCACAACCATCTCATAACCGCACACTTCACCTTCAAGTGCTGGTTCACAAAAATAAAGTTAAAAGGGTCCTATTGGATGGAGGTGCAGGCCTTAATATTTTCTCTCTTAAGCTTATAAATAACTTGGGGTTTGTTGAGGATTCCATTAACAAGAACAAGAGTATCACAATAAGGGCATATGATGATCAAGAAAGAGTGTCATAGGGCACTATTAAAATCCCAATCCAAGTGGGACCAACAACCATGGAGACTACCTATGAGGTCCTCGACCTCGACTTACCATATAACATCCTCCTTGGTCATCCATGGATCCACAGAATGAAAGCAGTGGCCTCGACATATCACCAGTGCGTCAAGTTCTTGCACCAAAATGAGGAGGTCACTATACATGGGGATCCCGAACCATTCACCTACTGTAAAAAATTGGAAGCCAAGTTTTATAAAATCCCCCAAGTGCTGAAAAATGATGAAGGCCCATCCACTGCATACATCGACCTAGCTAACCTCGCTCCACTTCTGCGATAGAGACACCCACCATCCCTGATATATCCAACATCAAAAACATGATCCAAGATAATGGATGCGACTACTATAGAATGAAGAAGAGTGCATTTGTTGTAGGAGAGTTACCACAATCTCCTAGGTCACATGGGCAGCCTTAACCAACTAAAATCCCCGTCCACACCCTTAGGGAGGACCCATCTGGATTTCACCATTGGGGAGACCTAAGTCGGGAAAGTGTTGGTGAGAAAGATATTTTAAGCATAATATATTGCGATGTAGAACCCACACCCACATTACCTATGGATGAAGCCAATAGAGGGCTACAAATAATGCTTGGCATGGGCTACAATAGAAACCAAAGCCTTGGAAGGAACAATGATGGACGACTGGAGCCCATGATTGCAAAAAGAAGAAAGTGAAACCTTGGCCTTGGATGTACTCCCTCGAATATAACTGTACATGGTAGAGTTACTCCCAATAGGGCAATCAGGTCCTCCCCTCAGGTACCGATAACTACCCCTAAACCACTTGTATGCATAGGCATCCCGCTTGACAACTTCACCTTTGATGTCATTGATGTTTGTGCCAGTAGTGATGATGATGATACAATAACAAGATTACCCATGCTTTTTGAGGATTCCTCCTTACTAATGATTAGTGCCTCACCCACTGATTCAAACCAACAAACCTACCAAATCACCTTAGTATACCCTCAACTCATCGATCATGGCCAACAAGGACCGCCAATTCTAGACTCATTCGAAAATGATGAGACTCTCTTGGAATTCATGGGACTAAGGGATACAGTTCCGTGTGGGGATCACAAGAAAAGTTTTGACATCACTTTAGACACCCAGGCATATTACAGGGAGATGATTGAGTCCTTTAGTCACAAAAGAAAAATATCGAGAATAAGCTCAGAGTTATTGAGTGAAAACCACACTGTGGCACTCTCTAACCACAAAACAGTAAAAACAAAGGACACATCCAATGGTGAAAACCTCTTTGAGGCACTGGAGGATGAATGATTCCATCTCCCCCCTACTGCTCTACATAAAGAGAAATCAACAGTCCTGGCAGAGCAATGCAATCCTGTTAACTTGGGAATAAAGACAACACCACAAATCACTTTCTATGCCGAGTCTCTCCTAACAAAGGAACAAGAACTGCTGGCAGCATTTCTGAAAGAAAGGAAGGTAAACTTTGCATGGACCTATGCTGACATGCCAGGTCTGGATCCAGAAGTGGTGGTTCATCATTTAGATGTTTACCCTAGAGCTAAGTCAGTTAGATAAAAGTTAAGAAAAATGCATCCCCAGATAGCCTTGCTAGTCAAGATAGAGTTACAAAAACTCCTGGATGTTGGCTTCATACGTCCGATTGACTATCCAGAATGGGTATCCAACTTTGTACCAGTCTCAAAACAGAATGGGGGCATCCACATCTGCATAGACTTCAGAGACCTCAACAAAGCATGTCTTAAGGATGATTTTCCACTGCCTAACATTGATATGATAGTGGACATGACAACTGGACATGAGATGCTCTCCCTAATGGATGGATTCTTGGGGTATAACCAAATAATGATTGCAAAAGAAGACCAACATAAAACAACATTTACATGTCCTTGGGGCACTAACTATTGGAATGTGATGCCATTTGGGCTAAAGAATGTAGGGGCTACATATCAGAGAGCCATGACACTAATCTTCCACGACATGATACACAAAACGGTCAAAGATTATGTGGATGACATATTGGCTAAATCAAAGAAGAGGCAAAATCACATAGCAACCCTAAGCGACATCCTTGACAGATTGGAAAAATACAAGGTCAGGCTCAACCCAAAAAAATGTGTCTTTGGGGTACAATCCGGAAAATTGTTGGGATACATAATGTCAATGAGAGGGATAGAAGTGAATCCTGCAAAGGTAAAAGCAATCCTCGATATGGGAGTGCTAAGAACACTGAAACAACTCAGAGGATGACAAGGCAGACTCCAGTCCATCTGAAGATTCATAGCAGAACTGACAAACAAACAAATTGCGTATTCACATCTACTCCACAAGGGGGTAGCATTCAAGTGGGATGATAAGTGTGAACATGCATTCAAAAAAATCAAAGAATATCTACTTATGCCACCTATTTTAATGCCACCCATTGTAGGGAAACCATTGATCTTATACATCTCAACAACAATAGTAGGTCTGGGTGCTCTTCTAGCTCAACATGATGAAAATGGAACAAAAAGGGCTATCTATTACATCAACAGGACAATGGTTGGCCACGAGTTAAACTACACATTCATTGAGAAAGCTTGCCTAGCGGTAGTGTTCGCTTCACAGAAATTATGACACTACATGCTGGCACATAAAATCAAGCTCATTGCCAAAATAGATCCCTTAGAATATCTACTATCAAAAGCTATGCTCACGGGAAGGATGGCTAAATGGGTAATGATATTGTCAAAGTATGACATCAATTATGTGGAGCGAAAGGAAATAGAAGGACAAGTCATTGCGGACCAACTGGCAGAAGCTCCCATCTACATAGACAATCCACTCATATCAGAGTTTCCCGATGAGTCCATTTTCAATCTCAGTATAGCCAATCATTGAAAACTATACTTTCATGGTTCCCACACACAACATGGATCAGGAGCGAGTTTGTTTTTCATCACCCCCTAGGGGGATTGCATACCAAGATCTTACAAGTTGGCATTCCCCTATACAAACAACATTGCAGAGTATGAGGCTTTAACCATAGGTCTCAAAATTATGACACAATGGTGAATCATGGCATTAAAGGTCTATGGAGATTCATAGCTTATCATTAACCAAGTCAACGGAAAATACAAAACTAAGGATGATAAGCTTACACCATACAACAAGGTGGTAGAAAGCCTCAAAAAATATTTTATCGATATCACCTTTGAGCAGATACCGAGGGAAAACAATAGAGCAACTGATACAATGACACCGATTGGATCCTTGCTAGATATCCCTCGCAATGTGTCGAAACATGAATTCTTGGTAGAGCAGCTTCTTGTACCCACTTTCGAGGTACTAGAGTCAGAATATGCATGCAAACTCGTTGGTCCTGGTGATCTTTGGTACCATGACATCTACACCTATATGAGATTAGGAGTCCTCCCAGTCGACATTACCCCGAACTTCAAGAGAACCTTTGTCAAAAGGTCCTTACAATTTGTCATCCTAGGAGAAACCCTCTTTCATAGAAGCAATGATGAAACCCTATTATGTTGCTTAAAACTTGAGGAAGCCTTGACTGCTTTGACTGAGGTATATAATGACACTTGCGGTTCACACTTGAGTGGTATGACCTTGGCTAAGAAGTTACTAAGAACCGGATACTACTGGTTGACAATGGAAAGAGAGGCACATGATTCTGTTAGAAGGTGTCTGCAGTGCCAACAACATGGAGATCTCATTCATGCACCAGCTCAAGAATTACATCCTATTGTTACTCCTTGGCCCTTTTCACAATGGGGGCTCGATCTCATAGGTAAAATCTCACCCACCTCATCCAACAACCACAAGTTCATCATCACCGCCACATAATATTTCACAAAATGAGTCGAAGCAATTCCCATGACCTACATCACTGGAAAGCAGATATCCAAGTTCATCCTGAACTACCTTATGTACCGATATGGTGTATCTCAATCCATTATCTCTGATAACGGGACACCCTTCAAGAATCAAGATGTCTGTGACTTGTGTAAAAAATTCAAAATCCAACATCGCTTTTCCACACCATACTACCCACAAGACAATGGCTAAACAAAAGCTACCAAAAAAACCATTTTGAAGATCCTTAAGAAAAGAGTTAATGACTTCGGTCATGATTGACATCTGTAGTTAAATCCTGCCTTATGGGTCTACCACACCAACATCCACACGCCAACAGGTGCCATCCCATTTTCCCTAGTCTACGAATCATAAGCCATACTCCCAATTGAGATCGAGCTCTTGTCCCTAAGGATATCATTGCAAAACCTCATCAAAGATGAGGAATACAGGGTTACAAGACTGAATGAGCTAGAGTTACTAGATGAACAACACATGGATGCCCTAAATCATCTACAGGTCTACCAGAATCGCCTGAAATGAAGCTACAACAAGAAGATCACGCAACACACCTTCCAAGTCGACAAACTTGTGATAAAAGAGAACCAAAAGAATGTGCCAAATCCAGAGAGAAAAAGAAAATTTGAGCCTCACTAGCTGGGACCTTTCGTCATCATAGCCAGCTATAAATTAGGAGCATATCAATTAGCAACACCAAAAGGCGAGCCTTTGCAGGAGCCTCTGAACAACTCTCACCTCAAAAAGTTTTATGCCTAAGAACTTCCAAGGTATAGAACCAAAAAATACAAAACACAATCAGAAAAAGTCCTGAAAAAATGGTTACCTTGATGAAAACCTAGCAAACAGGTGTCTTGGTGACAAAAAATAAAAATAAAAATGCAAAAATCCAAAAAAATGAGAAAAAAGATTGAAAACAATGAAGAAAAAAAATTGTCCTCTAGTGAAAACCACTTCGGTGGTGCTTTGGACAAGTACCTTGGTGAAAACTTGATAAATAGGTGCCAAGTGTAAATAAAGCACTCCTCATCCGCCAGGATCTGCACGAATCACTCATTTATTCCATCACATTTCATTAATCATCCACCCACCCATACACTCACATCCATACCATAGCATGAGCTGATGCCCATATCATATTCCACCATAGTACTACTTTACATATTCCTAAGATCAGTTTGTCTTGCCTTCACCAAAGTAGTCTATCGCACCACGCTGGGGGCATGTTCCTATACCTGCATTAGATTAGATTCATGTATATTCTCATGACCTTCCTAAACATAAAAAAATCCAAAAAAAGTCAAAAAATTCATCATTCAAAATCCAAAACATGTTAAAAATCTCAGAAAATCTTCAAAAAAAATAAAAAATTCATCATTGAGTCTTGTCAGTCTTCCACCTTGTCTGAACTACGTCATCTCTGAGCTGGAACGTAGGAAATTTTGATCTTTGATCATCCCCCAAGACATTTAGGTCAATCCTTTAGGCATCCAACACATTGGCAATCCGTTTGCCCACCTATTTTCACATTTAGGTCAGTCCTTAGGCGTCTGTCGCGATAAAATGGCAATCCGTTTGCTCATCTATCTCATCATTGAGTCAAGTCTTTCATCAGTTGAACTATGTGGTCTTTGCATGTATAACGTAGCCAAGGCTAATCTATGGATCAACTCCTGATACCCCCAGGATAGGTCTTTAGGTTAGTCTCTTCGCCGTAAATCTTGAAAATACCAAAAGCATTTGCAAAACATCTTGAAAATACCAAAAACAATCTCAAAATATCTGAAAATCCAAAATGGTGCATCCATTTCATCTCGCTTTCACCCGTGATTATCATCACTCTTAATAAAGTCAATTGTCATTCTCACCCTTTGGTGAGTCAGTCAAAAGAAAGTCTAGCATGTTCAGAAGTGAACACCCTAATCGACAAAGTCTCAAAAGTCTAAGTTAGTAAGCAAGTAAGTTGATCAGCTCGAAGTATCAATAGCTTATCATCCAATCAGTCTCATGAAAACCCTGATAACTACATGTCCTAGGATGAATCCTTCCCATGATGGACATAAGCATCAGGTACCTCAGAGTAGTTTAGCCTTGGCTAGCCGTACGAAGAACATTAGCTTGTTTATTTTCTTTATTTGGTCTTTTATTGGTTTATCTTATTTTGCTTTCATTCCAAGGACCTCTCGATGATACCTAAACAAAATAGGTTTAGAGAGAAAGAAATGGGGAAAAGATCTTTGTCTCTTTTATCTACTATGCTTGTGGGATACACTTGTAAAATAGCTTAGTCACATATGCTTTGTTTGGTTTGTGGAGAAGATGTTTTGGATATCTTATTGACCACATAAGAAAGTTTGCTTTCCTATGTTTTGGCGCAAGGTGTTTAGAATGTTTGAACCATATCTTGAATGAAGTATGCATGCTAAGTGTGAACAAGAACACTCCTATCTGATTGTCAAGTCAAAGTCCATCACACTAAGTACAACGCCATCCTGGTCCTTTATACCTTGATGCATCGTACCTATGTGTGTTATCAAACATATAAAGTAATTGGTCATTTGAAAATCCCAACTCCTGGTAAGCAATACATAATCATAACGTAGGATTGTGTGCATCTTCCTTCCATCCATCTTATTCTTCTTATTCTTCTATCTCTTCTAACATTTCTATCTAAAATCAGTGTGTCACATCAATATATACATGAGACTACCCATGGCCAATGACTGTCTATACATCATCAGATTTGTCTACATCAAAGAATTATCTTTTGTCATTTGATCAATAAGACCACTCCTCTCGCATTTTATCGCGACATCGATCAATAAATTTGCATTTCTGCTCAATCTCTCAAGGGGGCAATATACCAACAATATCCTTCCATTGGGGCAACAGTGGGGCATCTGAAAAATCAAGAAATTTTGAATTTTGATCACAACAATTTATTCTTTGAATCAATGCAACAAGTACATTGCTTCAAAGAGGGGCAAAATGTAAACATGGAAAATGTGCAATCTCAGTTCGACATACTTGATCCTGATTATTAACAACATTTCCTTTTAAATCATACTCTCATTTTTTCATTATATTCTATCTCTTAATTTAATAAATCATTGTTTATTTGATTAAGTCTTTCTCCTTCTTTGATTAAATTAATCCATTTAATTTAATTAACCTTATTTCTCTGTTTAATTAAATAAATCAAATTATTTAATTAAAGTTTCTAAAGTCCTCTCATTAAATTGAATAAATTAAACCTTATTTGATTTAATCTAACATTATCTTACTTAGTTAAATAAATCAAAATCATTTATTTAATTAAACATTTCCTCTCAATTATGATTTAAATCAATTCATCAATTTAAGTCAAAATTGTCAAATCATCTAATCCCTCATTAAATTAATCAAAATCTTGATTAAGTTAATCCCTATCACTAAAATCTTCTAGAGAATGCAAGTTGCACATGAAAATAGATTTAATTCATTTATTAAATCTTTATTTTCCCTCACATGGCATTGAAAGGGAATATTCTCTCAATTTGAATTTAAAAAGTCCAAATGGACTTGTACATCCAACAAGGCATTTACTCCTCTTACATGTCCTTGTGCATTGAGCCAAGTGACATTTATTTCATTCATTTTTTCCTCTCACATGTCATTTCTCAAATTTGAAATTCCACCTAATTGCATTTATTGACACTTTGGCCAAAATGTGCACAACTTTCAACCATTCACATCTTGACAAGTGGCACTTGGCCATTGGATGTTAAATGATCCCACATTGCTTGTTTTCACTCTCTTTTCTAGTTTGAAAATCTATAAATTGGAGACTTCTCTCCTCATTCAAGGATCCACAATTTGATGCAAAGTTATTCTCTGGACATTGAGAGCCAATTTTGTGCACACCATTCCACATATTAATCTTTTTCTATATTCATAGCTAGGTTATGCTCAAATCTTATTTGAGGGGTTTGATTAATCTACACATCAACATTTGCATTTCAAGGATTGGGAAAGGGCTGCTTACTACATAACAAAGTGGCACCAATCCACTATGAGATACAGGTTAATCATGTTTGCATATGCTTTTGTTTAGCTTGCATTGTTTTCATTAGTTGCATTGTTTAACATGGTTAAATATTTCATAGGGATGTCTAAGTTTGCTGATTTAAAAT
>CM021105.1:497010269-497244487 GCA_007115665.2 Sequoiadendron giganteum
TCGCACAAGATATGCGCAGCTAGATTTATCCAAGTGGGAACCCAACAAGATATTGCCTCATCATCTTAGGAGTGTAAAAGTGCTTGGAAGAAATACATTGCGTGATCTTGAAAACATTTGAAAAACGAACATTCACAAAAACCTTCAAATTTCAAACCCCTTGTGCACCTATTCTACCGTCATTTGTTTTCAACAAGGTTAAACATAAGAAACTTTTGCCCTATTTTCCTCGATTTCCACACAAAGGACCTTGTGGGATGAGAAAAAAAGTGGGACACTAGACATATAGTTTGAAACCTAAGCAAGCAAAGTGTCTTGGATAAAAAAAATTTCATTAAACCAAGATAAAGAGACAAATTGAACTTCATGTGTGTTGTTTACAATGATTTCCCGCAAGATCAAAATCCGAAAGCCAAAGTTCAAGAAAGTTAGTCTAAAAGTCTGTGAGCAACGCCTTGAGATGCTTCTAGAAGTAAGGGAAAGACTTGTATACAACTTTTACAAAAAAGCCTCAAGGAATAATCCAGCGTTGTATGCATTTTATTGTCAACAAAATCCCGAACTTTTTGAAAGGTTTGCTTTTCTCCCATAGTCTAGCATGTTCTTCAATACTGAGGTTTTGTAGAGAGAGTCGTGTCTAGGATAAGGTTCAAGACCCAAGTTTTCATTCTCATTCATTCCTCCATCAACCAAATCTCATTTCATCATCAAACCTTTTGTGAATTCTAGAAACAATCATCACGCTAAACTTAGAGGGCTAAATCAACATCACCCTATCTTGGCTTAACACTCCTAGCCAAAATAGTCTCAACCATTGGAAAAAATTTTCTTTAGGATAACACAAGTTCCTAAAGTCTATTAGTTCACAATTACATTAGCTTAACACACTTAGCCAATTCATCCATTTGTGCAAGTTACCCTAAAATAACATAACTTCCTAGGGAATACAACTTCACAACAACCCTGTTTGACTTAACGCATCTAGTCAAATTATCACAATCAACTAATCCAAGCCCTTACAAGTTTAGCATATACCTTCAAAAGTTCTTCAAAAGGTTTTCATTCACTCATCCCATCCATTTAGCCCATCCTCATTACCACCATCTTTGATCTTTTAGCTTCCCTAGTTCTTCTCTTTTGGGCCTAAAAGGTTAGGATCGAACAAATCCCTATTTTTTATGGTCCAAACAAGATCTCAACACAAGAAGAACATGGAGAATATCAGAGAAATATCAACTTCTATGGACATGAGTCATTTAAACACTGAAGTGAACCTAGCGGGATCAAGCAATCCCCCAAGCAACTCTCCCTCATCATCACAAAATCCTCAAGAGGAGAGTCATCAAGAGGACATCACGAACGAAGACATGGGGATGACACAATCCGAAATCATGAAGATGGTTCAAAATCTAGAGAACCATAAAATTGTCAGTGCTATGCTCAAATACTTAAATATGCTCTCAGGAGGAGGGGTCCAGTTCCCTCCCGACCTCGACGCAAGCACTAGTACAGATGTGCCTATTACAAGTGCATCCTCAATGTCAAATATCAATCAAGAAGTACCTTGCACCACATCGGCCATCACACTAACCTCGCCGAATGTGAACAAGGGGAGTGCCATGTGTCAAGAATTGCATAAACATCGCCTTGTGGCTAACAAAGAAGCAGTCATCACCACCACGCCGGTTACGTCTGTTCCGGAAAATCCATCCCACCCATACGTCTCGCTTACCTTCCATAACCATGTTGGCTCATCTTCATTCCGTGCAACACCAGCTTGTCAATGAAACATACAAAATTCTCTACCACTTGAAGAAGGAAGCTTGTTTGAAACAATTGGCGTTAAAAATCCTTTTTTCCAAGGTAACATTCCAACCCTTCCCCCATTGTCATTCACAACCACATCACCTCTTGGATTGGGTTTTCCTCCTATCAACATCGATGGTTTCTCGGAACCTAGCAATCTAAGCATCACACCCAATTCCCTCTTCTTACCCACATCATCACAACAACAAGTGGCAATCATTCAAGCCACCACCATAATTGGTCTTCAAATATCCCAAAGCATGCCATCTCAAGGACCAATCATCTCAACCACCCTTCCAGCAACCCAAATCCCAATCATCACCACAATCCCTCCACCCGTCACAACGGTTGGCATGATTCCTGTTCCACCACCAATCCCACCAAAAGCCAATACGACAAACTCATTCACCACACTAATCCAAACCTTCAAAAAGCCAACCAACAGAGAGTACTCCAGCAAAAGCAGTAAGCCCAAGCCCAAGCACAAGCTCAAGCCCAAACACAAGCACAAGCTCAAGCGCAAGCTCTAGCACAAGTTCAAGCCCAAGCCCAAGCGCAAACCCAACAACAAGCACAAGCACAATACCAAGCGCAATTGCAAGCAATCCATCTACAAGCCTACCAACAAGCCCTGCAAGACTTTCAGGCACAACAACAAGCTAAAGCTTTGTTGGCACAATAGCAGCTTGACCAACAACAAGCTTTGTTGGCGCAACGACAACTAGACCAACAACAAACTTTACTAGCACAACATCAGATTGATCAATAGTAGGCTTCATGGGAACAACAGCAGATGGACCAACAAGCAGCGTTGTTGGAACAACAACAACAAGATCAACAACAAGTGTTGTTGATGCAAATGCAAGCATACCATCAGACTTTGAATGCACAAACGAGCTTGCAGCGAACACCCTCTTGTACTCTCCCCACCCATCCAACACCTCACAACTCATTCATCCCACCTCCTGATCTGAGCAAAGATGTTGCAACAAAAATCAAACTGCTTTTGTAGCAAGTGTTGGACTTACAAGCAGGAAAAACCACAAGGACACCATGGAACTTATGCCCTTACCCTTTCGATAGAAGCCTCACCATGATACTGTTCCTAAAGGGATTCGAGATCCCCAAATTTGACAAGTACAATGGAACAGGTAACCCTGAAAACCACGTCAGGGAATTTCAGGTACACTGCATGGAGGTCGCATATGATGACACGTACCTAATGTGACTCTTCCCTTGTAGCCTAACTGGTCCAGCCATGGAATGGTTTTCTCGCCTACCCACGGGCATTAAAACATTCGAGGAAATTGTGGAGGCTTTCCTTAAGAATTACGCTTTCAATATGGGTGCAAATGTTAGTTTGGAAGAACTATCCGCACTCAAACAAGGAAAATGAGAGCTATTCGCATCTTTCTTGCAAAGATGGCGATCCAAGGCCAATCAGAGCAAGTGGACCATGCAAGAAGAACAACAAGTTTGCACCATCATAGCCAATCTAGATGAAAACTTGGCGTTTTACTTAAAAATGCAGTGCATCACATCTTATGATCAACTAATCCCAAAGGCACTCAACATCGAAAGAGCCCTTACTGCACGAGGAGGCGCACCAACATTCACTCCACCGTAGGATAACCGCCCGTCTAACAACTACAATGATAAACCTCGAACATGGTTGAGGAATAAAAATATCATGAACGACAGCATGGTCGATGCTAAAGTGGTCATCAGCGCCCCGAAGTAGAATACCCAAAACCATCATCAACTGCAAAATCATAATCACAACAATTTGCGAACTAATGTGGTAGTAGCACATCCACAACCATCTTCCACCAATCAAGTCAATAATTTGGGTAATCAAGGAGGACCACCTCCCCGCAACAAGTTTCCCCCCAAGAGGAAGTTCGCGGCTCTTAGTGAATCGATTGAGTCCATAATGAAGAAGCTAGTCAAAGAGAATCTAATCAAAATCTCTAACTCCGAGCAGTACACGTAACCTATGACCAAGCCGCTGTGGTATAATGCGAACCTCCTTTGTGACTTTTACAAAGTCAAAGGACACACCACCACAAATTGTATGAGACTCAGAAACATCATCCAGGATCTCATTGAGGACAAGGTCATCAACATCGAGCAACCAACCGGAAACCAAGACCTGAAAATATACACGAATCTGATGTCGAACCATAACCAAGGGAACAATCAAGGAAATAACCAAGGGAATAATAAGGGCAAACAAAAGTATGCTAGTGCTAATCTAGTATACGAGGAGATAGTTGGATGCGTCGATGAGATGGTCACTGTCATAAATATCAAGGGAGCCAACAATGACTGTGGAGTCATCACACGAGGTAGAAAGGTTACCATTGCTGGGGCACCTGCTAAGACCCCCATTTCCAATACAAAGGCCATCCCCTATGATTACACTGTCATTGAACAGCTGAAAAGAACACCCGCCCAAATCTCCTTCATGGAACTACTGAAAATCTCCGCCGCCCATAGGAAGATCCTTGATGAAGCACTAGCTGCGTCTACCGTTGCTGCCACCCTTGACACAGAGCAATTTCAGGCTATGGTGGGTAACATCGTTACCCCGAATCTCATTACATTTTCCGATCAAGATTTCCCTCCACATCCATCTCATAACCGTGCACTCAACCTCCAAGTCCTAATCCACAAAAAGAAAGTCAAACGAGTCCTGATAGATGGAGGTGCAGGCCTTAATATTTGTTCTCTAAAACTCATAAAGAAATTGGGATTCGCCGAGGATTCCATCAATAAGAACAAAAACATCACAATAAGGGCGTATGACGACCAAGAAAGAGTGTCTCAGGGCACTATCGAAATCCCCATCCAAGTGGGGCCGACAACTATGGAAACCACCTGTCAAATCCTCGACCTTGACCTACCATACAATATCCTCCTGGGACACCCGTGGATACATGGAATGAAGGCAGTGGCCTGAACTTACCACCAATGCATCAAGTTCTCACATCAAAATGAGGAGGTCACTATATATGGGGATCCCGAACCCTTTGCCTACTACAAAACCTTGGAAGCCAAGTTTTATAAGATCCCCCAAGTACCCAAAAATGATGAAGGACCATCTACTTCATACATAGACCCAGCCAATCTCGCCTCCACTTTTGCGACAGAGACACCCGCCATCCCTGATATATCTGAGATTAAAAACATGATCTAGGACAATGGATGCGGTGATTATAGAATGAAAAGAAATGCATTTGTTGTAGGAGAGTTACCACAATCTCCTAGATCGCATGAACAACCCCAGCTAGTTCAAACACCTATCTGAACTGTTAGAGCAGAACCCTTTGGATTCCACCGTTGGGGGGGTCTCAGTTGGGAGAATGTGGATGAAGAAGACATCACAAACACACTATACCAAGATGAAAGACCCACTCCCACCTTACCCATGGAGGAAACTAATAGAGGGTTACAAATGATGTTTGGTATGGGCTATAACAGGAATGAGAGCTTGGGAAGAAACAGTGATGGACGGTTGGAGCCCATCATTGTAGAAAGAAGAATGCGAAACCTTGGGAAGAAACAGTGATGGATGGTTGGATCCCATCATTGTAGAAAGAAGAATGCGAAACCTTGGCCTTGGGTGTACTCCTCCGAGTATAACCGTGCATGGTAGAGGTACTCCTAAAAGAGCAGTCAGGTCCTCTCCTCAGGTAACAACAACCACTCCTAGACCACCCGTTTGCTTAGGTATCCCACTCGACAATTACACCTTTGACGTCACTGATGTTTGTCCTAGTAGTGACGATGATGATACCATAATAGGTCTCCCTAGGCTTTTCGAGGATTCCACCTTGTTAATGATAAGTGCCTCCATAGCTGAATCAAACCAACCAACCCATCGAATCACCTTAGTACACCCCCAACTCATCGATCACAACCAACGGGGACCACTGATTCTAGACTCATTCGAAAATGATGAGACACTCTTGCAATTCATGGGACTAAGGGATACAGTTCCGTACGGGGATCACAAGGCCAGATTCAAAATCACACTGGACACACAAGCATACTATGGGGAGACGATTGATTCCTTCAGTCGCAAAAGGAAAATATCGAGAATAAGCTCGGAGTTATTGAGTGAAAACCACACTGTGACACTCTCTAACCATAAAACAATAAAAATAAAGGACACATCCAATGGTGAAAACCTTTCCGAGGCACCAGAGGATGAAGGATTCAATTTCCCCCCTACTGCTCTACATCAGGAGAAATCAGTAGTATTGGTAGAACAGTGCAACCCGATCAACTTAGGAACATAATTAGAACCACAAATCACCTTCTACGCAGAGTCTCTCCTAGTAGAAGAACATGAACTATTGGTAGCATTCCTAAAAGAAAGAAAAGTAAATTTTGCATGGACCTATGCTGACATGCCAGGTCTGGATCCTGAAGTAGTGGTTCATCATTTGGCTGTTTACCCCGGAGCAAAACCAGTCAGACAAAAGCTAAGGAAGATGTACCCACAAATAGCCTTGCTCGTCAAAATTAAGCTACAGAAACTTCTGGATGTTGGCTTCATACGCTCGATTGACTATCCAGAATGGGTATCAAATCTTGTACCTGTCTCAAAACCGAAAGGGGGCATCCACATCTGCACAGATTTCAGAAACCTAAACAAAGCATGTCCTAAGGATGATTTTCCACTACCCAACATTGACATGATAGTGGACATGACGACTGAACATGAGATGATGTCCCTAATGGACGGTTTCTCGGGATATACTCAGATAATGATAGCAAACGAAGACCAGCATAAAACAACCTTTACTTGTCCTTGGGGTACCTACTGCTGGAATGTGATGCCATTTGGGTTGAAAAATGCAGGAGCTACATACCAAAGAGCCATGACGTTGATCTTCCACGACATGATCCATAAAACAGTTGAAGATTATGTGGATGACATATTGGCTAAATCAAAGAAAAGGAAAGATCACATAGCAACTCTAAGTGCAATCTTTGATAAGACTAGAACAATACAAGGTTAGACTCAACTCGAAGAAGTGTCTCTTTGGGGTACAATCGGGAAAGTTGCTGGGATACATAGTTTCAATGAGAGGGATAGAGGTGGACCCTACAAAGGTAAAAACAATACTTGAAATGGAAGCGCCAAGAACGTTAAAGCAACTCAGAGGATTGCAAGGTAGACTCCAGTCCATCCGAAGATTCATAGCACAACTAGCAGACAAGTAGATTTCCTATTCACACCTGCTCCACAAGGGAGTAGCATTTAGATGGGACGACAAATGCGAACAAACATTCAATAAAATAAAAGAATATCTACTTACACCACCTGTGTTGATGCCACCAATTGTCGGGAAACCATTAATCCTATACATCTCAGCAACAACAGCCGCCCTTGGTGCCCTTTTAGCCCAACATGATGAAAAGGGAACCAAGCGGGCCATCTACTATATCAGCAGAACAATGGTGGGGCACGAGCTCAATTACACATCAATAGAAAAGGCTTGCCTAGCACTGGTATTCGTAGCTCAGAAATTTAGACACTACATGCTAGCTCATCAAATCAAGCTGATTGCCAAGATAGACCCTCTAAAATATCTATTGTCAAAAGCAATGCTTACAGGCAGAATGACTAAGTGGGTAATGATATTGTCCGAACATGATATTGAGTACGTAGAACGAAAAGCCATAAAGGGACAAGTCATTGCGGACCAGCTAGCAGAAGCTCCCCTCTACACAGACAACCCGCTTATATCAGAATTCCCAGATGAGTCCATTTTCAATCTCAATATAGCCGACCACTAGAAATTGTACTTTGATGGCTCCCACACGCAACATGGAATCAGGAGCTAGTGTGTTCCTCATCACCCCACAAGGAGATTGTATACCTAGATCATATAAACTGACATTCCCCTGTACCAACAATATTGCAGAATACGAGGCTTTAAGATTGCAGCACAGTGGCGAATCATGGCATTAAAAGTCTATGGGGACTCGCAACTTATCATCAACCAAGTCAATGGTGAATACCAAACTAAGGATGATAAGCTCGCACCATACAAAAAGGTGGTAGAAAGTCTCAAAGAATCATTCATTGACATCACTTTTGAGCAAATACCGAGGGCAAACAACAGAGCAACAGATGCAATGGAAATCATTGGGTCCTTACTAGACATCCCTCGCAACATCTCGAAACATGAATTCCTCGTAGAGCAGCTTCTTGTACCCACTTTTGAGGTACCAGAGTCAGAATACGCGTGTGAACTCGTTGGTCCCGGTGATCTTTGGTATCATGACATATATACCTACCTAAGGTTAGGAATCCTCCCCACTGACATCACCACAAACCTAAAGCGAACCTTTGTCAAAAGGGCCTTACGATTCGTCATCCTAGGAGAGACCCTCTTCCGTAGAAGTATCGATGGAACCTTGCTACATTGTTTAAAACCTGAGGAGGCCATGACTGCTCTAACTGAGGTACACAATGACACATGCGGTTCACACTCGAGTGGTATGACCTTGGCTAAAAAGTTGTTGAGAACCGGGTACTATTGGCCGACAATGGAAAGAGAGGCACACAACTTTGTTAGAAGATGCCTGCAATGCCAACAACATGGAGACCTTATTCATGCACCAGCTCAAGAACTGCACCCCATTGTTACACCTTGGCCCTTTTCACAGTGGAGGCTCGATCTCATTGGTAAAATCTCGCCCACCTCATCCAATGGCCACAAGTTCATTATCACTGCCACTGAATATTTCACAAAGTGGGTCAAAGCAATTCCCATGACCTATATCACGGGAAAACAAATATCCAAGTTCATCCTAAACTACCTCATTTGCCGATACGGTGTTCCCCAATCCATTATCTCTGATAATGGGACACCCTTCAAAAATCAGGATGTTCATGATTTATGTGAAAAATTCAAAACCCAACACCGCTTTTCCACCCCATACTATCCACAAGGCAATGGCCAAGCAGAAGCTACGAATAAAACCATTCTCAAAATCCTCAAGAAAATAGTCAATGACTCCGGTCATGACTGACATCTACAGCTAAATCCCGCCTTATGGGTCTATCGCACCAGCATCCGCACGCCAACATACGCCACCCCATTCTCCCTGGTCTATGGATCAAAAGCCATCCTCCCTATTGAGATCGAGCTCCCATCACTGAGGATATCACTGCAAAATCTCATCACAGATGAGGAATACATGGTTACAAGACTGAATGAGCTGGAATTACTAGATGAACGACACATAGATGCCTTGAATCATCTACAAGTCTACCAGAATCACCTAAAATGGAGCTACAACAAGAAGATCAGGCAACACACTTTCCAAGTTGGTGACCTTGTGCTGAAAGAAAACCAAAAGAATGTGCCAAATCCGGATACAAAAGGAAAGTTTGAGCCCAACTGGCTAGGACCCTTCATCATCACCGCAAGTTACAAATCGGGGGCATATCAGCTGTCGACACCAGAAGGCGAACCTTTGCAAGAGCCCATGAATAGCTCTCACCTCAAAAAGTTTTGTGCCTAAGAACTTGCAAGGTATGGAACCAGAAAATACAAAAACAATCCGAAAAAGTCCTGAAAAAATGGTCAACTTGATGAAAACCTGGCAAACAGGCATCTTGGCGACAACAA
Source organism: Sequoiadendron giganteum (assembly GCA_007115665.2). Lineage (NCBI taxonomy): Eukaryota > Viridiplantae > Streptophyta > Pinopsida > Cupressales > Cupressaceae > Sequoiadendron > Sequoiadendron giganteum. Next base: position 497,019,731 of record CM021105.1, read on the forward strand.
AAAAAATCAAAAAATGCAAAAATCCAAAAAAATCAGAAAAAGGATTGAAAATAGTAAAAATTCATCCTTTAGTGAAAACCACTTCGGTGGCGCTTTGGACAAGTACCTTGGCGAAAACTTGGAAAATAGGCGCCAAGTGAAAATAAAGCACCCCCCATCTACCAGGATCTGCACGACTCACTCATTCCATCGCATCTCAATAAATCATCCATCCACCCATCCGCTCGCATCCATACCATAGCCTGAGCTGGTGTCCATACCGTATTCCACCATGGAACTACTTGCCATCCCTAAGGTTAGTTTGTCTTGCCTTCATCAAAGTAGTCTATCACACCACGCTGGGGGCATGTTCCTGTATTGGCATCGGATCAGATTCGTGTATATTCTCGTGATCTTCTGCAAACTCATCAAAAAATCCAAAAACATCCAAATCATTCAAAAAATCATCAAAAACATGTGGAAATGTAAAAAAAATCATCAAAAATTTCATCAAGTCTTGTCAGTCTTTCACCTTGTCGAACTACGTCGTCTTTGAGCTTGAACGTAGGCAAGGTTGATCTTTGATCATCCCCTGAGACAATTAGGGTCAGTCCTTTAGGCGTCCGTCGCATTGGCAATCCATTTGCCCATCTGGTCTGCATTTTGAGTCAGTCCTTTAAGCAATAAAATGGCAATCCATTTGTCCATCTTATCATTGAGTCAAGTCTGTTGTTAGTCGAACTACGTGGTCTTTGTGTGTATAATGTAGGCAAGGCTATCTATGGATCAGCTCCCGAGACCCCTAGGATAGGTCTTTAAGTTAGTCTACTTGTCGTAAATCTTGAAAATACCAAAAACATTGAAAAATGTGAAAATACCAAATACATTTGTAAAACATCTCAAAAATTCCAAAAACAGCCTCAAAATATCTGAAAAAACCAAAATGATGCATCCATTTCATCTCGCTTTCATGCGTAATTGTCGTCATTCATAATAAAGTCAGTCGTCACTTTCACCCTTTGGTAAGTCAGTCAGAAGCAAGTTTAGCAGGTTCTAAAGTGAACGCCCAATCATCAAAAGTCTTGGAAGTCTAAGCCAGTAAGCAAGCAAGTTGGTCAACTCGGAGTATCAATAGCTTATCACCCAATCAGTCTCATCAAAACCCTGATCACTACATGTCCTAGGATGAAGCTTTCCTGTGATGGACATAAGCATCAGGTACCCCTCACAGTAGTTAGTCTTGGCTAGCGGTATGAAGAACATTGGCTTGTTTGGTTTTCTCTATTTTGGTCTTTTATTGACTTATCTTATGCTCATTCTAAGGACCTCTCGATGATGCCTAAACAAAATAGGTTTAGAGAGAAAGGAATGGAGCAGTGATCATTATCTTTTTATCTGTTGTGCTTGTTGGATATTCTTGTAAAATAACTTTGTCAGACATGTTTTGTTTTGTTTGTAGGGAGGATATTTTAGGTATCTTGTTGACTACATAGGAAAGCTTGCTTTTTTGTGTTTTGGTCCGAGATGTTTAGAATGTCTGAACTACATCCCGAATGAAGTAAGTATGTTAAGTGTAAACAAGAATACTCCTATCTGATTGTTGAGACAAAGTCCATCACACTAGGTACAAACGCTATCCTGGTCCTTTATACCTTGATGCATCGTACCTATGTGTGTTATCAAACATAATGTAATTGACCCTTTGAAAATCTCAATTCCTAGCAATGAAAATCACCATCTCCATCCTAACTAATTCGTTAATTCTGCATTTCTTCTACCTTCTTTCCACACTAACATGGTATGATAACAGTAATCAAAGCATCGCCCATGCATACACCCTGCATCCACATAATCATCAACATTAAAACACATGGCATCATATCATTATCTTAAAAGATGTTATTCTAAATATTTTTAAGCACAACATTACATCATACATAATCATTTATGCCCATTATCATTTGCAACCATTACCATTTGCATCCATTACCATCATTAATATGCATTACATCATTAAAACACGAAAAATACACAAAAGAAAATGCATCCATTACATACATTATATCACATAAGCATAAGAATAGAAACATTTCATGGCATCATACATTTGCATATTATACATCCACATATCATACATGTGCACCATACATATCATAAAAAAGCGAATCATCTCATATATATCATCAAAAAATACTGTTATGATACAAAATCGGATTAGGTGTACATCGAATACATAATACAATAAGGCCAAATACTGTAGTCCGTATATCAAAAATGAAGCAAACTGTCCTGTGATCAAAAGGGGGGCGAACCCTGCTGGCTGCTGCCCTCCCCATCTTACCTCTCACCATGGGCCTCTACCGGTCGCCTCCATGTCTATTGGGAAAAGTCTGGCACTCTGCAGTCTAATGGTACTACCTGTTGATAATGATGCCGATAGTACTCGGCCTCTCTGATGGCCTCTATGTAATCACAAATATCGATTGATCGGCCCCAGGATGAGGACGTTGCACTCTCTAACTGTCTTCGCCGACCCATCTCTTGATCCCTCTTGGATCGTGCCTGGTCTCTCTCCGCAGTCAGGGCCTGTACCTGCCCCTATAGCTGTTGGATCAGCACATCTCGGTGATCGGGCTGCCTTGCTGGCTGTCTTGCTGGCTACCCTGCTGGCTGTCCCGCTGGTTGCCCTATTGGCTATTGCTGAGGATCTACCCTCAACTAACCATCCTGTGCCTCGTCCCTAGGAGGTGTTTGATGAAGAGGTGGCCCACCTCGTCCTCTGCCCCGCCCTTTGCCAGCTGCCCGACCCCTGTGTCTGCGTCGTGGAACAATTGTAGCTGGAACTGTCAATCTCAGTGGAGGTATGAACCATGCCCTATAAGCTGGAGTGACCCCCGCATCTGCCGGCCCCTGATCATATGGCCACTTTCGAGCCACTAACTGCCTAAATAAGGACACCGCCTTGGCTGCCGGGATGGGCTGGCCCCATGCTATCTCTCTAGTCGTATGTGCAAAGATGGCCACATACTGGTCATTAGGCCTGTCCTGTACCTCTCCGATTTGACGAGCAACCTTGTCCGGAAGATACCTTTCAATCATGGTGTGCTCTCGACCCTACATCAACCTGTCCTGTCGGGCGAAGAAGAGCTGCTGATCATCATCTCACCATAGACCAACACCCATCCACAGTCTCCAGACAAACTCTCTCATATCATCGAGAACTCATTGCCAGTGTGGAATACCACCTACGCTAGTGAAAGAAAAGTGCATCATTGCCCCGCCGTACCGCCAAACAAGGGGATCATCCCTCTCCAAGACAACTGGTGTGATATCCGGGCAAAGCACCGGGATCCTCTCCCATGCCCAGATGTGCAGTAAGGTACCTCCAGCCCCGATGGACATGCTGTCCAAATAAGAAAACTCATGAAGATCCCTATAGAGGGACGCTAGTAATACTGGTCCCCAAGCGAAGCACTCCTTGCGGTGAACCATATGATCCCATGCTAGTCCCCATCCTGGATTGAAGTATCGGCCCTGCCGATCAGGTACTACAAGGCCTGAGATGATAGTAGTAATAATCAATCTGTATGTGTGCACGCGGTCGCAATATAGCTCTAAGTCGATTTGATCGTCACAAAACTCAATCACATCCAACTCCATAATTCCGTAGCAAGCCTCTTTGCCGACATCTGGATCATAGACAACTCGGGTCCCATGAATGGGCAATCAGAGGATGCGCCATACATCCTCGAGAGTGATAGTGGCCTCGCCGGTAGGAAGATGGAAGGAGGAAGTCTCACTATGCCATCGCTCCGCCAGAGCCGTAAGCATGCCTAAATGAGCCCGAATGGGAGGGACGTACACAACATACCAGAGACTAATGGCACTAAGGTGCTCCTAGACCAACTCATGCATATCCCCTAGTCTGCTAAGCATCGCCCATCGGTGCTCCTATGAGTAAAGTACACCAGGATCCTCCTACATAGGGAAGGTCATCACGTCAAAAAAAATAAAGTTTCATTGCATCTCAAGTTAAAATTTGCCCTAAACTGGCAAGTGCGGCGTTGTTTGTGGGTGCGACCTAGTTTGGAAAGTTTCAAACTGCACCGCCACGGTGTAGTTTGACATTTTAACAGTTCCAAAGTGGCCCGTGTGGCGCACTTTTCATATGCGGTCCTGCTTAGCGCAAATCCTAATTTCCTAACTGGGCTGTGTGGTGGAGTAGGGACATGCGATGGACTTTTGATCAACTAAACGCTAAATTGCAAAGTGGCCCGCACGGCGCACTTCGCATATACAGTGTAAAAGGGGACCGCGCGGTTGCGATAATGCATTTTCCGCGGTGCCATATAGTGTCGCGCAAATTGTACAGGACTTGGACCCTATTTAATTCACATAAAACGATAAATTTAAAAGTTGGATAAGGGTACATACCACGGGTCCTACGCCGACTGGCTGTTGGTGCGTCCGAACCCTCTTCGACACGTGCCTAGGAAGCTGTCGTTGTGCCATTTCAACTAAGACTCAGAGCTCAAATGTAAGTTTTTCTAAAGGCTACGATTGCAAATGAATTGAAAATGACCCCTCGAGGTCTATTTAAGCCTAAAAATTAGGATTTTTTGACCTAATTTGACCTTCCAGCTGGAGTTTTGGTCCCCCGAGCCCTTTTTTGTCCAACTGAGAGTCATTCCGCGTCTTGTTTTGCGTTTTAATCCATTTTTCTGGCATTTTGGGGCATTTTTGGCCTTTCGGGCACCTTGTCATCTTTTTCGCGAGATCATCCAAAGTTCAAAATTTTAGTCCGATCTCTCGAGGGGGCAATATCCAACAATATTCTTCCACTGGGGCAGTAGTGGGGCATCTAAAAAAATTCAAAAAAAATCCCGAACCTTTAATCACAATAGTTTATTCTTTGAATCAATGCAACAAGTACATTGCTTCAAAGAGGGGAAAAATGTAGACATGGAAAATGTACAAGTTCGTTTTGGCACACCTGATCCCGATTACTAACAACGTTTCCTCTTAAGTCACATTCTCAGCATTTCATCACATTCCATCTCTTAATTTAATAAATCATTATTTATTGGATTAAGTCTTCCTCTTTCAATGATTAAATTAATCAATTAATTTAATTAACCATTGCATATCTGTTTAATTAAATAAATCATTTTATTTAATTAAAATCTCTAAAGTTCTCCTATCAAATTAAATAAATTAAACCTTATTTGATTTAATCTAACATATTCCTTTTTGATTCAATAAATCAAATTCATTTATTTGATAAATCATTTCCTCTCAATTCTGGACTTGAACCAATTCATAAATCTAAGTCTAAAATTGTCACATCACCTAATTCTTCATTAAATTAATCAAATCCATGATTAACTTAATCTCTCTCACTAAAATCCTCTAGAAAATGCAACTTGCACAATAAATCAATTACTTTGATTTATTAATTCATCTATTTTCCCCCACAAAGCATCAAAAGAGAATATTCCCTCATTTGAATTCAAAAAGTCCAAGTGGACTTGGTCCTTCCAACAAGGCATTCAATGCCTCTTACATATCCTTGACCTTGAGCCAAGTGACATTAACTTCACTTCTCTTCCCCCTTCAACAAGTCAACTCACCATTTCAAATTCAAATTTATGCATTTATCATGCACATTGGCCAAAATGTGCTCATTCCTCATCCAATCACATGTGGACAAGTGGCACAATGCCATTGGATTATCTTTTGTCCCACATTGCTCAATCTTGCTCACTTCTTCCAAATAGAAGTCTATAAATTGGAGACCTCTGCTCTCAATCTTCATCCACAATTCATATGCAAAGTTACTTTCTTCACATTGAGAGCTAATTTTGCCCATTGCACTCAATCATCCATCATTTTCATGAATTGTAACAAGGCTATGCTCAAATCTCTTTGGAGATTTGACCATTGTTCAATCAACTTACATTGCAACTTAGGAATTGGGAAAAGGCCAATTGCAACACATCATTGGCACAAATTCCCCCATAAGATCATCAATCTATTGGCTAGATTAGGATTTACTTTCATATTATCTAAGTTTTGTTATTTTTCCTAATTTTAGCTTGAATAAATGGATTTCATGGGGAATACTTCATATTTGCATGCATTTTGATCTAACACTAACAATGTTTGTCATCTTTGTGCACTTGCAGGTTTAGGGGTTTACACATTTAAACTAGTTTCCTACTCTTAAACTATTGCTGTAAAATGTTTTTAGTTTGAGCACTTGGTGGACCATTAATTCTAGGATTGGTGCCTATTCATTAGGTTATAGAGTCAACAAATACCATGAGAGGCAACAAAAATAAATCACAAAGGACCACAAAAGCATACAGATGCATCACAAATAATGATATCAAATAATTTCACATTCATAAACATCTATGCAATTGAAAATTCATATCCAATGAAGAAGAGACCATTTCAAAGTATTTAACAAATTAAAATATTGTTACATTCATACAAGTAAATGTCGCAAGAGGAAACCCTAGAAACTCAATTTTTTCAAAAGATCCATAGATGGAACTATGTAAACATTTGGCTATAAGAACCATTTACAATATTAATAACTCCTTGTGATTTACAAAAAATACTACTCTAATGGTGAGTAGATTTGCAAGAGTTGACACCCTAAAAGCTTCTTGGTGCTTGTAGTCATGTGGAGAAGGAAAAATGATTGACCCTTTCAATGTTGAAAGTTTAATCATTCAATTCTATTGAGTAGCCTTGGGAAAGGAACACGGTCATTTAGAGTTGTAGAGGTCACCCATGCTTGTATGCATCATCAATCCCATGCCTTAGTACATGAAATCCTGCCTAAGAGCCATTTGGATGTACTTGAGGCATATGGGGGTCTATTTTTGATTGCAACCATCCTGCTCATTTATGGCATCCTCCAATTTTTGGTGTGTAGGGCAAGGAAGAACTCATGAAATCTATAAGGACCATCAAGAGTTGCAAGTATTAACTTTGGTTGTTTAGGCATATTCGATCTTATTGGGAGGTAGGTGGGAGTGAACATGTATGAATGCCTACATTTATTAGTTGCACCAAACTATTGTGGTATTTTGGAAATTTCTACAACTCAGAAGCCTCTATTGATGATTTTGAACTTTCTTGAACCTTGGTGGTGAATTGACAAGGTAACAAACTTAGTAACTCATTGCCACACCATGAATCTCAAAATTTGTTGGCAAAGTGGTGAGTTCTCTAACCTGGTAATTTATTGCCCCATTATCCTTGAAACTTTGAGCTTGATCTTTGTTGGTGATAGTGAACCTTTTTGAACCTTGGCAACGTTTTGCTAAGTTAGAAAACTCCATAAATTGCCACCAAGATCCCATTTTGCCAAGTTTGTACTATTCCTTGGGAATTTGTCAAAGTTTGAGGGGTTATAGGAATTGGATAACATTTGAAACTTGATTGGTATCATGGTGAGGAGTTAGAGAACTTATGAACTCATCACCACATCCATAACTGTCAGTATTCAATTGGAATTTCGGGCTTTAGAACTTTTTCAATATTTTTAGAGGTTTGCAAACCTTGAAAACTGCCTACATTTTATTGTCTTGGATTGGGGATCTAGGGTGATCCATTCCACTTTCCTAAAGAAAACAAATAAGGATACCACCCCACATTACCAACTCTAAAATAATGCATGAAAGGAAATGTAAAGAGTCAAGGATAGGGGATACCAAGGATTCCATACACAAATAATGATAGGACCAAACTCATGAACTTGAATACATAACACAATAAAAAATATCGAGGATTGGGAATTGAGGATAATTTATAATCCATTCCCAAAAGTAACGTATTAAAATTACTTTTTCACCCTTGAACTCAAAAAATATGAAGGGAAAAAAATTGGGAGTCGAGGATTCTAAAGAACTCATGTCATAAGGCATGTGGGTAAAGATATGACTGAAACGATGACTCCAAAAAATAACATAGTGAAAAGGATATGGAATCGACAATCAAGAGTAAAGTATGCTATGAAGGGAAAGTTTAAAACTTTGTCAGAGGCAATAGAAAGAGTGGGGGTTAGAGGAAAGGTATACTAGGATGGGAAACTCTAACATCCCATAAAAAAACCACACCTTAAAAAAAACCAAAAACACCCTTGAATTAGACTTTTTTGGGGTTTTTACAAAACATATGATAGGAAAATGGAGGATCATGGAAAACAATACCTAGGACAATTTTGATAAAAGGGGACCCATTTGAATATCTCTCAGATTGGTTATCTATGTTGGGCTAGATGAGGCCAAAGGTACAAGGGGCTAGGATTCAAGCAAATTTGGATATTTTTAAATTGAGGGCCAACACCTACAATTTTTTTGAGAATTAAAAACTACTTCAAATATTATTATTAAATTTTGCTTTGTGATGTGTTAATGGGTGATCCCACAATAGTGTTTTACACTTTTTGGCCAAACTTGACATTGAACTAATTTCTTTTAACTAAATCTTCACTTTCAGGCACCTATAGCTGCTAAACCATGAGGAATTTGAAGATGATGCAAACTAGTGATTTGTGATATTTTGTTTGTAGATTCTAAATATATATATATTTTAATTTTTTTGGAATCAAATTACATTTATTTTTCCATCTCCTTCAAAAACTAGTTTTTAACAATAAACACCATTTTTAAAGAGTGACATGTACTTGCTAACACAACTTTTTTTCTATGAAGGATAAAATTCTATTTTTTTTTGAATTTAGATTTGTAACTACAATATATAGTGCATACAATTGGTTTCATAGTGTTTTATTGAATATTTTTTCTTAATTAGGTTTTGAAGTCAATCCAGTTACAATTTAGACATAGGTTTACTTGCTAACACAACCTTTTTTGTATGTATTAAAATTCAATTTTTTTGTTGGATCAAGGACATCAATATCAAGTGCTGTAGCAACCCCGATGTTCTACTTAAGAGAATTTTCAAAGTCTTAACCATAAGTGGAATTCACGATGCCATCACATAGCAATAATTTTTTCTCTTTAAGACAAAGATAACGTACATATTTGAAATGAACACTATTCCAAACTCCCATTGCATTTCATTGTGATATAGTAGTAATTCATCTTTCTCATTTCCTTCAACGAAATGTTACAATCTTTCCAAAGAAATGATTTCATTAACCAAATACAAATACCTTTTCCATCTTTCATAGAAATAGATACAAGATACATACCTAGCTCATCTGAGCTCCATTGGCACTAGAAATACAAATGATCTAGGAAATCCCCTTTCAAATCTCAACTTTCCGACTAAGAGGAGAATCATCACTCAAGCTTTTTTTTGACATCCACGGACTAACTGCGATCCCCCGCACATCTACCACATTTGGTAATATGCCCTTCCCTTCAATGAAGAGTTTGGTTTGGAAACCTTAAAATAATAGCCAACCTTGAGTTGGTGTTGTGTTTTGCATAACTAGAGCTTTACCATACTACACACCTATGTTCTATGTGTATGAAAATCTCGAACTAGCATGGAAAAAGGTAACACAATGAATTGATGGTGTAACCAATGGAAAATTACACCACTTTGGCCAAAGTATTCATCACCTAGCACTTTGAGTGAGCGCCACACACTCATCCACAATTCTAGCTTGATTTGTTAAGACCATTCATATTGTATGCATCTAGGCAATTCCCTCCATTGGGTAATCTTTAACGCCAGGAACAACCTATATACACTAAGTTCACTAGGACTCAAATAATAGGTAATTTCTATGCATAAGGTATTCCCTTCATTGGGTAATATTTTTGAAACCCCAGGAGTAACCTATGAACTCCCCATGGCTCTAACTTATGAATATTGTCATAAAAAATAAATTCATAATCTAAAGTATGGCTACATAAGCTTCATTTTATTCATAGAATAAATACTCATCATTAAAAGAATCCAATCAGAAATATATCACATCAATAAATGATTCAAAAGTATATCCTCATCAATAAATTGCCTTACTTCAAAGGTATGACCTCAACAATTAATGGCCTCACACAAAAGAATAATCATATCAACAAATGACTCATTCAAAAGTATAGTTTCAATAATAAAGAACTCTTATTCAAGAGTACAATCTCATCAATAAAAAGGTTATTCAAAAAGTAGATTCAAATCAAATAAATCAATTCATGTCAAGAGATAAAACAACCAACTTGATAAGATAATCCCACCTACGGCTCCAATCAAATAGTATTCACAAATAAAAGTGATCAACTTAATCACATGGGTTAACCATACCCTAAGTTTACCCTATTCCTTGGATAATACTAGTAATCAATGATTAGTCTGATCATGTAGGTTATTCTCATCCCATGTGATGTAAGACTCCCAAGATGAAGGAAGACCATTAAGAGCCAACATGGTCAAATCCTTGTCATCAACAATATGACCAATGGTAGAGAGCTGATCTCTCAATTCAGAAATCTTCATGAAGTAGGTGATGAAAAACTCTCCATCTGCCATCTTAACGTGAAGAAGTTGTTGCTTCAGTGCAAGTGCCCGACTGGTGTTGTTGATTTCGTACATCTCTTCTAAGGTAGTGAACATCTTCCTTGTGGTATCCAGCTTGAAGACAATCGGAACAACATGATCTTTGACGGAATCAACCAACACTTTATTTGCCCTATCTTTCTTCCTCCACTGCAACTTGTCTTCTTCCTCCTCAGGTTCAGGAACTTTAATTTTCACAAACTCAGCCAAATCATTCTCTTCCAATGTGAGCATGATCCTGAACCTCCATGATGTGTAGTTAGAAGCTCCTTCGAGTCTATCCTCGATTTTCAAACCATTCACCATCTTGAAATTCAAAAAATAGAGATTGACTGAAAAAAAATTAAAGTGAGTGTTGCAAAACAAATCTGATCAGGATCTTTTTCAAACCCACTCTGATACCATGTTAGTTTTTTAATAGACCAAATTAAATAACTGTAAGCACTTAAAATATTGCAACACATAAGATAATAAACACAACAAGATACCCTCGGAAAACCCTCCTCCTGAGGGAGAAAAACCCAACAAATATTTCTCTTCTATAATGTAAGAATAAGAGCAGAAATCTGCTTACAACTCAGGCCCAACAATGGCTGAATTTGATACAACAAATAGTCGCACCTCTCCTAGATGCAAACGATACAAATGAATATGTTCTTCCTGGAAATCGGACTGCTGCTACACAAGTGCGAACTTCTTCTAAGGCTACAAATATGCTTGATGAATTTGACTTATCAAATGACAAGGAATGACCTTGTATTTATACAAGATAAGATATCTCCTTAATTATGTCTGCCATCTTCAAGAATAAATAAATTACAAAATAACAATGTAGGTCGGCCAAAATAGGTAAATGATAATAATCTCAACGAGCATAAATTAAATAGCTGATTAGGCTATTATTCAATTTATGCCTATTCTTGAATTGTGTAAGCTGGAAGAAGCAGCCCAAAGTTGCTAATAACATCAACAAGTAGGTAATCCACAACCTAGGGTTTCAATCAATAATCAAGTGAACTAATGATAAAATGATTATTTTTGAATAAACTATCAACATGCTTCACATGATGTCACATCCTATGAACGATGACACATATTTTATACCATTACTATTATTGTGTTTCTAGCTTTATTATTCCCAAGGTCTTCCTAGAATTATAAGTTAACAAAGCCAAGTCATCCCAAGGCATTTCTATATTCTTCGTTTCTCATTTCACTCTTCCTACGTATAGTATAGACTACTACGTAAAGCCTAAATAGAAACATATCTTATAAAATCCCATATAGGGTATATAAAAGCATCAACCTAATAGATAGGTTCCATTAAAGAAAGTAATATCCAAGAACATTCAAGCATCACAAAAACATTCCAAATTCAATCAAAGCATAAGGGAGTAAGATACAACATGCCTGCAAGTATAAGCTCCAATTTGATCTAGCCAGTTTCCAATCCTAGCCTCCTTAATCAACTTGCCACTTGGCACAATTCACTCCCACTCTTCCCAAATACCCTCACAAATTCTCTTAATAAATCTCTTGTAAACCACTCTCTTAATCTCACAAACAAAGATGAAAAACAAATCAATTCTCCCTCATAAAACTTAGAAAATAACAACAGAGTGCAGATATGCGTCCCTTTGAGGTAAAGAATGCCTCTATTTATACACAAAATTCAACATCTAGAATCTAAACACAAGGTAGATGGATCAACACTTTTCACCTAGCATGATTCGACTTAGCTTGGAAAACAAAAGATAGCAGATTATAAACCTAATACTCAACAAAACAGAACAAGTCGTTCCATTTAAAGACACCAAGAATGCATTTTAGATATGCAAGGTAAAAGATTAAACAATTCAAATCAATTCATTCCAACATTTACTTGACTTATTCTCCTATTTACTTTGGTTTCCACCACTGTACAAAGCTCACAAAATAGATTTGTAATGAAATGCAAATATTCATATTTTGGCACCACATATACCTCTTACATGCTTTTGGTGTTTTGTAGATTTATGACCGAGTCAAAGATTTTAAATGTTTTGCAAATAGCTTCCAATAATTATTGACCAAGTCTTATTTATTCCCACGAGCTTTCCTTATGCACTCTATGTGAAAAATTTAGAGCTTGGTTAGTGTATTTACATATGACATCACTTTTACCCATTCATAGCTCATTAACACATCCTATAGTAGCACCATATTATGCCCTATTCTTTAATCATATCAAATTCTATGCAATAGTATTGCATTGCATATCTTAATGGCTATTGATATGTATCAATTCCAATGCTTATTATATCTTAAGAAGCCTTGCATATATAATTTAATTGCATTGCTGCCTTATGGAGTCTATACATGGCTCTTTAAACTCATAGCCAACCCACCACTATGACTGCACCACATATTACTTTATATATATATATATATATATAATGCGCTCAATTATATTAACCAATTCTATATATATATATATATATATATATATATATATATTGTAGCATCGAAAAAGTTAACCCTTTTTCACACTTAGTCTAGGAATTAATAATTAATGATAAAATGTACTTAATGATGCATTATTCAAGGTGTTGTAAAGTGTTTTCTTACACTTTCACACTAATTTAGGGCTTTATTAATTAATTGAGGTTAATTTGAGCTCATTGGCCCCTTAAAGTCAAATCCAAGCATTATCTATTGCATTTTTTGAGGGATAAATCCCAACATTCATGAATAATGTGGCATAATATTTAATTTGGCAAGGTTTGAGTCCTAGGATAGTGACCTAGGACCCATTCACCACCTTGGGAAAATGGATCCCCACTATGTCCTAAGACCCCCTTTTGGCATATTATTTCATCCCCCCAAAACTTGGTCCTAGAAAATTGTGCTCCGACCCATTCACCCAAGGTGGTGAATGGGTCCTCCTTACTAAGGACACCCCTTTTTGGGCTTATTTGTCGTGGGATTTTAATGATTTTTAATCCGAGATCTGAGGCCGGCTTGTGTTATTTGAATTTCGGGGTTAATTCTTAAGTATAAATACAAGGCTAATTCACATAGTTTCATCTAAGACATCCTAAAAATTATTATGCAAGAATCCTAAGAGTTCACAAGAGCATTTGAAAAGCATTCAAAGGCATATTATCAAGGTTTTATTGCAACATTCAAGATCATATCATCATGTCAAAGGCATAGTTCATCAAGCATGTAGTTGAGCTTATGTGTTGATGTAGTATTGAAGATTCATTTGCAAGAATTGTTTCAAATCCAATTCAAGATCAAGATCTACATTCTACATGGCCACTTCATGTTAGATTGCTGATTTACATTCCAAGGCTTTATCCAAGGTATCATTGTTTCATGTTTCATTATTTCATCATCAAGGTTTAATTACAAGCACTAGGTTTGATTGAGGCAAACCCCTATCCACCAACAAGATTCAAAATTTGTCTTGCAGATTATTAGCAGATTTGGATATGAAAGAAGGAGTTTCAAGTTGCAAGGAAGGACTGCAAACCTAGAAGTTACAAATTAGATTCAAAGTTTTCCAGAAGGATCTAGTAGGACCCATTTGCCCAAGGTGGCGAATGAGTTCCTATTAGGGTTTTAGTAATTTTACACTGTACAAGCTTCATTTCCAGATTCAAAGCTTCTCAGATAGGTACACCAGGACCAATTTTCTCAAGGTGGCGAATGAGTCCCTACTAGGGTTTGAGGTATAGCAAGATTTGATTAGGTGCACATCATTCCCTATTCTTTTTTTTTCCAGAAAACTTACTATTTCTCTCTATTTTGTGTTAGATTCATTCATTGTATGTGATAGACCTAGAAATAGGGTTACTTTACTAGTTCAATTTCTTCTCCCCATATTGTGATTTAGCTCGCTACCTCATCCTTGTTTAAAGGAGATATTGCAAGATCCCTAAATCTTGACTTAACTCACCTCTTAGGTTGATAGTTACTTCAAGGTTTTGGATCTCATTTCTTGAATGAAACTGTAGACATGGAAAATGTGTAATCTCAGTTCGACACGCTTGATCCTGATTATTAACAACATTTCCTCCTAAATCATACTCTTAGCTTTTCATCATATTCTATCTCTTAATTTAATAAATCATTGTTTATTTGATTAAGTCTTTCTCCTTCTTTGATTAAATTAATCAATTTACTTTAATTAACCTTATATCTTTGTTTAATTAAATAAATCAAATTATTTAATTAAAGTTTCTAAAGTCCTTTTATTAAATTGAATAAATTAAACCTTATTTGATTTAATCTAACATTATCCCACTTAGTTAAATAAATAGAATAATTTATTTAATTAAACATTTCCTCTCAATTCTGATTTAAATCAATTTATTAATTTAAATCAAAATTGTAAAATCATCTAATCCCTCATTAAATTAATCAAAATCTTGATTAAGTTAATCCCTATCACTAAAATCTTCTAGAGAATGCAAGTTGCACATGAAAATAGATTTAATTCATTTATTAAATCTCTATTTTCCCTCACATGGCATCAAAAGGGAATATTCTCTCAATTTGAATTCAAAAAGTCCAAATGGACTTGTACATCCAACAAGGCATTCACTCCTCTTACATGTCCTTGTGTAATGAGCCAAGTGGCATTTATTTCATTCCTTTTTCCCTCTCACATGCCATTTCTCAAATTTGAAATTCCACCTAATTGCATTTATTGGTATTTTGGCCAAAATGTGTACAACCTTCAACCATTCACATCTTAACAAGTGACACTTGGCAATTGGATGTTGAATAATCTCACATTGCTTTTTTTCACTCTCTTTTCTAGTTTGGAAATCTATAAATTGGAGACTTCTCTCCTCATTCAAGGATCCACAGTTTGATACAAAGTTACTCTTTGGACATTGAGAGCCAATTTTGTGTACACCATTCCACATATTAATCATTTTCTAAATTCATAGCTAGGTTATGCTCAAATCTTATTTGAGGGGTTTGATTAATCTACACATCAACATTTGCAATTCAAGGATTGGGAAAGGGTTGCTTACTACACAACAAAGTGGCACCAATCCATTATGAGATACAGGCTAATCATGTTTGTATATGCTTTTGTTTAGCTTGCATTGTTTTCATTAGTTGCATTGTTTAACATGGTTAAATATTTCATAGGGATGTCTAAGTTTTCTGATTTAAACTAACTTTCATGCTAACAACATGAAACTATTTGAGTCGATCTTCTTGTAGATTTTAGCATCCACATTCTAGTGCTAGGAGGGCCTAAAGAATTTGCCTTTACAGTTTCACTTATATCTCTGTTGCAGGAAGTCTCAGTTTGTTCAGCGTGTCTTACTATTTTATTAATAGTCATTTCTACTGATCATTCATGGTTAAAAATATTTTACAGATCATTACATGAGAAGACAGTCATTTAGAATTTTTTTTTATGAATGATGACTTTTTATGCCTAATTGTTGATATATGCATGTTGAAGGCAATTAATCTTAAATAATTGAATCATAATTTGAACAGGCTTTGTTGCGAACTGCTTCCCCCATGCTTTTTTTTCTTGTAGTTTTCCCATGCAGTCAAGCCGACCATTTCACGTGCTACTGCGCCTCTCAGTCCATTCACCCACAGTATAGTGGTGTTGGGCATTTTTTTTCTCGAACTTTATTCCTGTCTTTTACTGCGCTATCGTGTCATCATTTCCTTCTGCCCTCACTGTCTCTGACCTCTCATCGCCTTACCACACCATCAACCTTCACCGCTCGTGGTACCGCGGTGTCCACCGCCATATTGCAACTTATTTCCTCACTAATCGTGGGTCTGCGGTCTTCATTTTCCCAGTCCTCCGTGTTACTGTGGCTCGACCTTCCCCTATCCGCGATTGAGCGATGAACTATTTGTTAGCCGCCCATCCCCTCCACCACATCATTGCAGTCTATCTCCCTAATCGTCACGGTAAAGCAGTGTCCATCATGATACCGCTGCATAGCCATTCCTTACCCACGGTTGTGAGGTAACCGTCACATCACTGTCACCGTTGTCCCACGGTCTTCCTTCGTAACTGCCGCAGTAAAGCGATGTCCGCCGCGTTACTACCGTCTAGCCTTCTCTTACTCGTGGTATTGCGGTAACCATTAACTATCCTCACTGCATCACCGCGGTCTACTGCCTAACCCTCCGCGGTACCACGGTAACCACATCCCTGTCTTTCTCGACTGTCACCGCATCACCGCGGTTCTTTGCTAAACCATCCACGATATTGCAGTTAACCGCCTGACTTTCACTTGAATGCCACCACGTCACCACAGTCTTCTATCCGACCACCTGCAGTGTTGCGATAGACTCACCCTAACTGTCATTTCATCGCCACTGTGGTCTTCAGCCTCATCAACTGTGGTATCACGGTAAACCTGTTGGCTGATTGCATTTGCCACCCCCGCATCACCATGCGGTCTATCCAGAATATCCACGGTAAAGCGGTAAGGGTAACGAATGCCCTTAGCTGCCAACCATAATACCACAGGCCGTGGTATGACAACATAGGGGATTAATTCAGGAAATAAACAACGGTGAAGGAAATTTTTTACATTATAAGAGGGGCAAATAATTTCTTTTTTAGAAAATGGCATTTTTTTTTATAACCTATGTTTAAGGCATTGATATATAAGAAAATTTGTGAATTATTTTAGTCATATTAACTGTGTATTTTCTTTTACAGGTTGATATTGGAACCAAGTCAAGGCAAAAACGAGATTGGAGAAATTCACAAAAGCATTTTTTAATGCTTGTTGAGCTAGATTTTTCATTTAGTTTCAAACCATCTCACATCTATTTTTGGGGCTTAAAATTAACCATTTTGACTTGATCCTTTGGTTACAATTGAACCTTAGACATTTACTAAATTTCAATTTGGGTTTCTAAAATTGAACAAGGCAACTTTCACATCTCATTTTGGTGCTTAAAACGAACTCATCACTGCTTTTATGGTCTAAAATGAACAAGTGTTTTTCATGTTTTGCAATCTTTTTCGCAAATTAATATCATTTAAAAGGCATATTTTCCTTTCTCTTGCACTTCACGATTATCTTGAGAATCAAAAGTCTTTTTGTGATATTAAGTTGTCAAAAAAATTGCCTTCACACTTCCATTTTGGGTTTAAAATTGAACAAAACACTTTGCAAGTGTGAGTAAACTTATTGCGAGTGTTCTCCCTTTGTTTCTAAATGAAGGTTGATCAAACTACAAATATGTTTACTCGCTTTTGTTTATCTTAGCGGGTGTGCCTTGTGGGAAAAAGTACTCACCCAAGAGAATGACCCAACCAGTAACACACTAAAGCCAAGTGTATTTCTAGTCAGGATATAAAAGTGGGTACTGGAACAAAAACGAGTATCACGCGGTTGGCTCTGACAAGAAGGGAAACAATGGTTTCTCGCCACATGGGTCAACCTCTACAAACAAAAAGTCCGAACTAAAACCCCTTGTTTAGAAGGCCAAATCCTTATCTATTTTGTTGGTGCAAAAGGTCATGTCCTTTGAAGCTGCCCCACGTTATACATACGGTTGTTTTGTAGAGATGAAAAGTATGCCATGGGAGATTCATGGATATTGATGTTTGGCTGACCCGAGAAGTGTGTGCCATGGAGGGGAGCCAGTGTGGTCAAGCATCTAGTCATCCACATAGAATATGCATAGCTAGATTCATCCAAGTGGGAACCCAACAAAATATTGTCTCTTCATGTTAGGGTTGTACATGTGCTTGGAAATGAAAAATACATTGCTTGATTCTCAAAACAATTGAAAAACAAACATTCACAAAGAGCTCCAAATTTCAAACCCCTTGGAGGAAACAAATATCCTTTGACGAATTTAAGTACTCTTGCTTTCCCTAGGGATCATATCCTTAGAGATTTCTAAGTTCTTGGATTTTATCATCATTTGTTTTCACTAAGGTTAAACCTAGGAAACTTTTGCCCTAATTTCCTTAATTTCCACATAATGGACCTTGTGGGATGAAAAAGAAAGTGGGACATTAGACTTGCAGTTTGAAACATAATCAAGAATGTGCTTTTGGTAAAAATAATTCATTACTTAAGGCAAGATAAAAGACAAATTGAACCTCATATGTGTTGCCTCAAATGATTTCTCGAAAGGTCAAAATCCCAAAACCAAGATTCAAAAGGATAAGTCTAAAAGCCCACGAACAATGTTTTGAAATGCTCCTTAAAGTCAGTGAAAGACTAGTGTACAACTTATATAAGAAGGCTTCAAGAAACAACCCAACTTTGTATGCATTCTACTATCAATAGAATCCCGAGCTTTTTGAAAGATTTTCTTTCCTCACATAGGAAGTGTAGCATGTTCTTCAACATCGAGGTTTTGTAAAAAAAGAATCGTATCTAGGTCAAGGTCTAGGATCAAAATCTTCACCCTCATCCATCTCTCCATCAAACTTCCTGGGGTTTACTAGTTCATGATCACCTTGGTTGACTTAACACACTTAGCCTATCCATTCCTTTGCGTGAGTTTTTCCTAGGATAACACAACTTCACCACAATATTGTTTGACTTGATACATCTAGTCAAACCATCAATCCAAGCCCTAAAAGTTTAGCATAACCCCTAAAAGGTTCCTCAAAGGTTTCATTCTTTCACTTCATCCTTTTATCTCATCATCATCACCACCCCCTTTTGATCCTATGCTTTTCCTAGTTCTTCTCTTTTGGGCCTAAAAAACAAGATCAAACGATCCCTATTTTTATGGTCCAAACAAGATCACAACACAAGAGGAACATGGAAAACATCAACAAAATATCAGCTTCCAGTGACTTGGGTCAAGTAACCATCGAAACAAACCATTTGGGATCAAGCAATCCCCCAAGTAGTTCTCTACCATCACAAAATCCTCAAGAGGAAAACTATGAAGAGGACATCACTAATGAGGACATGGAGATGACACAATCAGAAATGCTAGAAATGGTCCAAAATCTGAAGAATCATAGAATTGTCAACGCCATGTTTAAATACTTACGCACATTAACGGAAGGAGGGATCCCAATTCCTTCTGACCTTGATGTAGGCGCTAGTATGGACATGCCTCTTACAAACACATCCCTAATGTCAACTTTGAACATCACTCAAGAAATGCCTCAAAATCATATCAACAATCACATGAACCTCCCTGATTGTGAATGAAGGAAGTGTTATGTTTCGAGAGTTACAACATCACCTTGTAAACATAAAAGAGGTAAGTGTCAACACCACATCGAAAAAATCCATCCCGGTGAATCCATCACACCCATACATCCCACTCACCTTCCATAATCACACAGATTCATCCTCATTCCATGTGACACCCACCTATCCGTTAAACATACAAACTTCTCTACCGCAAGGAGAAGGTGGTTTGTTTGGAACAACAAGATTCACTAACCCATTCTCCTTCCAGGGGAGCATATCATTGCTCCCTCCATTACCATTTGCATCCGTATCAACCTTAGGGTTGGGTCTTCCCCCCTACCCCTCACCAGTTTCTCAATTCAGGGCAATCTGAGCATCACATCAAATTCTCTCCTTTTGCCGACAACATCACAAAATTAAGTGGCAACCATGCAAGCCACCATGGTCAACACATCAACCAGTTCCCAAATCCCTCAAAGCATACCTTATCATGGACCGAGCATTTCAACCACACCTCCAACAACCCAAATCCCGACCACCAACACAACCATTTCGCTTACACCACGGTTGGCATCCTTCCCAATCCACCACCAATCCCACCAAAAGCCAACGTGGCAAATTCATTCGCCACTATGATCCAAACCATCCCAAAAGACAATCATTAGAGGGTACTAAAGCAAAACCAACAAGCTGCACAAGCCCAACAAGCGCAAGCCCAACCTCAAGACCAGGTGCAACATGCACAAGCACAATACCAAGCACAACTGCAAGCAATCCATCGACAAGCATACCAACAAGCCCTGCAAGATTTTAGGCACAAAAAATCACACAACAACAGACTTCGTTGGCTCAACAACAACTCGCCCAACAAGAGGCTTCGTTGGCTCAACAACAGCTCACCTAACAATAGGCTTCGTTGGCTCAACAACAACTCGCCCAACAATAGGCTTCATTGGTTCAACAACAACTCGACCAATAACAAGATTTGCTGGCTCAACAACCACTCGACTAACAACTAGCCTCGTTAGCACAACAACAACTCGACCAACGACAAGCCTCATTGGCACAACAATAGCTTGACCAACAACAAGTCTCGTTGGCACAACAACAACTGGACCAACAACAGGCTTTATGGGAACAACAATAGATGGACCAACAACAAGCTTTGTTGGAACAACAATAACAAGATCAACAACAAACATTGTTGACACAAATGCAAGCATATCAAGAGGCTTTGAATGCACAACAAAGTTTGTAGCAAACTCCCACTAGTACACCTCCCACCAATCAAGAACCCCCAACACCTCACAACGCATTCATCCCACCTCCAGATCCAAGCAACGATGTCGCAACACAAATCAAACTGCTCTCACAACAGGTGTTGGACCTCCAAGCGGGAAAAACAACTAGAACACTAGGAAACTTGTGCCCTTATCCATTTGACAGAAGTCTCACGATGGTACCGTTTCCAAAGGGATTCGAGATCCCCAAATTCGACAAGTATAATGGAACAGGTAACCCTGAAAACCACCTCAGGGAATTTCAAGTACATTGCATGGAGGTTGCATACGATGACACATATCTAATGCGACTCTTCCCCTGATGTCTGATTGGTCCAGCCATGGAATGGTTTTCTCGCCTACCCACATGCATTAAAACATTCGAGGAAATTGTGGAAGCATTCCTTAAAAATTATGATTTCAAAATGGGTATAGACGCTCAAACAAAGAAAAGGAGAGCTATTCACATCCTTCTTGCAAAGATGGTGATCCAAGGCCAATCAGAGCAAGTGGACCATGCCAGAAGAACAACAAGTTTGTACAATCGTATCTAATCTAGATGAAAACTTGGCATTCTACTTAAAAATGCAATGCATCACATCATACAATCAATTGATCCCAAAGACGCTCAACATCGAAAGAGCCCTTACTGCGCGAGGAGGCGCATCAACACTCACTCCCCCACAAGATAATCGTCCATCCAACAATTATAATGATGAACCTCGAACATGGTTGAGGAACAAATATCACAAATGATGGCATGGTCGACGCTAAAGTGGTCATTAGTGCTCCTAAGGAGAACATCTAGACCCATCATCAACTGCAAAATCATAATCGCAATAATGTGCAAACTAATGCAGTAGTAGCACAACAAAAACTACTTCCTACCAATCAAATCAACAATTTGAACAATCAAGGAGGACCACCTCCTAGAGGTAAAAATCCTCTCAAATGAAAGTTCATGGCTCTTGGAGAACCCATTGAATCCATAATGAAGAAGCTGGTCAAGGAAAACCTAATCAAAGTCTCTAACTCTGAGCAATACGCGAAACCCATGACCAAACCACCATGGTACAAAAAAAATCTCCTTTGTGACTTTCACAAGATCAAGGGACATACCACCGCAAATTGCATGAGACTGAAGAATATCATCCAAGACCTCATCAAGGACAAGATCATCAATATCAAGCAACCGGTCGGTAAATAAAATTTGAAAATATACACAAATCCGATGCCAAACCATAATTAAGGAAATGGCTAGAACAACAAAGGCAAGCAAAAATATGCTAGTGCTAACCTAGTATATGAAGAGATAGTTGCATGTGTTGATGAAATGGTCACGATCATTAATATCAAGGGCGCTAACATGGACTATGGAGTCACCACACATGGCAGAAAGGTCACCATTGCAGGGGTACCATCTAAGACCCCCACTTCAAACACAAAAGCCATCCCTTATGACTATAATGTCATCGACCAGCTAAAAAGAACTCCCGCAAAGATCTCCATCATGGAGCTATTAAAAATTTCCATTGCCCATAGGAAAATTCTTGATGAATCTTTAGCGGCATCCATCGGTGATGCCACCCTTGACACAAATTAGTTTCAGGCTATGGTTGGACATATCATCACCCAAAATCTCCTAACATTCTGTGATCAAGAGTTCCCCCCACAACCATCTCATAACCGCACACTTCACCTTCAAGTGCTGGTTCACAAAAATAAAGTTAAAAGGGTCCTATTGGATGGAGGTGCAGGCCTTAATATTTTCTCTCTTAAGCTTATAAATAACTTGGGGTTTGTTGAGGATTCCATTAACAAGAACAAGAGTATCACAATAAGGGCATATGATGATCAAGAAAGAGTGTCATAGGGCACTATTAAAATCCCAATCCAAGTGGGACCAACAACCATGGAGACTACCTATGAGGTCCTCGACCTCGACTTACCATATAACATCCTCCTTGGTCATCCATGGATCCACAGAATGAAAGCAGTGGCCTCGACATATCACCAGTGCGTCAAGTTCTTGCACCAAAATGAGGAGGTCACTATACATGGGGATCCCGAACCATTCACCTACTGTAAAAAATTGGAAGCCAAGTTTTATAAAATCCCCCAAGTGCTGAAAAATGATGAAGGCCCATCCACTGCATACATCGACCTAGCTAACCTCGCTCCACTTCTGCGATAGAGACACCCACCATCCCTGATATATCCAACATCAAAAACATGATCCAAGATAATGGATGCGACTACTATAGAATGAAGAAGAGTGCATTTGTTGTAGGAGAGTTACCACAATCTCCTAGGTCACATGGGCAGCCTTAACCAACTAAAATCCCCGTCCACACCCTTAGGGAGGACCCATCTGGATTTCACCATTGGGGAGACCTAAGTCGGGAAAGTGTTGGTGAGAAAGATATTTTAAGCATAATATATTGCGATGTAGAACCCACACCCACATTACCTATGGATGAAGCCAATAGAGGGCTACAAATAATGCTTGGCATGGGCTACAATAGAAACCAAAGCCTTGGAAGGAACAATGATGGACGACTGGAGCCCATGATTGCAAAAAGAAGAAAGTGAAACCTTGGCCTTGGATGTACTCCCTCGAATATAACTGTACATGGTAGAGTTACTCCCAATAGGGCAATCAGGTCCTCCCCTCAGGTACCGATAACTACCCCTAAACCACTTGTATGCATAGGCATCCCGCTTGACAACTTCACCTTTGATGTCATTGATGTTTGTGCCAGTAGTGATGATGATGATACAATAACAAGATTACCCATGCTTTTTGAGGATTCCTCCTTACTAATGATTAGTGCCTCACCCACTGATTCAAACCAACAAACCTACCAAATCACCTTAGTATACCCTCAACTCATCGATCATGGCCAACAAGGACCGCCAATTCTAGACTCATTCGAAAATGATGAGACTCTCTTGGAATTCATGGGACTAAGGGATACAGTTCCGTGTGGGGATCACAAGAAAAGTTTTGACATCACTTTAGACACCCAGGCATATTACAGGGAGATGATTGAGTCCTTTAGTCACAAAAGAAAAATATCGAGAATAAGCTCAGAGTTATTGAGTGAAAACCACACTGTGGCACTCTCTAACCACAAAACAGTAAAAACAAAGGACACATCCAATGGTGAAAACCTCTTTGAGGCACTGGAGGATGAATGATTCCATCTCCCCCCTACTGCTCTACATAAAGAGAAATCAACAGTCCTGGCAGAGCAATGCAATCCTGTTAACTTGGGAATAAAGACAACACCACAAATCACTTTCTATGCCGAGTCTCTCCTAACAAAGGAACAAGAACTGCTGGCAGCATTTCTGAAAGAAAGGAAGGTAAACTTTGCATGGACCTATGCTGACATGCCAGGTCTGGATCCAGAAGTGGTGGTTCATCATTTAGATGTTTACCCTAGAGCTAAGTCAGTTAGATAAAAGTTAAGAAAAATGCATCCCCAGATAGCCTTGCTAGTCAAGATAGAGTTACAAAAACTCCTGGATGTTGGCTTCATACGTCCGATTGACTATCCAGAATGGGTATCCAACTTTGTACCAGTCTCAAAACAGAATGGGGGCATCCACATCTGCATAGACTTCAGAGACCTCAACAAAGCATGTCTTAAGGATGATTTTCCACTGCCTAACATTGATATGATAGTGGACATGACAACTGGACATGAGATGCTCTCCCTAATGGATGGATTCTTGGGGTATAACCAAATAATGATTGCAAAAGAAGACCAACATAAAACAACATTTACATGTCCTTGGGGCACTAACTATTGGAATGTGATGCCATTTGGGCTAAAGAATGTAGGGGCTACATATCAGAGAGCCATGACACTAATCTTCCACGACATGATACACAAAACGGTCAAAGATTATGTGGATGACATATTGGCTAAATCAAAGAAGAGGCAAAATCACATAGCAACCCTAAGCGACATCCTTGACAGATTGGAAAAATACAAGGTCAGGCTCAACCCAAAAAAATGTGTCTTTGGGGTACAATCCGGAAAATTGTTGGGATACATAATGTCAATGAGAGGGATAGAAGTGAATCCTGCAAAGGTAAAAGCAATCCTCGATATGGGAGTGCTAAGAACACTGAAACAACTCAGAGGATGACAAGGCAGACTCCAGTCCATCTGAAGATTCATAGCAGAACTGACAAACAAACAAATTGCGTATTCACATCTACTCCACAAGGGGGTAGCATTCAAGTGGGATGATAAGTGTGAACATGCATTCAAAAAAATCAAAGAATATCTACTTATGCCACCTATTTTAATGCCACCCATTGTAGGGAAACCATTGATCTTATACATCTCAACAACAATAGTAGGTCTGGGTGCTCTTCTAGCTCAACATGATGAAAATGGAACAAAAAGGGCTATCTATTACATCAACAGGACAATGGTTGGCCACGAGTTAAACTACACATTCATTGAGAAAGCTTGCCTAGCGGTAGTGTTCGCTTCACAGAAATTATGACACTACATGCTGGCACATAAAATCAAGCTCATTGCCAAAATAGATCCCTTAGAATATCTACTATCAAAAGCTATGCTCACGGGAAGGATGGCTAAATGGGTAATGATATTGTCAAAGTATGACATCAATTATGTGGAGCGAAAGGAAATAGAAGGACAAGTCATTGCGGACCAACTGGCAGAAGCTCCCATCTACATAGACAATCCACTCATATCAGAGTTTCCCGATGAGTCCATTTTCAATCTCAGTATAGCCAATCATTGAAAACTATACTTTCATGGTTCCCACACACAACATGGATCAGGAGCGAGTTTGTTTTTCATCACCCCCTAGGGGGATTGCATACCAAGATCTTACAAGTTGGCATTCCCCTATACAAACAACATTGCAGAGTATGAGGCTTTAACCATAGGTCTCAAAATTATGACACAATGGTGAATCATGGCATTAAAGGTCTATGGAGATTCATAGCTTATCATTAACCAAGTCAACGGAAAATACAAAACTAAGGATGATAAGCTTACACCATACAACAAGGTGGTAGAAAGCCTCAAAAAATATTTTATCGATATCACCTTTGAGCAGATACCGAGGGAAAACAATAGAGCAACTGATACAATGACACCGATTGGATCCTTGCTAGATATCCCTCGCAATGTGTCGAAACATGAATTCTTGGTAGAGCAGCTTCTTGTACCCACTTTCGAGGTACTAGAGTCAGAATATGCATGCAAACTCGTTGGTCCTGGTGATCTTTGGTACCATGACATCTACACCTATATGAGATTAGGAGTCCTCCCAGTCGACATTACCCCGAACTTCAAGAGAACCTTTGTCAAAAGGTCCTTACAATTTGTCATCCTAGGAGAAACCCTCTTTCATAGAAGCAATGATGAAACCCTATTATGTTGCTTAAAACTTGAGGAAGCCTTGACTGCTTTGACTGAGGTATATAATGACACTTGCGGTTCACACTTGAGTGGTATGACCTTGGCTAAGAAGTTACTAAGAACCGGATACTACTGGTTGACAATGGAAAGAGAGGCACATGATTCTGTTAGAAGGTGTCTGCAGTGCCAACAACATGGAGATCTCATTCATGCACCAGCTCAAGAATTACATCCTATTGTTACTCCTTGGCCCTTTTCACAATGGGGGCTCGATCTCATAGGTAAAATCTCACCCACCTCATCCAACAACCACAAGTTCATCATCACCGCCACATAATATTTCACAAAATGAGTCGAAGCAATTCCCATGACCTACATCACTGGAAAGCAGATATCCAAGTTCATCCTGAACTACCTTATGTACCGATATGGTGTATCTCAATCCATTATCTCTGATAACGGGACACCCTTCAAGAATCAAGATGTCTGTGACTTGTGTAAAAAATTCAAAATCCAACATCGCTTTTCCACACCATACTACCCACAAGACAATGGCTAAACAAAAGCTACCAAAAAAACCATTTTGAAGATCCTTAAGAAAAGAGTTAATGACTTCGGTCATGATTGACATCTGTAGTTAAATCCTGCCTTATGGGTCTACCACACCAACATCCACACGCCAACAGGTGCCATCCCATTTTCCCTAGTCTACGAATCATAAGCCATACTCCCAATTGAGATCGAGCTCTTGTCCCTAAGGATATCATTGCAAAACCTCATCAAAGATGAGGAATACAGGGTTACAAGACTGAATGAGCTAGAGTTACTAGATGAACAACACATGGATGCCCTAAATCATCTACAGGTCTACCAGAATCGCCTGAAATGAAGCTACAACAAGAAGATCACGCAACACACCTTCCAAGTCGACAAACTTGTGATAAAAGAGAACCAAAAGAATGTGCCAAATCCAGAGAGAAAAAGAAAATTTGAGCCTCACTAGCTGGGACCTTTCGTCATCATAGCCAGCTATAAATTAGGAGCATATCAATTAGCAACACCAAAAGGCGAGCCTTTGCAGGAGCCTCTGAACAACTCTCACCTCAAAAAGTTTTATGCCTAAGAACTTCCAAGGTATAGAACCAAAAAATACAAAACACAATCAGAAAAAGTCCTGAAAAAATGGTTACCTTGATGAAAACCTAGCAAACAGGTGTCTTGGTGACAAAAAATAAAAATAAAAATGCAAAAATCCAAAAAAATGAGAAAAAAGATTGAAAACAATGAAGAAAAAAAATTGTCCTCTAGTGAAAACCACTTCGGTGGTGCTTTGGACAAGTACCTTGGTGAAAACTTGATAAATAGGTGCCAAGTGTAAATAAAGCACTCCTCATCCGCCAGGATCTGCACGAATCACTCATTTATTCCATCACATTTCATTAATCATCCACCCACCCATACACTCACATCCATACCATAGCATGAGCTGATGCCCATATCATATTCCACCATAGTACTACTTTACATATTCCTAAGATCAGTTTGTCTTGCCTTCACCAAAGTAGTCTATCGCACCACGCTGGGGGCATGTTCCTATACCTGCATTAGATTAGATTCATGTATATTCTCATGACCTTCCTAAACATAAAAAAATCCAAAAAAAGTCAAAAAATTCATCATTCAAAATCCAAAACATGTTAAAAATCTCAGAAAATCTTCAAAAAAAATAAAAAATTCATCATTGAGTCTTGTCAGTCTTCCACCTTGTCTGAACTACGTCATCTCTGAGCTGGAACGTAGGAAATTTTGATCTTTGATCATCCCCCAAGACATTTAGGTCAATCCTTTAGGCATCCAACACATTGGCAATCCGTTTGCCCACCTATTTTCACATTTAGGTCAGTCCTTAGGCGTCTGTCGCGATAAAATGGCAATCCGTTTGCTCATCTATCTCATCATTGAGTCAAGTCTTTCATCAGTTGAACTATGTGGTCTTTGCATGTATAACGTAGCCAAGGCTAATCTATGGATCAACTCCTGATACCCCCAGGATAGGTCTTTAGGTTAGTCTCTTCGCCGTAAATCTTGAAAATACCAAAAGCATTTGCAAAACATCTTGAAAATACCAAAAACAATCTCAAAATATCTGAAAATCCAAAATGGTGCATCCATTTCATCTCGCTTTCACCCGTGATTATCATCACTCTTAATAAAGTCAATTGTCATTCTCACCCTTTGGTGAGTCAGTCAAAAGAAAGTCTAGCATGTTCAGAAGTGAACACCCTAATCGACAAAGTCTCAAAAGTCTAAGTTAGTAAGCAAGTAAGTTGATCAGCTCGAAGTATCAATAGCTTATCATCCAATCAGTCTCATGAAAACCCTGATAACTACATGTCCTAGGATGAATCCTTCCCATGATGGACATAAGCATCAGGTACCTCAGAGTAGTTTAGCCTTGGCTAGCCGTACGAAGAACATTAGCTTGTTTATTTTCTTTATTTGGTCTTTTATTGGTTTATCTTATTTTGCTTTCATTCCAAGGACCTCTCGATGATACCTAAACAAAATAGGTTTAGAGAGAAAGAAATGGGGAAAAGATCTTTGTCTCTTTTATCTACTATGCTTGTGGGATACACTTGTAAAATAGCTTAGTCACATATGCTTTGTTTGGTTTGTGGAGAAGATGTTTTGGATATCTTATTGACCACATAAGAAAGTTTGCTTTCCTATGTTTTGGCGCAAGGTGTTTAGAATGTTTGAACCATATCTTGAATGAAGTATGCATGCTAAGTGTGAACAAGAACACTCCTATCTGATTGTCAAGTCAAAGTCCATCACACTAAGTACAACGCCATCCTGGTCCTTTATACCTTGATGCATCGTACCTATGTGTGTTATCAAACATATAAAGTAATTGGTCATTTGAAAATCCCAACTCCTGGTAAGCAATACATAATCATAACGTAGGATTGTGTGCATCTTCCTTCCATCCATCTTATTCTTCTTATTCTTCTATCTCTTCTAACATTTCTATCTAAAATCAGTGTGTCACATCAATATATACATGAGACTACCCATGGCCAATGACTGTCTATACATCATCAGATTTGTCTACATCAAAGAATTATCTTTTGTCATTTGATCAATAAGACCACTCCTCTCGCATTTTATCGCGACATCGATCAATAAATTTGCATTTCTGCTCAATCTCTCAAGGGGGCAATATACCAACAATATCCTTCCATTGGGGCAACAGTGGGGCATCTGAAAAATCAAGAAATTTTGAATTTTGATCACAACAATTTATTCTTTGAATCAATGCAACAAGTACATTGCTTCAAAGAGGGGCAAAATGTAAACATGGAAAATGTGCAATCTCAGTTCGACATACTTGATCCTGATTATTAACAACATTTCCTTTTAAATCATACTCTCATTTTTTCATTATATTCTATCTCTTAATTTAATAAATCATTGTTTATTTGATTAAGTCTTTCTCCTTCTTTGATTAAATTAATCCATTTAATTTAATTAACCTTATTTCTCTGTTTAATTAAATAAATCAAATTATTTAATTAAAGTTTCTAAAGTCCTCTCATTAAATTGAATAAATTAAACCTTATTTGATTTAATCTAACATTATCTTACTTAGTTAAATAAATCAAAATCATTTATTTAATTAAACATTTCCTCTCAATTATGATTTAAATCAATTCATCAATTTAAGTCAAAATTGTCAAATCATCTAATCCCTCATTAAATTAATCAAAATCTTGATTAAGTTAATCCCTATCACTAAAATCTTCTAGAGAATGCAAGTTGCACATGAAAATAGATTTAATTCATTTATTAAATCTTTATTTTCCCTCACATGGCATTGAAAGGGAATATTCTCTCAATTTGAATTTAAAAAGTCCAAATGGACTTGTACATCCAACAAGGCATTTACTCCTCTTACATGTCCTTGTGCATTGAGCCAAGTGACATTTATTTCATTCATTTTTTCCTCTCACATGTCATTTCTCAAATTTGAAATTCCACCTAATTGCATTTATTGACACTTTGGCCAAAATGTGCACAACTTTCAACCATTCACATCTTGACAAGTGGCACTTGGCCATTGGATGTTAAATGATCCCACATTGCTTGTTTTCACTCTCTTTTCTAGTTTGAAAATCTATAAATTGGAGACTTCTCTCCTCATTCAAGGATCCACAATTTGATGCAAAGTTATTCTCTGGACATTGAGAGCCAATTTTGTGCACACCATTCCACATATTAATCTTTTTCTATATTCATAGCTAGGTTATGCTCAAATCTTATTTGAGGGGTTTGATTAATCTACACATCAACATTTGCATTTCAAGGATTGGGAAAGGGCTGCTTACTACATAACAAAGTGGCACCAATCCACTATGAGATACAGGTTAATCATGTTTGCATATGCTTTTGTTTAGCTTGCATTGTTTTCATTAGTTGCATTGTTTAACATGGTTAAATATTTCATAGGGATGTCTAAGTTTGCTGATTTAAAATAACTTTCGTGTTAACAACATGAAACTGTTTGAGTCGATCTTCTTGTAGATTTCAACATCCACAAAAACCATAGTGAAAAAGAGGGTTAGACATTATAGCCCCCACTTTTCTTCATTTCGTTTTGGTGAACTTGACCCATTTGACATCTTAATTTTTGATGGGGAGTACATTAAAACCCTAAATCCTAGTTTTCATTAGATTTTCATTACTTACATTGCATTTCGGGTTTCTTCATTTTGCATTAGTGAATATTGCATTAGGGTAAATTTACATGTTTGGATTTGCTTATATTCATTAAAATAAAAAAGAGTGCCTTAGATCTGATTTAGTTTTGCATTTTGTTAACTTTGAAATCATCATTCAAAAATTTAGATTCAAATTTCATATAGATTTAGTCACCTTATTCATCATTTAACCTTAGTAAAAATTTCATTTAGAGACTTGATATCTCGTAAATCTATTATAGTATTAATTGTTTCAAATTTGAGATAGCAAGTACATAGGATTAAAAAAAAAAAAAATCAAATTCAAAAAACCCTAAACTAGGACCCATTTGCACAAGGTGGGGAATGAGTCCCTGTACACACCGATCAACAAAGTTTTTGAGTGTTTTTTGGTGCTTTATCTACATTTCTATTCTTTTTAAAAGCTCTGATTTGAGACCCATTCACCCAAGGTGGTGAATGAGTTTCTGTACACCTTGTGACAACAAAAATTCTGAGTGGTTTTCAATTTTTGATAAGCATTTATGTTTATTTTCTGAGATTTGAGTAGTTGTCTAAAATAGATTGTTTTTACCTTCAATTTCTTGTTCATTTAGATAGATTTGGAAACATTGGAAAAATAATCTTTCATATTTTAGTTAAAATTATGTTATGTCCCTAAATTGGAAACGCTAAATCTGCCCTAATTTATCAATTTCAAATAATCAATTTGGTTTAGGGAATATCTATAACCTGATTAGGTCCCTGCAAGACAAAATTATAAAATATTTACAAGATAATATTATATGATGCTCTCATTTGAATATGCAAAGAAAACAAGGAAAGTACGATTAGTGATAAAACTACCTATTTAAGACCTACAAATATGTTAGTAGACATTTACAAATAAAGACAACATATTATAAGTGTATTGAATTTTCTTTAGATTTTATAATTCATCCTTCCTTGAACATAATGGTCTGATAGGGTTCCCAAGAAACCCTCTACCCTAGGCCCAAGAGCAATACACCGCTCTTCGCCCCATGTTGCCTCTTGCCATCTATATGGGGTGGTGTGCCTAGTGAGGCATCCTCTCGCCACTCCCCTTTATCAAAACCATTATTGCTTAATCATGTTGGGAGGTTGAGGGTGCAACTACAACAGAGTGTCCCATAAGTCACTCCCTTTAAGCCCAAGAGTAGTACACCCCTCTTGGACCACATGTGACAAGCCTCAACCATCCACCATGGGGTGGTGTAATTAGATCTGATGTCTCCAACACTATTTCCCCTCCTTGTAGGCCCTCCCCTATCATGGCTAGTTTACAATCAGATAATAAAAATATCATTCCATAAAACACACATATTCTGTTCTTAAATATTAAATCAATGACATAGATTCATCATTCGGATTAAAAAATATTGATACTTAGTTATTTGCATATATGTAGACTATTATTATCATAACTAGTAAATATTGGATCTTCTGCCGGAATTAAATACATATCATGTCCATCTTCAGTTTATATCATATTCATAAAGTATCATATGAAACATACTACACAAATAATTAATATAAATCATAAAATACCAATATGCATATGTGATTGCGGACCCTAATTATATTAGAATCTATCACAGAAATACCAAATACAAATAATAAACATAACATAAAATAACATACCATAATTATGATGAACTTACCACATTTTGCTGCTCTCTGTTTGTGATCAGATTTTCAAAGAATCTGATTCTCTATCAGAATATATTTCTTTTTTCCCTATTTAAATATATTATGGTTAGAAACAAATAATAATCAATACATACATCTATTGTTCCTACTCAATAGATTCTAAACATATTATGATTGGAAACAAATAATAATAAAAACATCTGCTGATTCCTACTCACTAAATTCTAAACATATTATAATTAGAAATATATAATAATCAATATGCCTATCAGTTATTGCTCTATGATTTTAACAAATTTTAATGCACAACATTTGAAATTTACCTATTTATTTTGTATTCTTCCTCCTATTCCTTCATTTGTATTGAATATATCCATATGTAATTATTATTTCTTTATATTAATTGGTATTTATATTTATATGTTTTTATATAATTGCTTTTTACTTATATTTATTAGTGTCATATCTATATCTATATATATATTTTCTTTACATTCTATACTTACCTCCCATAATGTTTTGTAGCAACAGTATAAATACTTACAACAGGTATCATGATTTATTTCCTTTAACTTCCATTGATGCTGCACCTGTATATCCCCATTTTGCTTTAGATCTCCTCTCTTTTTTCTTCCCCTTATTCTACTCGATGTCTTCCCTATTTATCTCACTTCTTATTTATGCTTTATCCCGTGAGATGGATGGAGACACGTCTTTTAGTTTGGGTGAACAGGTTTACTTATTATTTGTTAATCGCCTCCCTTCATGCCTATTTCCCATCGTGGCTTTGAGAGTGATGACTTTCTTTGTTTCTTAATCTTTTAATCGGTTGACTAATGCTATTTCTGACCAGATATTTTAATATTAAATGTTTCTTGTTAGAGGTATATTTATTATCATTATTTTTTATATTAGATTTTTGATAGAAAGTTATAATATAAAATAATTGTAATATATTTATGTATTATAGTGATTAGTGATATTTAAGTTGTTAATATTATATTTATAATTATAATGTTATCATAATTATAATAATATTTAAACTGTAATGATATATATAATCATTATAATAATATCAATTGTTAATATTTATCTTCTATTATTGATATTAATATTATTATATTTGAATATTATCTTATGATGATTGCAATTATGATAATAATAAATTGCTAGAATTCCTCTTTGTATATTTTAATATGTATTTTATTTATTTTACATTTCAATGCTTTATATCTTTGATGCAGAGCATGGTGGGCTTCAAAGGTTTTCAAAGACAAAGCACTGATTTTAATAGATCACCCAAACACTCACAAAATCTCTTCAATGGAACATGGTTTTAAAGGCTGCAAATGCACCGAATAGTGGTTTCAAGACACCCAAACTCTCAATGAACCTCTGATACACCTTGGACATCACAATATAGACAATATTAAGCCAACCAAACTCCCTTAGGACACTAGTTCCTCCATTCTTCCATCGCTCACACCCAAGAGGCCTATTCGCTTGTAGCACTCCCTAGAAGCAAAAAAATACACAATTTCCAAATGAAGTGGGATCTCAAAAACCTAAACCCAATTTAAAATACCCTTTATGACCCTCTAAAACATATAAAAAAACCAACTATGGTTTTTTTGAAAAGTAACCTCCAAATTTTGACTGTCTTGTAGTCCTAGAGGCTTAATTTGGCTTGTGTGCAAGAGGGTTTATTGGTTCCTTACACTTATAATCTCTAAAATTATCACCAAAGGTTTAGAAACATAAAATATGGTCTATACATTCTTATTAAACTGTTTCCCACTTTGTTCCAAAGCCTTTTCAACAAACACTAGCTTCTAACCATCACATTAAGCATGAAAATCATGAAAAATCACCTAGGGCAGGAACAAACTTATGCAACCTGCCTTCCCCTGCACCTATGGACAAAAAAAACTTGAAGAAAAACCTAAACTAACCCATTATGCCAATTTATAAAGGTTTCCATCGGTGGAATGGCCGCTTATTCCCTTTTTAGACTCTCAAACCCTTAAAATGAGGATTTCAGGACAGTTTATAGAAAATTGACTCAAACAAGCTTAAATATAAATGAAATTTCCTCAAATAAAGTTTATTTGAGAGATAATACACTAATATATCAAGAACCAATAAATATTATGGCCTGGTGATGCTGTACAAGCCATACAATGCTTACAAAAATAGGGAAAATGTTGAATCTGTAGGAAAACAGGGTACTTTATTCAAAATTTCTTAAGATACAACTCTCTAATCTCTTCCTCACCTTTTCAAGGCTCTTTAGACATATTAAGTCAGTTATCTTAACTTCCCCTTGAGTTTCCAATGAAAAAACCTTTCCTTTACAAAAGTGACTCTTCATATTCCACTTCTTGCATTTTTGCATTTTTGACAATATTTGCAAGAATTTGCATCATTTGAAAAATTGACCCCATAATCACCTAGAAACCTAATAAAATGACTTAAATACATTATAAATGGTCCAAATATGACATCATTACAAACAAAATACAACCAAAGTTCAAAATTTACAAAGTTGCCTCATGGAGGCATGAAATTCACATGGTGCCCTACACCATACTCCCAAGCACAATTTTGCCTCAAGTCCTCTTGAGAACAGTGCCGCACAATTTATTCAAGCTTGTCAATATCATTCTTCAGCCTCCAAGCAGTCTTTGGACTCACCAACAACTGAAAACTTGCGTTTTCCCTTTTTCTTTAACCAATTCTTCATCGTTTAATGTTGTCTTTCGTTTGATGATTGATCCTTGAACTGTTCTTCCTTTGAAAATGGTGTTGAACCTACCTTTTTACCTGTCATTCAACCATCTCCTACCATTATAGCAACATGTTTCTTAATCTATTCTTTCATTTCCAAAATCAATTCATCCTTGACCTTCAAAGAAGCAAAATTGAACACCAACTCAATATCATTTCCCTCCAAAATCAAATTATGTTTCATACCTACTATTTCAACATCTCCATAGTTTGACATGGTTGCATTCTTCATGTGCTCTTCCTCAGGAATATACCCATCTCTCCCATTGCTTCATCACACAATCTCACAATGTACTATCCATCTACCCAAAAAGGATCCTGGAAAATGCTTCCTCTTCCCACTCTCTGTCTTAGTGGAGGGAATCTTTGCACCTTCTCCCTAGCTTCATCTCTATTGGAAGACAATGATTACATACCTCTTCCATGTCTTTAGAAAACACACCTTCTCATAAATATTTCTCTCTTGCAGCTTTAAGATGGACCACAAGAACTTGCAACCAACACACTTAATAATTCACCAGTTCAACCAAATCTAATACCAATTGATGCAAATCATGGTGGGCTTCAAAGGTTTTCAAAGACCCAAAGCACTGATTTTAATAGATCACACAAACACTCACAAACTCTCTTCAATGAAACATGGTTTCAAAGGCTACAAATACACCAAATAGTGGTTTCAAGACACCCAAACTCTCAATGAACATTTGATACACCTTGGGCATCACAATATTGATAGGATTAAGCCAACCAAACTCCTTTAGAACACTGGTTCCTCCATTCTTCCATCACTCATACCCAAGAGGCCTATTTTCTTGTAGCACTCCCTAGAAGCAAAAAAAAACACAATTTCCAAATGAAGTGTGATATCCAAAACCTAAACTCAGTCTCAAATACCCTTTCAGACCCTCTAAAATATATCAAAAACCCAACTATGGTTGTTTTGAGAAGTAACCTCCAAATTTTGACTGTCTTGCTGTCCTAGAGGGTTTATTGGTTCCTTATACTTCTGACCTCTAAAATTCTCACCAAAGGTTTAGAAACATCAAATATGGTTTATACATGGTTATTAAACTATTTCCCACTTTGTTCCAAAGCCTTTTCAATAGACCCTAGCTTCTAGCCATCACATTAAGCATGAAAATCACAAAAAATCACCTAGGGCAGCAACAAACTTATGCAACCCGCCTTCCCTTGCACCTAAAAATAGAACCCACTTGAAGAACAACCTAAAATAACCCATTCAGTCTAACCCATTCCATTGATTTACAAAGGTTTCCATCGGTGGAGTGGATGCTTATTCCCTTTTTAGACTCTCAAACCCTTAAAATGAGGGTTTCAAGACAGTTTATAGAAAGATGACTCAAACAAGATTAAATCTCAATGAAATTTCCTCAAATCAAGTTTATTTGAGAGATAATACACTACTCTATCAATAACCAATAAATATTATGGCCTGTTGATGTTGTACAGGACATACAATGCTTGCAAAAATAGGGAAAACATTGAATCTATAGGAAAACAGGGCACTTTATTCAAAATTTCTTAAGATACATTTCTCTACTCTCTCCCTCGCCTTTTCAAGGCTCTTTAAACATATTACATCAGTTATATTAACTTCCCCTTGAGTTTCCAATGACCAAACCTCCCCTTTACAAAAGTGACTCCATATTCGACTTCTTGCATTTTTGATAATATTTGCAAGATTTTGCATCATTTGACAACTTGACCCCATAATCACCTAGAAACCTAATCAAATGACTTAAATACATTAGACATGGTCCATATATGACCTCATTACAAAAAAAATACAACCAAAGTTCAAAATTTACAAATTTTCCTCATGGAGGCATGAAATTCACATGGTGCCTTGCACCAACCTTAGTGTCACAATTCTGGGGACATGAAAAAGTAGCATTAAAATTCTACATTTTCAACATTATTGCAGCAATAGATAAGATAGTTTACATTTTTCAATCATTAGAAAACAAAAATATCAAAAGAAACAAAACAAATGGTTAACCTTGGAGAAAGCATATCATTCAAACCCTTTAGTAGTCATGACTTTGACATGTTAAATGAAGCCCTTGAGGACTTCATCTCCCCTAGATCATCCAATAAGGCTTTGATGAAAGAGGATGCACACATAGACAACCATGACAATCATAGTTTCTCTTTCCTAATACCTATCCTACTTGTGACAAAGATATTTTGGTGTTAGAAGACCCAATTATTGAATGTCATGAGAATCTTGTTTGTCCCTCTTCTAATGCTACAATTGTCTCAAAAAACACTAAGGTGGATGGCATAGATGAAGATGTTAAGTTCACATTAGATCCCCCCTCATTAGAAGGTTATTTAGGTAACTCAGTTGAGGTTATGACTACACAAATTGGGCCTCCTTTAATTAGCGAGCCTCCTAAGTGACCTCCCATCATAGAACCACCTAAACCATTACCTACAAAAGTTACCTCAAACATTATAAGGACAATATTTCTTAATAATGTTTTGTAGCAACCGAGTTATGATACCGTTTCTCACACATATAATATACAACAACAAAATACCTACCTCATTACCATTGCCTCAACCTATCTTGCTTATTTCTCATAGTTTTCCTTCACATAGCAGAAAATAGATTGATCTTGTTGGGAAACTTCATCATATAAACATCTCCCTTTTGGATTTAACAAAAAACATCAATCACACACCATATGATGCTCCAACAAACTTTGTAGAAGAATAACATGCAATCTTCTATGAAATTGAATGATGTAGAAATCTCCTCTGATTGTATTCAAGTGAAAAATTTAGAAATCACATTCCCTAAACATGAATTACCCTTGCTTGAGATACAACATAAGAATGAAGCCTTAATGATAAAGGTGATTATTAATGGAATTGTAGTTAGGTGCACCCTTATAGATCATGGAGCGGTTCTTAATTTTTGTAGCATTGATCTCGTAGATAAAATTGGAGTGGAAAAGATGATTATTCAACTTAATGATGTTAATATTTGTGTCTTTGAAAATATTAATAGGTAACCATTAGGAGTGATCACATTACCTATTAAGGCCAGGCTTGTGGTTTTGGCTACCCCTATCCATATCATGCTGGGATCTATTTCATACAATATTCTCTTAGGGAGACCATGGATTCATGCTATGAAAGGAGTCCATTCTACTCTTCACCGTGCAATGAAATTTGAATACAACAATAGGATATACGCAGTTGAAGCAGACATAAATCACGAGTTAAACATGATCATAACACTTCCAACTCCCCTAATACTTTCATTCCAACCTCAAAAGTAGAACCTATAAAAGTCGATGTTAATCCTAATTTTATTTCACATACAACAAAAATATTTAGTGATGATTGGGGGTCATTATATTTTATGCCTCATTTCAACGAAGAATCCAAAATCTCACCCTCAAATTCAAAAGAGTCATATAAAAACGATTCATTTTCAGACACATGCTTTAGTGATGATTGGGGTTCATTAGATTTTACACCCTCCTTTATGGGAGAGTACAAAATATCACAATTTGCACCTAAACAACCTTGTGTTTCATGTGCTCAACTTGGTTCTACATCAACACCATCACCCCATGGTGGTGATGGGGGCCCTCCAATCCCCATCACTCATGAGAGGAAGACGCATAACTTTAAGAGACCTAAAATGGATTTATGTTCTCGTGAAGAATTGAATCCTTCTCCGAAGCATAAAACCCTCTCATCTAAGCTGCAAGAATGTTGTGCTATTGGATACAAATACCTTTCTAAGCATGGATATAATGAAAAAATTGAGAAAAATGATAGAGAAAAAGTGAATTATATACCATACCCTTTCAAGAAAGGTCTAGGTTTACCACCTCTATCTCCATCTTCATCTGATGCCTTACCATCTATTGTGTGTATGACATCTTGTGCTAAAAAATAAACATCCCCTACTATTGATCAAGAGAGTATCTTGTCTAGAATCTTCCAAGATCACTTGATATCTCTCCCTCCAAGAACATGAAATAAATGGTACAACAAGAGTTATTTTTTTGCATATCATAGAGTTCATGGTCATTCTACTAATAAATGTAAGGCTTTAAGTGAAAAAATTTAACACCTTAAGGATTGTGGTGCTCTTCCTTGTGTTGCAACACCTAGTTCCTCTAATTAATATTGATTTTCATCAATCATCTCGACTCACCCTTATCTTGCACTAAGTGGGGGCAAGGGGTTAGGTAGCCTTGCTCTCGTATGACACTTGTCATTGTCTCGTTTGGCTAGTTGACTAATTTCCATGTATATATAAGAGCAAGCTTGAGATGTGGGTGACATGGTTTAAGCTGGCTCACATGTGACATACTGAGTTATCTTTAGTATTTCATTTTGGGGGCAACCCCTTATTCATGATGTAGTTTCATTCGTGAACATATGAATTGGTATAGGGATTTTCAAATAAGCTCTCCTGTCTCCTTCTACTTTAAAAAGGATTGCTCATAGAAATGGTGCTAGCAATCACTTTAAAGTAGGGGCATAAATTGACACTCATATTTCTTTGCATGATTTTCTTTATTCTTGTGACACGTCCTTTTCTTGGTGGTGTCATTAGGTTTAATTTCCTCCAAGAGTGTGATATTTATTTTATTTTCCCTCTCTTGGAGAGGTTAGGCACAATGTTCCATAAGAAGAGACCTTACATAAACTAAGCAAAATCCCTTTGAACAAAAACCTTTACTTGCATGTTGTTCATAAGCTTGAAGTCTCATTTTGTGGCGCCCTATTAAATTTATCAAAGGGATAGCTTTGGTATGGTTCATATGATGAGAATCCTAAGAAAGGGCATGAATTCATCATTGTACAGTGAGAAGCCGAAACAAAGGCATAACTTTCTCACTATGCCACCCTTTTGGGATACTCACCCAACAGATAGCCTAAAGTTATGTTGCCTCAGAGTGAGCATGCATTTTGGAAAAATAGATTAGATTTGATCTACATCGTGTTGGAAAAACAATCAAGGCTTGATCCACACCTTTTATTTGGTTTTTCTTTTGTTTTGTTTTTCTCTTTTCTTTCTTTAGCCCTTTGATATTGTATGTTTGTGTATCTTGTTTTGCTGCATATCATACACCTTGTGTGTCCCTTTGTGCTTATGTTGGTTTGACATAGGATCTTGGATCCTAGGGGCTTGATCACCCTCCTTGATCCTTTTCATCCTATACTGTCCACATTGGTACACTTGGACCCCTCTTGAATGTCTAATTTAATGTAAATTTAAGGCAAGTTCCTCCTCTCTCTAAAGTGGGGGCTAAATGTAGCGTTAAAAAAAGTAACCCTTTTTCACGCTTAGTTTGGGAATTAATAATTAATGATAAAATATTCTTAATGATGCCTTATTTAGGGTGTTGTAAATTTTTTCTTACACTTTCACACTAATCTAGGGATTTACTAATTAATTGAGGTTAATTAGAGCTCAATGGCCCCTTAAATTCAAATCCAAGCCTTATCTATTGCATTTTTCTAGGGATAAATCCTAACATTCATTAATAATGTGGCATAACATTTAATTAGGAAAGGTTTGAGTCCTAGGATAGTGACCTTGGACCCATTTAACACATTGGGTGAATGGGTCGCTACTATTTCCTAAGACCCCCTTTTGGCATATTATTTCATCCCCCCAAAACTTGGTCCTAGAAAACTATGCTAGGACCCATTCACCCAAGGTGGCGAATAGGTCCTCCTTACTAAGGACACCCATTTTTGGGCTTATTTGTGGCAATATTTTAATGATTATGAATCCTAGATCTGAGGTCGGCTTGTGTTATTTGAATTTTGATGTTAATTCTTAAGTTAAGTATTAATACAAGGCTAATTCACATAGTTTCATCTAAGACATCCTAAAAATTATTATGCAAGAATCCTAAGTTCACAAGAGAATCTCAAGATCATTTCAAAGGCATTTAAAGGTATATTATCAAGTTTTAATTGCAACATTCAAGATCATATCATCATGTCAAAGGAATAGTGCATCAAACATGTAGTTGAGCTTATGTGTTGATGTAGTATTAAAGATCCATTTGCAAGCATTGTTTCACATCTAATTCAAGATCAAGATATAAATTCTACATGGCCACTTCATGTTAGATTGCTGATGTATTCCAAGACTTCATCCAAGGTATTATTGTTTCATGTTTCATGTTTCATTATTTCATCATCAAGGTTTAATTACCAACACGGGGTTTGACTAAGGCAAACCCCTATCCACCAACAAGCTTCAAAATTTGTATTGCAGATTATTAGCAGATTTGGATCCGAAAGAAGGAATTTCAAGTTGTAGGGAAGGAGTGCAAACTTGGAAGTTACAAACCAGATTTAGAGTTTTCCGGAAGGGCCTAGTAGGACCCATTCACCCAAGGTGACGAATGAGTCCCTATTAGGGTTTTAGAGATAGATTTTTTTTATACTGTACAAGCTTCATTTACAGATTCAAATCTCCCTAGATAGGTACACTAGGACCCATTCACCCAAGCTTGCGAATGAGTTCTTGCTAGGGTTTTAGGGACAACAAGATTTGATCAAGTGCACAACATTCCCTATTCTCTATTTTCTAGAAAAGTTACTATTTCTCTCTTTTTTTTGTTAGATTCATTCATTGTATGTGATAGACCTAGAATTGGGGTTAATTTACTAGTTGAATTTATTCTCCCTATATTTTGATCTAGCTCACCACCTCATCCTTGTATAAATGAGAGATTGTAAGATCCATAAATCTTGACTTAACTCACCTCTTAGGTTGATAGTTACTTCAAGGTTTTGGATCTCATTTCTTGAATGAAACCATAGTGAAAAAGAGGGTTAGACATCATAACCCCCCTTTTTCTTCATTTCATTTTTGGGGAGAATGAGTCCTC
The DNA here is from genome assembly GCA_007115665.2 of Sequoiadendron giganteum. NCBI lineage: Eukaryota > Viridiplantae > Streptophyta > Pinopsida > Cupressales > Cupressaceae > Sequoiadendron > Sequoiadendron giganteum. The sequence continues at coordinate 497,062,242 of CM021105.1, forward strand.
AGCGAGGCTTGAAACAACACTTTTTTGAAGAGGTACACATCATTTGACCCTCTTAAAACCTACCTTATGATTGGTACATTAGTTAAGTTTTATTTTTGCACCTTAGTTGTATCATATTGCACACATAATTGAATGAATCATTAACAAAATTAGATTCATCATCTTGGTTATCTATTTTGGTGAACCTCTTTTTCAATGAATCATAAATATTCATGCACATTGTATCTGTTTATGGTATGTATATATATAATTATAAATATAAATACATGTGTTTTCATTTAATATAACGACCTCTATAAATACATGTGCACATACATATATTATATTAAATACATACATATGTATACATATAGATCGATGAAACATATATTGTATTTATGTGTAGGTCATCGATTATATACATACATGTATATTCGATATGTACATGTATATGTACCTTTATACTTATTCCTAACTTTGGAGTATCAAAAACTATCAAAGACATTTAACTTCAAATGTCAAGATGAATAAGAGGAAACATAAGAAATTAAACCAAAAATTCCTATCAATCAAAAAGATCACCCACATGGTTTAACAAATATAACCCCAATCTCATCGATCAATGTATATACATGTAGTGTATTTACTTCATCAATTAGCATATAAATATGATCTCACAAAGAAGAAGAAATCTCACTCAAAATAAAGACTCGATCATATACGTTCAAATCAACACATCCAAAGGTCAAGATAAGAACTTGACACAAAACATTCACAGACAAAATTTAAGAATACTTACCCTTTCCCAATGGACTTGACTTGACTTGACTTAGAATAACTAGGTTGTGAGTGTGTGAAAGCTTAGTTAGGCTTCATTAAGGGTTTCCAAACCAAAACCTTCTCCTAAGTGATACTTCCCCTCCCTTCCACACATGTGAACTTGTACCTGCATTGAACTTGACACATTTGCAATGGTAGTTATCTATTCACATATAAATGTATATGCATCATCAAAGAATTATCGTAGTCACATTTTAATACATATTCCTTTATCGTAATTCATCAGTATAAACATAATTACTCCTTCAAAGCAATAACATATTAATACCTATTTTAGTAATTCATTCATTTATCAAACATATCAAAATCATGATTTACATTCATAATTCTATTTACTTGTGAAGGTAAAAGTAACTCAATAACAATAAGACAAGATGTAACATACTCCCCCCATGTGAATCATCACCCGAATGATCTAAAGCATTTAATCATATAGATAAAGTCAAATAAAGGTTCTAATTTCCATTTTCCAAATCAGATAAGAAATAAGTATATTCCCATCTAATCTTCCCTCATAGCACATCCCTTTGCAATCTTGTCATTCTTGGACCTTGCACCGAGTGATTTGTGCTAGCATGTAGGGAGAACTTGTGTGCTTCACACATACTTTCTCTCTCAAAGATTTTATTCATTATAATTATATTTCCTCATATGTATATCATAAGTATAATAATAACTATATCCTACATGACACCTATACCATAGTGACTAGAATTCATGTCCCCTTTGGCTAATACAAATATCCTTAGTGTAACCTAGATAGAAAAGGAATATTGGTGCATTGTGTACTACACCATGGGTCCCATCCTTCCCTTTGGTATTTACAACTTCAGACAACTTAGAAGTTGAGATCGTCCATCACTTACACATCCATCTACCCTAAACATATTAGTACTACCCTTGACTACTGTCCATCTTGAGCTTAACATTGCCTTTAGAAACCTGTCAATTCTGAGCATAATGATACTGCTTTTCAAAAAATGATGTTTAGGTCTGATATCCTATAAATCAAATTTCCCAATCAAAATGGGTTACCTTGGTGAGTCTATCCACTATAACATTATGTCAGTCCTATTGACATAGAAAGATCAAAATATTCTTGTGATCTACCACTCACCCTTTGGAATTCCACAGGAGTATACAAGCCCTTCCATTGACAACATCTTGTCATCATCTACTGACATTCTAGACATCAACTTGCTACATACCTAGCAAAATTATACTCTATCCCCTTCTAGATTATAGTGGTTCCTCATTCAAAAATTTTTGTTGTTCCCTTGTGGGTCTAAATAAGACATCAACTTACCTCATTCATTCTTTCATCTTCCAAAATTTTGGGTACAAAGGTTCCTTCTCTGATTCATATTAGTCCATCCTGACTAAGTGAAACCTCCTTTATGGACTTATGCCATATTCAATTCTCAAGATATAATATTTTAATATTGATGGCAGAGTTAAACTCCTTACTCTTAGGACATCCTTATCTTGGATTTCTTTCATCCTTTAATCATTCCTAAGTTGTAATCCAATTTTAAACTCAATCTATTCTTATGATGAACATTTATACTAGTTCGAGCAATAATTCTCATTTGATCATGCTGAGATATTCTCTTCCAAAGATATCAACAATTATTACATACTTAATCTACCAAGCATGTACGTTCCTTGTTAACTCAAGGTTAGAAATATATAATTCTTCCCTTTCCGATTCCATATGTGATAATTTTTCCTTTCATGACCAAGCATACTGCCTATCCTTTTCTAAGGCATCAATGATAATAACAATTGATCTTCTAATTCAATTACATATAGAGTTGTGCTGTAAATACTTTTTCTCATTGGTTGTGAGCCTTGAATTTTTCACTACCTTTCACTAGTAGTTCTAATAGCTTGTCTTTTATTCTTTCCAACCTTGTTGTGGTTATTGAGGCAAGAATTTGGTTGAATCATGACTTACAAAGAAGTCAAAAGTTCTTCCAAATTGAGAATACATTAATGAACTTCATTCTATGGGGTACTTTATCCAAGTCTATATACTCTTCCTCTTCCCTCCTTAGTGTTTCCATGATATTAGATCATCCTAATAGTTGAGCTAGCAACAATCATCTATTCTTTTCAACTTGGTTGAATTGATTTAATGTTCTTTGTTGTTGGCTCAACATAGTGGAATGGTTGTTATCCACCTTAGTTACCCTTACTAGGTACACCTCGTACATACCTTTTTGTTTCAAAAAATGGTTTCATTCCAATTCTTTTCTCCATGTATACGAATGGCCTTTTAACCATATTCAATTTCTCATTGCAACTTCCTCAAATGATCATTTAAAGATTTGACATTTAATTTTGTTGACAAGTTGGTAAGTTCAATTCACACTTCAACCAATCCATGCTCTAACCGAGCCTTTGTCGGATTTAATCAGATTCACTTTATAGTTCCTATTTGGAAACCATTTTTCCAAGTGATTTCATCCCAATTATTAGTAACTTTATTTTCTCATAACTTTAGAAATTCTAGGGTTGTTTGTCTTCTTTCTCCTTTTCAAACGGATTCTCCAAATTGACCTTACCTATTCGAGTTGGTGGAATCATGTTGGATTTTAATTCTTCATAGGTTGCTTCTTTTCTTGTCCAAACTAGTCTCTAACCTTCATTCAAAAGTATCAAATTTCTCTCTTTACTCCAATTATCATTGTGAGATTTTAACCTTGTATCAAATCAGGTTTGCCAAGGGTTTATCTGACCTCTTGTTACCTCTCTAGTTGTTTTTGATTCTCGAAACATTGACTTCCTACTTCGACAAAAGTTCTCAATTTAAGATATCAACTAGTTCTTTTCCAATAAAGTATACTCATATACTCATAATTCCCTATTCAATCCAAATTACTTGACTCTTTGCAACTACTAGTTGCTATCAGTAAGGGGGTTATGCCAATTCTTCCCGTCCCTTAGAGTCATTTAAATAGTTTCGTAGGGTGAAAGTACTCATAGGTAATCCTTCTTAACCTTCCTATTGAACTTGGTTGCATAATCTTCTGCAATCCAATGTGTATCATATTGAGTTGTTGGTTTAGGAGTTTTCAACTCCAAGGACGATCTTTTTATAGTCCTAGACTTAAACAAATTTTTAGGAATCATAACTTCCCTTTTTGTTTCCACTGTTTTCTTTTCCTCTTGCCATCTTGGCATAATAATTTTTCAACCATTATCTTCTAATAAGGTTTACACATCACTTGCATAATGAGATCATAGGTTCTAGAGTTGAACCTGGTAGCTTTGATACCATGTGTAACAACCCCAATGTTCTACTCAAGAGAATTTTCAAAGTTTTAACCATAAGTGAAATCAACACTATTCCAACCTTCCATTATATTTCATTGTGATATAGCAGTAATTCATCTTTCTCATTTCATTCAACTAAATGTTACAATCTTTCCAAAGAAATGATTTCATATTTACCAAATACAAATACCTTTTCCATATTTCACATAAATAGATACAAGTTACATACCTAGCTCATCTGAGCTCCATTGGCACTAGAAATACAAATGATCCAAGAAATCCCCTTTCAAATCTCGGCTTGCTGATTGAGAGGAGAAGCATCACTCAAGAACTTTTCCACCATCCACATAACAACTGTGGTCCCTCACACATCTACCACATATGGTAAGATGGCCCTTCCCTTCAATGAAGATTTTGGTCTAGAAACCTCAAAATAATAGCCAACCTTGAGCTATTGTTGTGTTTTGCATAACTAGAGCTTTACCACACTACACATCTATGTTCTACATGTATGAAACTCTCGAACTAGCATGTAAAAAGGTAACACAATGAACTGATGGTGTAACCAATGGTGAATTACACTGCTTTGGCCAAAGTATTCATCACCCCTAGTAATTTGAGTGAACGCCACACACTCATCCACCATTCTAGCTTGATTTGTTGAGACCATTCATATTCTATGCATAGGAAATTCCCTTGATTGGGTAATCTTTAACCCTAGGAAAAACCTATATGTACTAATATCACTAGGAATCAACTAATAGGTAATTTATATGCATAAGCTATTCCCTTCATTGGGTAATCTTTAACCCCAAGAATAACCTATGAACTCCCCATGACTCTAACTTACGAATATCTTCATAACAAATAACTTCATAATCTAAAGTATAGCTACATAAACTTCATTTTATTCATAGAATAAATACTCATCATTAAATGAATCCAATCAGAAATGTATCACATCAATAAATGATTCAAAGTATATCCTCATCAATAAATGACCTTACTTCAAAGGTATGACCTCAAAAATTAATGGCCTCAAAAAAAAGAATAATCATATCAACAAATGACTCATTCAAAAGTATAGTTTCAATAACAAAGAACTCTTATTCATGAGTACAATCTTATCAATAAAAAGGCTATTCAAAAAGTAGATTCACATCAAATAAATGACTTCATGTCAAGAGTATAAAACATCAAAATTGATAGGATAATCCCACCTACGACTCCAATCAAATAGTATTCACAAATACAAGTGATCAACTTAATCACATGGGTTAAACATACCCTAAGTTTACCCTATTCCCTGGATAATACTAGTAATCAATAATCAGTTTGATCATGTAGGTTATTCTCATCCTATGTGCTTAAAACAAAGATCAGTTATACAACCCAACCAAGTAGGTTATCCACAAGCTAGGGTTTCAATCAATAATCAAGTAAATTAATGTTCAAATGATCATTTTTGAATAGACTACCAACATGGTTCACATGATGTCACATCCAATCAATGATGACGCATATTTTATACCATTACTATTATTGTGTTTCTAGCCTTATTGTCCCCAAGGTCTTCCTAACATTATAATATAACAAAGCCAAGTCATCCCAAGGCATGTTATGTTCTACGTTTCTCATTTCACTCTTCTTACGTATAGTATAGACCTCTATGTAAAGCCTAAATAGAAATATATCTTATAAAATTACTTATAGGGTATATAAAAGCATCAACCTAATAGATAGGTTCCATCAAAACAATTAATATCCAAGACCATTCAAGCATCACAAAAATATTCCAAATTCAATCAAAGCATAATGGAGTAAGATACAAAATTACTATAGGTATAAGCTCCAATTTGATCTAGCTAGTTTCCAATCCTAGCCTCCTCAATTAGCTTTCCACTTGGAAAAATTCACTCCCACTCTTCCCAAATACCCTAAAAAATTATCTCAATAAATCTCTTGTAAACCTCTCTCTCACTCTCTCACAAACTTAGATGAAAAACAAAGCAACTCTCTCGAGTCACAAAACTTAGAAAATAATACAAAAGTGTAGATATGTGTTCCTTTGAGATAAAGAATGCCTTTATTTATATACAAAAATCAGCATCTACAGGCTAAAAGCAAGGTAGATGAATTGTCACTTCTCAGCTAGCATGATTTGACTCAGCTTAGCAAACAAAAGGTGGCAGATTATAAACTTAATACTCAAAAAAATAGAACAATAGGCCATTCCATTTAAAGACAACAAGAATGAATTGCAGATATGCAAGGTAAAAGATTAAACAGACCGACCCAATTCATGCCAATATTTACTTGAATTATTATCCTATTTACTTTGGTTTCCATTGTTGTACAAAGCTCACAAAATAGAGTTCTAATGAAATGCAAATATTCATATTTTTGTGCCACATATACCTCTTATGTGCTTTTGGTGTTTTCCAGATTTATGACTGAGTCAAAGCTTTTAAATATTTTGCAAATAGCTTCCAATACTTATTGATCAAGGCTTATATATTCCCACATTCCTTCCTTATGCATTCTATGTGTAGAATTTAGAGCTTGGTTAGTGTATTTACATATGACAACACTTTTACCCATTCATAGCTCATTAACACATTCTATAGCAACGCCATATTATGTGCTATTCTTTAATCATATCAAAATCTACACAATAGTATTGCATTGCATATCTTAATGGCTATTGATGCATATCAATTCTAATGCTTATTATATCTTAAGGAAGCCTTGCATATATAATATACTTCCATTACTGCCTTATGGAGTCTATACATGGCTCTTTAAACTCACAACCAACCCACCACTATGGTTGCGCCATATATATATTATGCTCAATCATATTAACCAATGTATATATATAATGCGCTCAATCATATTAACCATCACTATTTAAACATCAATTTATATATATAATATATATGTATATATATATAAATATATATATATATATATATATATAATATGTTTATATATATTCATGTATGTTGTATGTGTTTATGTTATGTATATATAATTATAGACATAAATACATGCATTATCATTTAATATAATGGTCTCTATAAATACATGGGCACATACATATATTATATTAAATACATACATATGCATGCATATTGATCGATCACACATATATTGTATTTATGTGTTGTTCGTCGATTGTATACATACATGTATATTAATATGTACATGTACCTTTATACTTATTCCTAACTTTAGAGTATCACAAACTATCAAAGACATTCAACTTCAAATGTCAAGACAAACAAGAGGAAACATAAGTGAAATTAAACCAAAATTTCCTATCAATCAAAAAGATCACCCATGTGGTTTAACACATATAACCCCAATCTCATTGATTGACATATATACATGTAGTGTATTTACTCCATCGATTAGCATATAAATATGAACAAACAATGAGGGAGAATTCCAAGCAACACTTATGGGAATTCAGATGGGCCTTTCGTTAAATGCAAAAATAATACACCTAGGAGGTGACTCCCTAATCACAATGAAATCGATAAGATAGAAAAACTCTCCCAATTGGAAACTGAATCATTGGCTCTAGTCAATTACTACACTTCTAGGTAGGTTTGAAGAGTACAAAGTATCACACATTTTTAGAGAAGGGAATCAAAGTGCGGACTGTTTGGCGAAAGTAGCTGTAAGTAAAAACGAAGGAAATTTAGGCTAAGGTTTTTTTCATAAAAACCCGAGAAGATTTGAATCTCAACAGCTAGCATTACCCCAAGCCCACTCATACATGGTTGCAATGATGCCAGATTCCCAGTTAAGCAAACTTCACACTGGGGCTTTGGGTTGTGCCTATGTGGATCCCAACTGGCAAGGTAGGTAATGTTTACCACCTTATTGGGGCCCACCTTGGTGCCCATCTCGAACCGGCAGAATTGAAATGAAGAGAATATATCCTAATACATGTGGAGTATGTGTAAGGTCACTTGCTAAGGCCGTTCCATCAGAGATGAGTTGGGATAGTGTTTTCATCCACCAAAAGGACTCATTTGTAATAGTTAGGTGGCCAAAGGGCATACTTCCTAATAATGGCGTGCCAGGCTTTGGAGTTAGTGCTGAAAGAAATATCTTTAAAGAAGCCTCTTGAAGTATTGTTTAAAGACTATAAAGACAAAGCAACAGGTGGTCTGTAGGTGCCTTTCGCTATCAATAGGTGTAAGAAGCTAGCACAAAACTTAAAATGGAGACTCCGCTAGCTCTCAGTTCAGATAAGCAACAACAAGCCTTTAGAGGAGAAATCACAGATAAACACCTTTAGGGGTTGCTCTCTTCATCGCACCAAGTAATCCTATGGGTAGTAAAGCGAGTATTGGGTCTTGAGTTCCTACGGGCCTACCATAGGGCAAGGTCCAATACTGAAATTCCTGCTATGTTTCTGGCAGTGCTCTTGCAGATGGAGGTCTCAAAGAAGGGCGCCAAATAAATCACTTAGGTGGTCTTCAAGCATGCCTGGCTTGTAGAAATTGATGCAGTGTTGGATAATGTTGATGAAAACAAACTGATACCCACGCCCCAAAATTAATACATGATTCACATGCATGGTCGGGAGGTGATGAAATTTCCTTTGATTAAAACCATAGAATCTGATTTTTTTGCAAAGCTCTAGGATGTTCGTGAACATAATATCTTCTTTCTGCTTCGTGCTATGAAGATGGTTACCAATTTGCCTCGCGGTTGGGCCCTGCACTATGTGGAGGATGAAGAATTGGTGAATGAGGTCATGGTCAGTGATGATGAGGACAGGGATCTAGGGATGGGGGAAGAATGGTGCAAAAATGATGGGAGGGATCCAAAATAGAAAGACAAAAGCCCAACTCATGTCAATTGTGGTTCAGAATGCCCAGTGATTGCAGACTTCAAAGCCTGGCAGAAATGGCTCATCTCAGACGAGGATAGTGATGAATAAGGCCAATACTTTACTGTTTGGTGGTCATTTTTTTGGATAAAATATATTTGTAATTTTTTTTTCAAATGGTAGGTTTCTGTAGCCAGTCCTATTGGGATGTTTTGTAGGGTTCATAATATTTGCTGGTGTCAGTTTCTGTCAGTTGGCAGTACAGTCTCGACTAGTCTCTGTAATATTTCCAGGCCTTGGATATTTTGGGATGAAGGCATTAAACTAGGGCATCTATAGGGTAAAGTCTGGTCTGTGGCATATATGCTCAATACTCTACCAAATTGTAATATATTTCTAAAAAGAAATACAGGGTACTGCCCCATAAAGCAGTAATTTATGTATACAAAAAAATGAACTCACAAAGAAGAAGAAATCTCACTCAAAATAAAGTCTCAATTACATACGTTCAAATCAACACATCCAAAGGTCAAGATCAAAACTCAACACAAAACATTCCAAAAAAAAACTAAAGAATACTTACCCTATCCCAATTGACTTGACTCTACTCGACTTAGACCAGCTAGGGTGTGAGTGTGTGAAATATCAGTTAGGATTCATTAAGGGTTGCTGGCCCAAAACCTTCTCCTTAGTGATACTTCCCCTCCCTTTTGAAGGCATGAACCTATACCTGCATCCAACTTGACAAATTTGAATGGTAGTTAGCTATTCACACACACACACACACACACACACACACACATATATATGCATCATCAAAGCATTATTGTATTCATATTGTAATACATATTCCTTCATTGTACTTCATCAATATAAACATAATTACTCCTTCAAAGCAATAACATATTAATACCTATTTCAGTATTTCATTCATTTAAAAAAACATATCGAAATCATGATTTACATTCATCATTCTATTTACCCATGAAGGTAAAATTAACTCAGTAACAATAAGACGAGGTGTAACAAGTGCATAGATAGTTTTTTGATAATCTACTATTTTTCCACATGTAGAATAAAGAGCTTGATTTTTGGTGAAAAGCCTACATTCAAAAGAAATAAAAAATAAATATAAAAATCAAATTAAATATTTAAAATTATACTTCTTGGGAAGCTTATAATAAGGACTACATACTTACAAAAAATAAATTTTAAATGGATTCATTTGATCCCCCAAAAGGTAAATCAAAAGTGATTTTTTATCAGTGTTTTGATAGGTGTAAAGGAGACTCCATTATAGGTATGGTTTAAAACTAGAGGGGTTCTATCCAAGGGGGTTTGATCTAAGGTGGTTTGATCAAATCCTCTTCAATTAGAATCCTTTAAATATAAATTTTGAAGCTTAAATCATTATATTTTATAAAAATATGTGATTTAAGCACCAATCAGGATGTCTCAAAAAGTGTAAACCACTATTGTGGGATCGCCCTAATCATAGTTAAAATTATTTTTCATATACTTGCATGTATATATTTCATCACAATTAACAACGTTTGGATGTAAAAAATGTCTTTTGAATATATTTCATAGATTTGTATGAATTTTTTTTATTCATTTCAACCACGTTTGGTCTACCCTCTCCAAAAGTACTAGATTTTATTATTGGTAATTTATCATTGATAACTAAGTAGGGATATCATGTGACAAGATAAATTAATAATTATTTTGGATGCACCTAACTTAAACATATATCTATGCAACATTTATGATTAAAATAGCATGGTCTATAAGCCCTTTAATTGACTTTAGAAAATGCAATAATAGTGTTTAATAATGTGTTAAGATTGAGCTTGATGTGCACAACTATCCCATGAGTTACATGAAATTTACATTAGTTCTCATTGGTGAAATATATAGTAGCATCTACATATTCATCCATTTATTATTTTTTATAATATTTTTATCTTATTGTAAGACAGGGGGACCAACCATGTCAAGGCCCCAGGTCATGAAGGGCTGAGAGCAACAGGCTGCGCTAACATACCTTAGCTTAAGGCAATGTTAGGAAGTGAGGGATGAAAATGGTGAGAACTGTAAGGTCCTTCGATCACTCTATCGACCTGAGACTTGAAAGGAGGCTAGGTGAGTTGGTTTTTGGATACAACACCGTGTCTCAGATAACTCTCTGTCAGAGGACAAAAGCACGATTTTGAGATGAAAACACAACACACTGACATCTCTCAAGTACACTGGTGTTTGTACAACTAGAGGACCAAAAAGACAAGGTTGAATCTCTAGAAAATGGGCTAATGACCTAGCTGACTATGTTTGAAATGCCAAAAGAACCCTAAGACATGAATTAAGTACGTGCAAGTAAGGTAAAGGAAATAGATTAACACAAGGGTGACAAGAATGATCTCACCAAAAGGCTTTCTCACCAGCTAGCTCCAAGATATCTCCACCTGCACACAAAAGAGAAGGAAATTGTTGGGGGGGATGTATAGGGGTCTGCCTCAATCAAACCCCCGTTTTGGTGATTCCACCTCCACAGACAACCAAGTTTGCAACGATGGAGAAATAATATGATAAAGAAGGAACAAAGAAAAAGGAACACTAAAACACTACAAAATAGTAATGTGCTTACTCAACCAAGTAATAGAGAAGAGGAGTAGAAATCTTACCACCTCCACCCAAAGCGCTCAAGGCTAGTGGGGGAGAAAATGAGAGGAACTCAAGCCTCTACTGCAATTGTGTTGTTCTACACTTGCTCTATTGAAGTGATGGAGTGACGAAATTTCTGCTATGGAGTGCCAAGATGCTGCTTCAATGTTTGAAGTGAATGCAAAGAACTTGTGAAATGCTAAGAGAGATCATCCACCCTTTAAATGAGTGAATGAATAGTGAATATGAAGAAGGAAATGAAAGAAACAACCATATTCGGGGCATTCAGCTAAAGGGGGCATTGTAATTTGACTTCTAATGAGAAGTGTAACGCCTTTGTAGGCTCCAGTCATGGGAATCTACCAGGGACGTAAGTGCACCGTGCAGATGTCTATGCCTCGCGTAGTTGTCCCTAACAATAACTCTTCTATCAACGCACAAAAAGGATGCCAAGTGGAATGAAGGCAATGAGATTATGTGGATTTTTTCCTTCGAACTTGAATTTCTAAAGTAAGGAAAGGTAAAAATGGGAATTTTCCCAAGGGGTGCAAATTCGCTCCTATACATTTTCCCCCCAATTTAGTGAGCATGAATACTAGTGAGTTATTCAGTAAAGTAGATCAAAGAAGTAGTAGGGTTAGAAATGTATACCTAAATCGTCGAGGAAGCAGACCGTAATTTGGTGAATTTGAGAGTGCAGGACGAGCAAAGGACTTCATAGCTCCATGAAAATATGAAGCTGAAGAAGGAAATTGCCTCACAGGTCCACATACCTGCAAGGAAGGTATCCTCCAAGAACTCTCACATGAAAGAGACTAGGAAAATTTCCTTGCAAATCCGGAGACCTGCAAGGAAGGTACCCCCCAAGAACTCTCACATGAGGGAAATCGAGAAAAGGGGACTCCGTAGAGTCAAAAAGTAGCTTCACAGGTACACCCATGAAGCGACATGTTTACCCATAAATATAACATGTCAAGAAGCGGCCATGTAGGCAAGTAAGAGAACAATCATACAGACCGTTGTCAAGTTGGAAGGCTTTCAAAGGGGTCCATCAAGAACCCTTCAAAAGGAAGAGGGGTCTACTCAAGGGACACAATGTTTGAAAAGCGAGGTCTAGTCAGGCTGCCCCCAAGCTAGACGTAAGGATGTGAAATAGGTCTAGTCGGGTTGCCCCCGAGCTAGACACAAAGATGTGAAAAAGGGTCTAGTCAAGCTACCCCCAGGCTAGACACAAAGATAGGAAACAAGTCTAGTCAGACTGTCCTCGAGCTAGATGCCATAGAACTTTCTTGAGATAAAAATATTTCAAAGGGGTCCCTTGGGAACTTGAGGTGAAAAGCGAGGGTCCACTCAAGGGATGCGTGGTTCGAAAGCTAGTGCCTTCTTTATTGAATTGATTTATCATCAAGGAATCCTTCTGAAAGATGTTCACTTCATCAAAGAATTCAAAAGGTAGAATATTCCCCCACATAAGGTGGTGCAGGAGCACCAAGTTGCTTTCAAGCCTCCATGAGGCCATCTGTAAATAATTTATCTATTTTATATATTGGGTCCTATAATAAGGTTTATCAAACCATTTTATAGGTGTTTGAGTCTTATCAAGTCATTTTTCAAATAATGTTTAAAGTTGTTCCATATTGTAAAAATTGTAAAAGTTGCTCAAAAACGTTGTCAAACAACTTGTCAAAAGTGTCATTAAGGTGTTTTGTCAACAAACTAATTAAAATTTGGTTGAAAATACTTGGTTTTGGTGGTAATCTATAAGTACACCCTTCAAAAACTCGAATTGAGAGGTTGGAGACATTTTTTTTGGAGTTTGATGAATGGCAACCTCAAGTTTGGTGTGCATTTTATGATTTCTACATTGTTTTCAGGTTGAAGTTGTGATTTGTACGGATTGGTATGGATTAAAATAATGAAGTATCATATATTGATGGAAAGATCTCTATTTCTAGTTTCCAATTATTTTTGTTTCATTGAATTTTATTGAGTTTTGTGGAAGATATGACTATTTTGGTGAAGGCAGGTTTAAACACTACCTAGGGTTTGCAGTTTTGGGAAAAATGCAATAACTTTAGTTTCCACCATTGGATCTTCATAAAAATTGGAAGGTAGGTCTATAATTATTTTATCTTAAATCTTACTGAAGGGATTGGATTTATTATTTGTTTTATGGAAGTTATTAATGACTATTTGTTGCATTGAATTGTGGGTTGTTGTGAGAATGATTACACTATGATCTAGAATGCACTTAATCATTGTTTGAGATGAATAATTTTATTAAAGTTGTCAAGTAAATGGAATGTTGAGTTGTGAATCCTCTTGCTCTACATCAATTTGGTATCAGAGCCTGAAGATGCTCTGGGAAAGTTTTTTGTGGTTTGTGTGTGGTTGTTTGCAGGTTGAGGAAGAAACCTGATTGCCTAGGTGAGGCAAGGTGAAGTGGAAGCAAGGAGAGACTTGCTTGTGAAGATGGAATTTTTAAAGAGATGTTGGTAGGCTGAGGATTCATGAAGGAAGAAGGAAAGAGAGGAAAAGGAAATGAGAAAGAAGGAAAGAAAGAAGGCAAGACAAATAGAGTTTGAGGAAGCCATAGAAAAGATAAGCCAAAGGTTGGAAATATTATCCAAAGAACACCAACTTCTTAAGGAAGCACAAAGGAGTTGGAATATACCAATGTCAAAGAGGTTAAGATGGCCTCTAAAGAATATTATGAAGAAGCAAAGAAAAAAAAAGAAGGAAACAAATGAGACAGAGGTAAAGTTTGAATCCACTATTCAAGTTGAGCAAGATAAGTTACAAGTTAAGATGCATGATATTTCGATTGTGTTTGAAGATGAACAAACTTCTTTGTTGGTTAATGAAAATGTTGATGTTGAGATTAATGATGTGGTTGTTGTTGGTACTCAAGTAGTTGATGAACAAGTTGAGAAGGTTGTTGATGTTACTAATAATCTTAGTATTGATACTCAAGTTGATGAATTTTTTTATGAAAGTTGTCAAGAGAGAAAGATAAAGAAAAAGCAAAGAGAACCCAAACAAAGGGCATAGGGGTAGCTTGATATTTTGGAGCTAGAGCCGTTCATAAATATATAAGTGTAATAATAGTATATACATGAATTTTCATGAACCCCCTACTATATCAAACCATGTGAAGAATGCAAAAGAAGACAAAGTAAAAATAAAAAATTGGGTCATCATGGAAAGAAGCCTAAATGCTCCCGATGCTTTGCATTGTCCCCAAATTTTTGAAATTCAATCACAAACATGGAAAAATGATGATACAAATAGAAGAAGGTTTACAAAACAAACACCATGCCTGTATCCAAGCACCAATAGGGGTGATGAGGGTCATCCGGGCACATATAGCACAATTACAAGGGAACACATCACATCACACACACATCTAATCTAAAGATCAAGAAGGGGTCTCCCCCCAACACTAATCAACCAAGATTTCATCAGCTTCCCACTCTAGATAATCGTAGGGGAAGGAGGACAAGCCTACAATGGTAAGATATTAAGGGGAGGAGCTTTTGATCCTCCCGTAAAAAGATCTAAGGAAGAAGGACCTGTAAGATCTCCGTTGCTCAACTCTTGTGGGTCTAAGGTGAAAGAATTTGTGAAGAACATTGAAAAGGTTGGAACTTCATCCACTAAGTTAAACATGCACTTAACAGGAGTGCCATGTTTTAGCTCAACGGATAGGGAAGACTGTGCCCGAGGTTCACCGCTAAGCTCATCGAGCGATTCAGGAGCAATGATGAACTCAGGAGAAGTCAGGACCGATTCTGCTACTAGGACAAAACAAGTCAGCATGGGGCCACCTTTTAGAGAAGGTGGGATCCTCTTACATCCTCCATTGGTGAGAGGACCAATCTCTACCTTCTTCATCGAAGGAGGCAAAATCCCCACAGATGAGGTGCGAAGAGTAGAGGGAGAAGAGGAGGAAAGAACCACAGTAGATACAACTGAAGTGTTAATCATATCTACGGGCTTCGAGAAAGGTGGGACATCTGGAAAAAATGTCAAAAAGGGCAGCTCCACCAAAGGAGCGATGGACACCTGCACCTTTATAGGGTTAGGCACATTTGCACTCAGAGTGGAAGCCAAAAGCGATACAAAACTAGTTTGAATGGAAATAGAGGGGAGGAGAGAGGAGGACACAACATAATGCCCTGATATAGGGGCGATCGTCTCCTCTTCCTTCTTTTGCGAGATGGCTTGCTTAGCCAAGATAGCCTTTCATCGGTGCTTGCGCTCACACACAAGGCAATCTCTGCGACTCTTTGAACTAGAAGCCAAAGGTTGCAAAGGAGTGGAAGGATCCTGCTCTACTATGGGAGTGTCCTCCATAACTGTTTCCAGTGGAGTGGCAGACTCTTGGATGGGAGCAAGAGGGACAAGTTCAGAAACAATAGGGGGAATCAACTCTATTGCCTTGACAGCGGGCCTCTTTCCATTCATTGCTTTAGAAGCACGAATGGTAGGAGGCTACAGAGGTTGGGACATAGAGGATTCCCCACAGGGTGCTTTTTTTCTACCATATTGAATAGGCTTAGGGTCCATGGGTAAGATAGGAAGATCGAACATGGGACGCTTGAGCCTTCACCAAGTGGGCACCATAGGATTCTCTCATAAATGTGAGGTAGAAGCAGATAACACCACAACAAAGCGAGAGGAAGCATCAGGCTAAACAATGGAAGAGGAAGGAGGATCTTGGGACCACTTCTCTTCTCTTCTACATGCCTTAGTGGCATCACTGTCAGCTTTTAGGCAAGCCCTATGTGAAACAACATAAGGCGAAGCGGGGAACCTCACTTTTGGCCTAGCAAGTCCTTTATTTTAATTTTGATATGTGCGATATAGGAGGTCCTTCCTAGGTGGGAGAGGACCAATAGGTGCAAGCCAAAAATAATCTAAGGTATAACTTCCATGTGCAATCGATGGTCTATAACTAGTGTCATGGACAACATGTAATGAACCCCCATGAATGAACTTCAAACACTTATGCACAACCAAGGGAACTACATTCATATTTAATAGCCAGGGGATACCTAGTTTCACTCTCAAAAGTTCAGACCCTAGGATGATATCAAACATAAGGTTCACGATCTTAGGTCTAATGAGGACTGACATGACAATACTACCTATAGGAGATACAAATTTTTTTTCATGTGTGCACGTGATACTCTCAAGTGCATCATATCCATCCTTGTGCATGAAGTTGATTAACATGATCTCCTCAGTTATAACATTTACTTGAGACATCAGATCAACAAGAACACCTGCTACAATATTCCTATTTATCCTTGCAGGAATGTAGAGAGGAGATGGTTCCCTATTAAAGCCCATCGACAAGTCCTGTGAAGTGAAGGTTATATCCTTACTACTACTCATAGGATGCATAGGGGGAATAGGTTGATTTAAGAAAGAGGCCATCACACACACTAAACAACACTTCCACAGACCCTCCTAAAGGTTATAGGGTAAGGTAGTGACCCAATTCAATTTTAACGCAACACCTTCAGAACCTTCCAACTACGCTTACTAGGTGTTGTAGGTTGGGTTACAAGGAAAAAGCATCACAACACTCACACCTACAACACTCTTAGGATACAAGGAAAGGGAATTTCAGTATCGTAAAACATGACCAAAATGGTGTTGGCAGATGGTCAGTGCTCCCCTTGGGATTTGTGACATGGACTGACCACCTCCTGTGGATTCATTAACTCTGACAGTTGTATCAGACATTAACATGTTGATCTTTTGGTGCAACGACAACTATGAGCCAACAAGTGGTATCAGAGCCAAAGGTGCCAGGTTTGAATCCCCTCGGGTAACGATGAGGGGGAGTTTGTTGGTAGATGGTCAACGCTCCCCTCAGGATTCGTGACATGGACTAACCACCTCCCATGGATCCATTAACTTTGACAGTTGTATCGAGCATTAACAGGTCGATCTTTTGGTGCAACGACAACTATGGGCCAAAAAATGGTTAATGTCGGGTTCACCAAAAATGTAAGAGAGGGGGACTAACCACGTCAAGGCCCCAGGTCACAGAGGTCTGAGAGCAGTAGGCTGCCCTAACTTACCTCAGCTTAAGTGAATGTTAGGAAGTGAGGGATAAGAATGATGAGAACTGTAAGGTGCTTTGATCACTCTATAGAATCGAGACTTGAAAGCAGGCTAGTCGATTCAGTTTTTGGATACAACACTGTGTCTCAGATAAATATTTGTTAGAGGATAAAAGCACGGTTCTAGGATGATAGCATGACGCACTGGCATCTCTTAGGTGCGCTGGTGTCCATATGGCTAGAGGACCAAAAAGACAAGGTTGAATCTCTAGAAAATGGGCTAATAACCTAGTTGACTATGTTCGAAAGGCCAAAATAATTCTAAGACATGAATTAAGTACGTGCAAGTAAGGTAAAGGAAATAGATTAACACAAGGGTGACAAGAATGATCTCACCAAAAGGCTTGTTTGCTAGCTAGCTCCAAGATATCTCCACCTACACAAAATATAAGGAAATTGTTGGGGGGGCTGTATAGGGGTCTATCTCAGTCAAACCCTCGTTTTGGTGTTTCCACCTCCACGGACAACCAAGTTTGCAATGATGGAGAAATAATATGATAAAGAAGGAACAAAGAAAAAGGAACACTAAAACACTACAAAATAGTAATGCACTTACTCAACCAAGTAATAAAGAAGAGTAGAAAGCTTACCACCTCCGCCCAAAGAGCTCAAGGCTAGTGGGGGAGAAAATGAGAGGAACTCAAGCCTCTGCTGCAATGGTTTTGTTCTACACTTGCTCTATTGAAGTGATGGAGTGATGGACTCACTGCTATGGAGTGCTAAGATGTTGCTTTAATGCTTGAAGTTCATGCAAAGAACTTGTGAAATGCTAAGAGAGATCATCCACCCTTGAAATGAGTGAATGGATAGTGAATATGAAGGAGATGTAATAAATGGTCATATTCGGGTCAGTCAATCGAAGGGGGCATTACAATTCGACTTCCAATGAGAAGTGTAATGCCTATGTAGGCTCCAACCGTGAGAATCTACCAGGGACGTTTGCACACCGCATGAGCATCCTCGATAGTAACTCCTTTGTCGTCGCACAAAAAGGATGCCAAGTGGAATGAAAGCAATAGGCTTTTGTGTATTTTCACTTTCAGATTTTGTTTTCTAAAGTGAGGAAAGGTAAAAAGGGGAATTTTACCAAGGGGTACAAATTCGCTCCTATACACTTATAAATACATCTATGTTACTTTTGTACTTGATCAATACTTTAATCATTCAATGTTCTCTAATATTTCAAGTATTTGAAGGCATCAATTATATAATTTTTTAGTAGATTTGTTTATGGAATGTGATGGTACAATTGATTAATGAGGATACTATTCCTTCGAAGTTCATATTGAGTATCTACAAATAAATAATTCATTTGTGTTGCACACCATATTTGCATCAAATACCATAAAACACAATCTTATATAAATAGGTTTTGACTATATAATTTTCAAAGGTATGTATGATGCATACTTTATTCAATGGCTACATTATGTAAGTAAATAATATTTGGGGTGCTTTGTTGTTTATGCTATATTGTATATGCTTCTTAAGCTACTAAATTGATTTTTTATTCAATATTACTCAAGAATCTAGTATGAAATGTGGTTTATTAGTGATATGCACCAATTGTGTTTAAAGGAGGGTTTATCAACAATGTAGTATAAAATGAGAGTTCATTCACTTAATATTACTTGTGTAGTAGAGACCTATTATAAAATAATTCCATATCTATGTTGCACATAAAATGGTTTTTTCAAAATTTGTGTAATTTGTTTGATGTAGGGTAATAGTGGAATTTCATGTATAAAATGTCTTTGTTATTTGATGAAATTTTTTGGTAATATTTTTTAAACTCAAATATGTGAGTTACATTTAAGTATTTATGTGAAAATACATTTTGAATCTATTAATGAATTGAGTATAAAATATTATAATTGTGGGGGAAATGTAAACATCATTCTTACAATTATTTGCAAATAAAACAATATACCTTAATACTAGTCAAATCATGGCATACTTTTAAATGTGGTAAGTATAGTTATAATTATTTACCATATACTAATGATAATTATTTTGAAACTATTTATTAATTGTATGGGAATGTGTTGCAATCATTTCAACTAGCTTGGATATTCTTTCTACTAAAAAAATACTTATAGATGCTATTGAGTAAATGATAGGTATCAATATTTATATTTCTATCAACCAACTTTGCGTAGCTAGGATCTTTGCTCTTATGAGCTACAACTTACAAATTCCCTTATCAAATCATGCACATACAAAAATAGTAAATAATTGAGCTCTATTTTAAAAATAAAAAATTGACTCAAGCACCTCCCTATCATCCAAATGTTGCATGAAAGAGCTCATTGCTAAAAATAAATAATGTGTAGCACTTGGTTAATAAGATTATAATTCCATGCATGAACTCATTACTAAAATAAGTAACATGTAGAACTTGATTGACAAACTATAAATGTTGATGCCTATCAACTGTGCAATAGCACATATAAGTAATTTTTTTCTAGTTTATAAGATTTTGTTGTAGACCTATAAATTAACTTTAAAGTATATTGAGTCTTAAATCTTAGATGTTTCAAGAATTAGGAAAGTCACATTTGGCCCTATGTTTGTTAGATTGAAAAAAATAAAATTAAATGCATAATTTGGTTTGAAATTGGTGTTCCTTTACATGTCTTTTGTATTTCTTTCCACTGTAAACCACTTTGCATGTTTTTCATCGTTTCATCCCCCTAGTCTTATAGTTCAAAATATAATTTTTAACTTTTTATTTTATCTACTTAAATTTATATCCACATATATTGATGTAGGAGCATTTGGGCAAACACACAATCAACATCACCAAAAAAAATATTGTTTCGAGAGTTTGGTGAGGTTTCACGAAGAACCTTATTACAAGAAAAAAATGGGTTCCATTCTAGATTTAATGGGAGATACTTCAAATTCAAATTGCTAATGGTTATGAAGAACTAAGCATTTTCTGACTTCGGTTGGTGATTTGGCAAAAAATTAAAAACTTGTAAATTGTGAAGTTTGAGATGGAGTGGCTTGGTGGGAAGTTTGATAATGATGATACACTCACCTTGCAAATTTTTAGAATAATCTGAGCTCTTGGTATGGATAATATTTTTTGATAAGTTCTTCACATATGACCCTTTCCAAATGAAGTGGTTTAGATATCGTTTTACCTTATTTTGCATAACCGACAAAAGACACTATTTGACACTCATGGGTTTATAAAAAATAATAAAATAAAATATTATGGTAGATAAACAAATGGATTGGAAGTTAAAGGGGCAGAGGAATACCAAGGAATTTGGAGTCAAATTTTAAATATCAAAACAATAGCGCAAAGAAGAGATGAGAGGGGGTGGTGGTTGAAGAGTAGAGGTGTGGCATCAAGAGTGAAGGAAGAAACCAATTGATGATGCCAAACCAAGAAATTGAACAACAAATTATAGTTTATAAACTGGTGCCAAGAAGGGAGGAGACTAGGCACAATATCTGATGATAAATATCATCGATGCAAAGACCATTGCAAATTAGAAACATAAGTTTATAAAACCCAATGATAAAAGATGGAAAGGTTGAGTGAAAAGATGGAGTAGCTGTAAGGTTGCATGAAGGAATAAACATGGGCACATGAGACTTGACAAGTCAGCCAAGAGAGGAAGATATCCGTGCAACATAAGGTTGGAGCCAAAATTTGATGAAGGGATTTAAAATGTAATTTAAGGGCGCTGAAATAAGTGATTAGATTCATAAATGCATAGAGAATTCCATGTAGGATGAAGAACAAAGGACCTGCTATGCCATGTATTATTCTATGAGTTTGAAATCAAAAAAAGGAGGAAGAGAATGAGTGGTGGCTATAGGCATTTAGGGGAGGTTGGAAAATCATGTTCTAAACAAATAAGGCAGAGAATTAATTTGGAAGAAGCTGCAAGTTTGAGGAGTCGAGCTATATGAAGTGATATAGCAATTTGAAGTTTTGTTTTTCCCGAAAATGGAAGTCATACCAGAGTAGTGTGAGGGAAGGATGAAGAGTTGATAAAGTTGTTTGAATAAATTGTAACTATTTATTTCATGAAGTCTAAATGAAGTTGTTTCTTTTGCTTTGAATTTGAGTACATTGTTGTGCAATTTTGCATTGTTTTAAATCAAAACATGTAATTGTCTATTTAAAAGATGATCGATCATGGAGTCTTGTAATTTGAAATTTTGTGAATTTGGGTTGAAATTCAAGGAGGGTTTTTCCATCTTCATCACATATTTTTTAACAATAAAATTTCCATAGGCATGTCAATTGTCATTTAGTTTTGGACCTATTTTGAGGGAATGATCTAATACAATTACATATTGACAAATGATACTCTTGTGAAAATTTGAGTCCATTCCTTAAACCTTTCCCTGCCCTCATTTACACATACTTGCACACATCTCACCTTATCCTATACATATATGCACCTATTCTTATGCAATCACCATTATTAAACTTATACTTGCATCTATTTACGTGCATTACTTCCCCATTTTGATATTAACACTTTCATGTCCCATGAAAATCGTGTAGTGTGCAAGATCAATCTTGTGCCACGTGGAATTGAACAAAATTAAAAAAATAAATTACCTTTATATTTCCATTTCAAGTTTTTATGGAAGTGTTTTCACTATGAAAACCTAGTGGATCTCATAAAGGCCTAGTGGTCTAATATAGAGACACCAAAAGGCTCCAAATTATTTTATTTCTCAGGAAACCTAAATATTACAAAATTATAACTAAATGAATGGAACTAGTTTTTTCTAAAACATCTTCCAAGACGAGAGATTCAAGGTTAATATGAAACTTTTAGAGTCAGCCCACAATACTATGTCCCACTTTTTGGCCAAAGTAGGACATTAAAATCAACATTTTTTTACCAAATTTTCACTTTATGAAACCTATAACAACTAAACAATTAATAATTTTTTGATGATGTGAAGTAGTGGTTTGTGAGGATTTATATGTAGATTCTAAATATATATTTTTTAAAAATAGAAATAAATTGTGATTTTTTACATAACTCTTAATAACTTGTTCTTTATAGTGAAAACCATTTTAAAAAGTGACGTTTATGTTGTAACAGAAGTTTTTTATAGAAAGGATAAATTATAATTTTTAAAATATAGATTTGTAACATCAATATCTAGTGCATAAATATATTTTCATAATTTTTTGTTTTATGTATATTTTAAATTAATTTTTGGAGAGAGTAATTATAATTTGGACATAGGTGCATGTCGAACACATAACTTGTTTCGTATGTATCAATTTTTTTTTGAAACAAGGACATCAATACCTAGGGCACACATATTCTTTAATTTTTTTTTTTTTTTTCCATGTGTGTGAAACAAAAAAACTTGATATTTGGTGAAAAACCTTCATTCAGAAGAAATAAAAAATAAATATAATAATAAGATTTTTTTTTTCAAAATTATACTTTTTGGAAAGCTAATAATAAGGGCTACATACTTACAAAACATAATTTCTATTTTTTTTTATTTGATCCCTCAAAAGGTAAAGAAAAAATGATTTTTTGTCAACATTTTGATAGGTGAGAAGGAGACTCCATTTTGGGTATGATTTAAGACTATATGGGTTCTATTAAAATGGATTTGATCTAAGGGGGTCTTATCTAACCCTCTTCAATTAAAACCCTTTATATGGAACCCCTCGAGGCTTAAATTCATTAAATTTTCTAAAAAACACATGATTTCAAGTAAAAATTAAGATGTCCTAGAACCGAGACTCATTATTATGGGATCACCCAAATAAAAAAATATATAACAAAATGGATGCATTAGGATGATTACATAAGAGAGAAAGAACTAATAGAAGGACATGCAATTTTTTTGACTAGAGAATAAATTTATTGGAAAATTAAATAATAGGAAACATAGGTAGGGTTTGGAGATTTAAACACAAAATTATTTCATAATGCCTCAAAATTATGATAAGAATATAATAGAATTGAGCCAATTAAATAATTGAATAGATCCATGATTGAAAAAATAGAAGATATACAAGAAAATCTATTGTTGCACTCTTCAAATATTTTTGGCTCTATATGATACTATATATATTTTGAATATGGATTTTTTGATAACATTTCAAATTTTAGTTTCTTCTAAAAATAATTTATTCTTATGGCTCCAATCATCTTGGAAGAGGTAAAAAGTGCAATGTTTCAACTATTGATGCATGTTTTAAGAAACCAATATACTTGTAAGTCATGAAACCTACAAGGTGGAATAACAAAGTTTATTTCCATACTTAAAAGTTTGTTGGCCTCAATAATCTTCATCAAATAATAATCAAATCATATAAAAGGCTTTATCGAAATCTCTTAGTTGTATAACACTATGATATTGGAAAAATAGATCTAGCGTCTAAATCTCACTTATTCCAATATCATGAGGGGAAAGGATAAAAAATGATCTCAAATACCCACTTGGCTATTAACCTCAATGGAAGAGCCAAAATGGTGGATCAGGGTTTTAGTCCTTTGTGAAATGTGGTGTGTTGTTATTAATTGTTTATTAATTGACTAAATTTGATAATGTAATGATTTACCTAGGTTAACTATGGAAATGCAACAAACTGAGATGATTTATGGAAAACACAAAACTGATAAACAAAAACAAAGTTCAACACAACAAAGGGAAGACATAGAAGAACTTGACATATAAATCTGGACTTGATTTGGCTAGACAAGGGCATTGAACACCCTAGACTAGGAAGTAGCTACTCAAAATCATACCTCAACCTCTTGTTGGTCCTTGTCTGTGGGTTCTTCATCTCTAGACTCATTGTTTGAACTTCGTTTGTCATTGATAAAATCCTCTTTCTTTGATTTGTTGATTTTTAGAACTTGAATTCTTGAATGCAAAATTAGGTCTTCAATCCTCCTCCAATTCACCTTAGATCTATAACTTGCACACATGAAAGAGGGGGAACGGTTGTGCCGTATAGAGGCTTTCCTAAGCCAGACCCTGTTTTGGTATTTCTACCTCCACAACGGCTATGATTATGTAAAAGAGAGCTTACCCTCAGTCAAGTAGAGGCTAAATGATTAAAAACTGATAAATTGACAATTACTGCATCTCACCACTTAGATCTATATTCCTTGATGGATTGAAGTCAATGTACTCATCACCTTCAAGGATAAATTGATGCTTGATTTGAAGTTTTGCAAGTGTTAGTACTCACAAAACAAATAAACATGAAACATGAACAAACTCACATGAAAACATGATGCAATGCTAACATGATGCTTGAATGAAATAATGTTGCTATAATTTTTCGAATTCTACTGTTGTTTGCTTTTTGGATGCTCAATAATAATCTCATTTTCCTTCTAAAACATGATAGGATTAAAATGGTGAAAATGACTTGTAATTATAATATAACTCTTTAATTTCTCAAAAATCAAAATTCGATAGCCAAAAAATGATTTTGGATTTTCAAATATTAAAATGCCGACACTGACATTTTTCAATTTTATCCAAAATAGGCTGGTCGAGGGTGCTGGGTGCCCTAACCCATACCTATCCTTTTGATACCTTAATTAATGGAAAATGATTATTAAATATTTATTTCCATTTCCACTTCTATTTTTTTGAGTATTAATATAAAATGTGCAAATTAAATGCATAATTGGGTCCAAGCATATAGGGGGAGCTAAACCTAGTGTGAAATTGTCAAGGGTGAAATTTTTTGATACTACATTTATCCCCCACTTTAGTGAGAGTATAAACTTACACTCAAGCTCACACTAAAATAAGGATAAATCCAAGAAGGGTTCAATTTTCCAAATATGGAAGAGGTAGGATCACATTGAACATAGGGGATGCACTAGCCCTCGCCTCAACATCCTATGACACAACAATGTAAGGATAAATGAACACACAAATATGAGGTACAATACAACATGACAAAAATGAAGCATACACAATGAAAACACATAATATAATATAAACATAAAAAAAAAATGAAAACACTACATGATGCGAACACCATGCAAATACAATACAAACATACAAAAAGGCGTGTATGCAAATCACAGACTATCAACCTCCACACAAATCTTACTAGGATCCATACCCAAGCCCTTCATGAATCACATGCTAACAATGTACGATATTTGCTTGGTGACCCATAAACCAAAGCATCATAGGCTAGTGAAGTTTGATATTCATTAGGTGAGCTTTGACAAGAAACAACAAAGGCTAGTGAAGTCTAATATTCACTAGGTGAATTCCCATGTCAACCATACCAAGAATTATAATCTTGATAATTATGTAAGGTGCTACAAAAATGATCAATATGTCAAAAATCATATCACCAAGTTCAGTGCGCGTGAACAAAGTGAAGCACATAATGCAATGCATTCCCCCACCTTAAAGTAATTGCTAACACCAACTGTGAGCAATTGAATTTATGGTAAAGTAAAACAATATATGTAGCATGAAAGGTCCTAAGATCTTATTGGAAAATCCTATACCAATGGTATGTTCTTAATAAAGATGACTCATGACAAGGGGTTTCCAATATTAGAATTGTGGGACAAATGCAAATATCATTCTTACAATTATTTACAAATAAAATAATATACCTTAATACTAGTAAAATCATGGAGCACTTTTAAATGTGGTAAGTATAGTTATAATTATTTACCATATACTTTCATATGTATTTTAAATGATAATTATTTTGAAACTATTTATTAGTTTTATGAGAATGTGTTGCAATAATTTCAACTAGCTTGGATATGATTTCTACTAAAAAATACCTATAGATGGTATTGAGTAAATAATAGGTGTCAATATTTATATTCCTATCAACCAAATTTTCGTAACCTAGGATCTTTTCTCTTATGAGCTACAACTTACAAATTCCCTTATGAAATCACACACATGCAAACTTAGTAAATAGTTTCTCTATTTTAAAAATAAATAATTGACTCAAGCATCTCCCTATCATCCAAATGTTGCATGAAAGAGCTCATTGCTAAAAAGAAATAATGTGTAGCACTTGGTTAATAAAATTATAATTCCATGCATCAACTCATTACTAAAATAAGTAACACATAGAACTTGATTGAAAAACTATAAATGTTGATGCCTATCAACTGTGCAATAGCACATACAAGTAATTTTTCCTAATTTATAAGATTTTGTTGTTGAATTAGAAATTATCTTTAAAGCTATATTGAGTCTTAAATCTTAGATGTTTCAAGAAGTAGGAAAGTCACATTTGGCCCTATGTTTGTTAGATTAAAAAAGGAAAATTAAATGCATAATTTGGTTTGAAATTGGTGTTCCTTTACATGTATTTTGTATTTATTTCCATTGTAAACCAATTTACGTGATTTTAATCATTTCATCCCCCTAGTCTTATAGTTCAAAAAATATTTTTTAACTTTATATTTTATTTACTTAAATTTAGATCCACATATATTGATGGAGGAGCATCCGAGCGAACACACAATCAACATCACCAAAAATATATTGTATTCGGACTTTGGTAAGATTTCATGAAGAACCTTCTTACAGAAAAAATTTGGATTCCACTATAGATTTAATGACAAACGTTTCAAAGTCAAATTGCTAATGGTTATGAAGAACTAAACATTTTCCGAATTCAGTTGATGATTTGGAAAAAAATTAAAATCTCACAAAATGTAAATTTTGAGATGAAGTGTCTTGGCGGGAAGTTTGATAATGATGATATGCTCGCCTATGAAAATTTATGGAATAATCCAAGCTCTTGGTATGGATAATATTCTTTGATACGCTCTTCGCATATGACCCTTTCCAAATGAAGTGGTTTATATATTGTTTTACCTTATTTTGCATAATTGACGAAAGACACTATTTGACACTCATGGGTTTATAAATAATAATAAAATAAATATTGTGGGAGATAAAAAATGGATTGGAGGTTAAAGAGGTAGAGGAATACAAATGAATTTAGAGTCAATTATATATGAAAATAGTAGCACCAAGAAGACAGGAGAGGGGTAGTGGTTGAAGAGTAGAGGCATGGCATCGAAAGTAAAGGAAGAAACTCATCGATGATGCCAAGTCAAGAAATTGAATAAAAAATTATAGTTTATAAATTAGTGCCAAGAAGGGAGGAGATTGGGTGCAATATCTTATGACAAGTATCATCGATGCCAAGAACATTGTAAAGCAAAAACTTAAGTTTATAAAAGCTAGCGATAGAAGATGGAAAGGTCGAGTGAAAAGATAGAGCAACTGTAATGTTGCATGAAGGAATAAAGAGGGGCATGTGAGACTTAAAAAGTCAGCCAAGAGAGGAAGATATCTATGCAGCATAAGGTTGGAGCCAAAATTTGATGAAGAAGGGATTTACAATGTAATTGAAGGGCATTGAAACTAGTGAGCAGATTCATAAATGCATAGAGACTTCCATGTAGGATGAAGAATAGAGGACTTGCTACCCCATGTATTATTTTATGAGTTTTAAATAAAAAAATGGAGGAAGAGAATGAGTGGTAGCTATAGCAAATTAGGGGAGGTTGGAAAATCATGTTCTAGACAAAGAGGGCAGGAAGAAGCTGCAAGTTTGAGGAGTCGAGCTATATGAAGTGTTATAGCAATTTAAAGTTTCATTTTTTTAGAAAATGGAAGTTAGACTAAAGCAACATGAGGGAAGGATGAAGAGTTGATAAAGTTGTCTGAAGAAATTGTAACTATTTCTTTCATGAAGTTTGAATAAAGTTGTTTGATTTTCTTTGAATTTGAGCATATTGTTGTGTAATATTGTATTATTTTAAATCAACACATGTAATTGTCAATTTAAGAGATGATCGATGTCCATCGTTGGAAATATAAATCTATAATTGATTATAATATTGTTAATGGCTCAATATTCTGTACACATTCTCCATTCTCCATCTTTCTTTGGTGCTAGCACTATAGGTATCACACATGGACTCAAACTCTCTCAAATCAATACTTTCTTCAATAGCTCTTGAACTTGTGTATTCAGCCCCTCATTCTCTGTAGGAGTCATTCTATGGGTTTCCTTATTCAGGAAAATGGATCCTAGTATCAAATCCATTTGGTAACTAATATTCCTCACCAGTGACAAACCCTCATGTACATTATATAACATACATTATATAACACAATACCATGAAAATCCTCTAGCAGATTTGAGACTTATATTAGTATATCTCCACCTTATTTTTTTATTAACTCTAGGAATCAATGCATAAAACATATGCTTGTGATTCATACCATCCAAATATTTCTACCATCAACTAATTTTTTTTGGCACTAATACTTACCTTTTCTTCCATTTCCTTCAAGGGCTTCTGAAAGGAAAGAAAAGTGTGTAAACATCTTCCTAATACTAGTATTCAAGAGAGAGATACATAAAATATTTCAAAATTTTCAATTATAGAATTTAAAGATGCACACACATGAATAACATAATAGACAAAAAATAATGAACACAAGATTTACATGGGAAAACCCTCTCGAGAAAAAACCCACACACCAAAGTAGAGATCTCTTGTAATACAGTAAAAAAAATATTACATACAAGTTACAAAGCTATGCTCTTTCTGGTGTTAATTCATAGAATGAATTTGATAGTAGTTCGTTGTATTCACTCTGATCTTTATTCACCATTCCTATCTTCAATCTAATGCACTATGACATTCAATAAAAACTTCTCAAGCATTTCTAGAAAATCGGCGTTCCAATTTCCATACCAGATAAATAGTCACAAAAAAATTAACCATCACCTTCTGTTGTTGAAAAAAATCCCATCAGAATGTCAAAGGGAATTGAAACCTTGTCTCTCCGATTTCTCACTATCACTCTGATATGCCTATCATTCCATTAGAGTGTCGAAGAGACTCCCAAGAGACTCCTTCCGATATGGTGAAGTCTCATCAATGAACCTTGTGGCTTTGACTGGGTGGTCCCTACTATCTATGTGTCACCCCTATCATCACTATACAACTAATGTCACCAGTGTTCACCTTTATCAACACTTTGTGGGTTCCACTTTATCAGCATGTTGAAGTGACTCATTATTATGTCCCGTTGATATATACATCTCCCTCCGACAAGAGCTTCACAACCATTCACTGCTGCCAACACCTTCCATTGGGATATAAAAGAGACTCTATGATGACTCCCTCCAATATGGCAAAGTCTCATTGATACAAATCCATCATAATATCGAAGAGACTGCTTATTATGTCCCATCGATATGTGTCTATCTCCCCGATGAAGTTTTACCACCAACCCTCCATTCATCGAAATTTCAAAGGGAATTCAAAAAAACTCCCTCTGAAATTGTAATTTCAACCTGATGAATCCAAATATTGAAGCCTGAACCACTTAACGAAATATTGAGAAGACTCGCCACTAAGTCCTGCTGACATGTGCCTATCAACCCGATGAACTTTTGGTTGATGGTTGAACCTGAAACCTTTTATGCCAGTAAGTTTGAGACATATTTTCTCAACATTATCCCACTTGACAAAGAACTTACTAGCTCCTTCCAACACTTGAAGTCATTGAATATTCTAGGCCCCAAGGCCCATCAAATTGGTGCACCATTTGAAATTATCCATGCTCACAGGATTCATCAATGCATCAAGAAAATTCACCAAAGTATCAACTTTTTCTAGACTAACCTTTCCTTCTTCCACCATATCACGAACAAAGTGGTACTAAACGTCAATATGTTTCATCCTGGCATGGAAGGAACTTAGATTTTTTTCCAAACAAATGACAAACTATCACAAAAAATAAAAATCTACCTTGCCTCAAAACTAATATCATAACACAATATTCCAAGCCAAATGGCTTCCTTGTAGGCATGAGTTGCTTCCATGTACTCAACCTTAGTAGTGGATAAAGTGACTACAACCTACCGCTTGCTCATCCAACTAACTGCACCACCAAACAACGTGAATACATACCCACTGGTGGATCTTCAACTATCAATATCCCTTGCCAAATCAGAATCCACATATCTATGAATGCTAACTGAACTATGAGATCCAACAGAGTAACCATGATAACATAAGGCATACTCAAAAGTAACCTTCAAATACCTAAAAAATATCTTCACATCCTAATGCAGCCTTCTTGGATTAGCCATAAACCGACTAAGCACTCCCATTGCTTGGGCAATGTCTGGCCTGCTATAGACCATTGCATACTTTAAACAACCAACTGCACTTACATAAGGCACCTTGGTCATGTTTGTTGATGTTTTGTAGTGTTTGGATTATACTTCCAGCCCTACACGACTTACAAGAAGAGAAGGAAAAATTGAATGTAGCCTTATGGCTATTCAATTTTATATATGCTTGAGACTTCCAATTATAACAAGGCCGACCTTATGTAAATAATTGATGATCTTATGTTTGGGATGACCTTAATTTGTATTTTGCAATTTAATTATTTAATAAGGGAGTACGGCCTCCTTGTTGAATCACCTCATTTTGTATATATAAAAGGTCATGTTTGTTCATTCACACATCAAGTTCATTGAGCATAATTCACATTATAAGCAGAAGTTCACACTTAAGTAGCAAAGTATCATCTTGCAACAACAAGCCAATTTCAAGGAGAAAAATATTTGCCTCTAAGAGAGGCACTAGTATTCATTGTATCAATTTCAGCCTTGTGCTAGGCCTGTATTGTAAGCAAATTTCTGCTCTTATTCTTCATCATATAAAGAGAAATATTTGCTGGGTTTTTTTCCCTTAGGAGGAGGGTTTTCCCAGGGTATCTTGTTGTGTTTATTGTCTTATGTGTTGTGATTTTCTGAGTGCTTTTAGTTTTTTTATTTGATCATTAAAACACTAACATGGTATCAGAGCGGGTTTGAAGAAGATCGTGATCATATTTGTTTTGCAACATTCTCCTTAATCCTTTTCTATCTATCTCTATTTTAGTCAAGATGGTGAATGGTCTAAAAATTAAGGATAGACTCAAAGGAGCTTCTAACTACACATCATGGAGGTTCAGGATCATGCTCACCTTGGAAGATAATTATTTGGCTGAGTTTGTGGAAACGAAAGTCCTCGAACCTGAGGTGGAAGAAGGGAAGTTATAGTGGAGGAAGAAAGACATCAAGGCAAAGAAAATGTTGGTTGATTCTGTTAAAGGTCATATTGTTCTGATTGTATCCAAGTTGAAGAAGGAAAGGGATATGTTCAGAAAATTGGAAGAGATGTACGAAATCAACAACACCAGTCAAGCACTTGCACTGAAGCAAAAAATTCACCATGTGAAGATGGCGAAAGGAGAAACAATGATTGCTTATTTCATGAGGATTTCAGAATTGAGAGACCAAGTCTCTACAATTGGTCACATGATTGATGACAAAGACTTGACCATGCTTTCTCTCAATGGTCTTCCGCTATCATGGGAGTCCTATATTCAAGGAATCAGTGCAAGATCTAAACTTCCCAAGTTTAATTGGTTGAAGGCCAAATGCATTCAAGAGGAGTCAAGGTTGGTGGCTATAGGTGTCGTTTAAAGTTTAATGAATGAAGATATACATGTTCTTGCCTCCCATTTGTCAAAGAAAGGAAAAAATTGGAAGAAAGGATTCTTCAAGAGGAATCAAGATAATGGAAATGATGGTGCTCCAACTTTCAAGAAGAAGAGAGACTTATCCAAAGTTCAATGTTTCCGTTGTGATAAGTATGGCCACTTTTCAAAGGAATGTCCTCTTAGGCCTAAGCAACATTCTTCCATTGCAAATGTTGAAGAAGTCTCTCCACAAAAAGACTCAAGTGATTATCTGCTCTATTCTGCCTTGTCAAGTAATGTAACCATCGACACCAACACTTGGCTAATAGACAATGGTGCCTCTTGCCACATCACTGGATTTAGGGAGCATCTATCTAATTTGATTAAGATAGATTCCAGTGGACAAGTCATTATTGGAGATGATGCTAGGCACTCTGTGGAAGGAGTTGGGAACTCCTCTGTTTACTTGGATTCTGATATTTCATTGGAGTTGAATGATGTGCTATTCATTCCAGGCATAAAGATAAATCTTGTCTCCATTTCAGCATTGGAAGACAAGGTTTATCAAGTTGTATTTTGAGAAGGTAAAGTTCTTATATGGGAAAAGAACTCCAACATCAAGTCTGCTCGAGTAATTGGAGTTAGACATGAGTGTCTCTACAGGCTATGCACTCGTCCCCTTTAGGCTCTTGTGCATGATTCTTCTAGCATGTGTGAACTTTTGCATCAAAGATTGGCTCACATTCACTTTCGAGCGTTACCTATCATGGAGAAGATGGTCACCGACCTTTCAAAATTCAACCAGGAACATGAAGGTACATGCTAAGGCTACACTCTAGGTAAGAATACAAAAGGTACATTTCATAGTAGTGAAAGTAAATCTAAATTTATTCTTGATCTCATTCATTCTAATTTATGTGGTCCAATGTCTATTGCATCTTTTAGTGGTTTCTTATATTACATTATTTTTATTGATGATTACACTAGAAAGACTTGGATTTATTTCTTGAAATCTAAATAATTTGAGGAGGTATTGGTGTTGTGCCTATTGCACACACGCCCCGTTCGAAACGAGGACCCTCTCTTCCCTATTTTGCTTGTTGGGTCCCTTTTTGGCTTTGCCTCATTTTGCGTGTCTAGTTTGGCACCCTAAAAGGTCAGCTCACCCTCCAAAGTCACATTTTAAGTCTGACCAAATTTGGCCCCCTCTGAAAATGTTAAATCTTTGGCCTTTTCGGGTTTCCCTTCTTGGGTTTCCCCTCCCAGGTTTCCCTTCTCGGAATTCTGTTCTAGATTGGCTATTGCAAACAGCCCTGACCAGACGTCTTCCCAGCCTACCAGGTCCGACCTGCCGGGTTTCCCTTCTCAAAATTCTATCTCCTAAAATCCATTTTCAAGCGATAGTGGCTAGACGTCTTCTCGACCATTGGAACCCAATCCTCCTGCCGCCGCCCATGAATTTGAACTCACCAAAATTTCTAACCACCGTAGGAAGCATTAAATTGCTATATTAATTGCGGTTTTGGCTATTTAAAATAGATTTTCCAACTATCATTTTCACACGATCAAAGTGATTGAGAAATTTGGAGAGCTGCCCAACATTCGACATTTTCCGCCCCCATGCCCGAGCTCTTGTCCTGCCATGTTCTGCACATTCAACAGTATCCTTCTTCGGGATTTCGAGGTATGTTCGCCGCTAGCGCACCTTGTCTTCCTTTTCATGAAATTGCGAGTTAAAACGAAGTAAAACATGTAAAAATGGGTTAAAATCTGGTAGATTAGTGCTCCCAATAAAAAAACCCAACTTTTAAAATTTGGGGAAACAACATAAAATCACCGAAATTCAACGTCGAAGCTTAACCTTTCCGCCGTTGTTCTTTGAAATAGTCACTGGCGTCTCCCAGGCCCAGACTTTCCCGCGGCCGTCCACACAAAATGTAAAACTTAAACTCCAAAAATTGACAACGACCAAGCTCGCCCCGGATCCTGACCTCCAGATTTCCCTTCTCGGGTATTCGTTGTGCCCCTGCCATTTTGAACTACCTCCCTCTAGCGTCTTTCCGACCCTCAGATCCTGAGCTCGCGAAGCCCATTTCAAACTTGCAAAAAAAAATCAAAAATCGGTCAAGGAACAAACTCTCCCCAGGATCCAACCCTCGAAGTTCTGTTCCTAGAATTCCTTGTTAACTCCACTGTTGTGAACGACATGCCTTGAGCGTCCTTCCGGACCTCGGACCCCGGGCACATAAAGTCCATTTAAATTCACAAGGAAAAACCAAATTCCAAACTCAATCCAGACTCTAGACTCTAGAATTTTGTCTTCGAGATTCCATTCTAGCGTCGCCATCCCAAACGAAGAATTCAGAATGTCTTTCTGACTCCCAGACCCCGACTCTACATTTTTGTTTCAAAATAGGTGGAATCAACTGGCATCCAGATACCCTTCCAGACCCCAACCTTCGAAACTTCATCTTTAGGATTCCATTGTGCTCTCGCCGTTCCAAACGACCGAAGTTGGGTGACTTTTCGGCCTTTGGGTCCCGACCCTTTGTTTGCCGCCGGGCTTTCCCAGCTCCTGAATTTTTCACCAGGGATTACCTTCTAGAATTCCACTCTTGGATTGCTGCCTACATTTTGCCTCTCTAAATGGCTAGCCTGAAACTGCTTCCCCATAATGGCGATCTGAGCTCTGGAATCTGACGACCGGAGTTTCGTCTTCCTTGCGCCGTTTCTGGTGGCCTTCTTACAACTGATATCTGAACGCCTAAATGAAGGCTCAAATGACCTCCAAATCCAAAATGGACTTCGACCCACTTGCTAAAATTGGGTCTTCCTACACACCAACCCTTAATTGAACATATTCAACATTGGGAAGTGCCTTTGGGAGTCGCATGCCTTATTTCCCATTCCAAATGACATTTTTCCAAGGGAACTTCGGCCCTGGAAGCCCGAGTCACCTGCTTTGCTTTCTAATGATGTTTTATCAAATGATGGATGTTTATCAGATATGAATGAAGATTTTGGATCTAACCTTGATGTGCAGGGACTTGTCTGAGGCCGCTTTCCCACAATAATGTTGCTAATTCATGTCTTTTGTGCATGATTTATGGAATTCGATGCAAGAAATTCTAGTGCCTCTAAGGAAAGGGGAAAGGAACAACCAAGGCACCCCAGGGCAAGGAGGATAAGGATTAGATGAAATACAAGTTTCAAGGGGTGCCGTTACAGTCCTGAATCACTACTCTTTGGAGAGATGTCACAGATACCAATATCGGTTAGGTCAATATTGATGAGTTTACATAGAGAGTAAGGGTGAATCCCAAAATAGAAAATGCAAGATTGATAAGTAGCAGCGGACTTGCCAAAGCTGCAGGCTTCCCGCCAGCCTTGGTGGCCCCAGAATTGGTAATGGCATGCGTAGAGGCATATCAAGCTGAGACCAAAACTATAGTGAACCGAGATGGGAATATCTTTGCAGATATTTTCCCACTTGGTGTAATGACAACTTTCCACATTCCTACCTTCAAGAGCATGGAGACCCCCACCATAGAAGAATGCAAGGCGTTATGGGAAGAAGATCCTTTGAAATGTAAGAAACTAATCAATTAGTACTGGTTGAAGGATAAGCGGGGTAGTGCCGACAAGCTCCCTCATGAGCTTTTTCAGAGTGATTTCTTTGAGGATTACCACAACCTCATGACCTTGCTAAGCCGAGTAATGCGTCTGCCTGCTGCAGCCTTCTTCCAGGAGTGGATGTTTTACTTTGTAGAGAAAATTCTCCGTGGTGACGACACTGCCTTTTATTGGGGGGAGATAATCAGTGATTTCTTCCACGAACAATTTACAAATGTGAAGAAGACCTCAAAGTTCTTCATGACATCCTACTTGGTGTACTCCCTCATCGATCGACGACATTATCATGGATTAATTGTAGTACCCAATGAGGCATCGGGAGCAGAGTTCAAGCCTTGTGATAAGTACCCTCAGTTACAATACGAAAATTTCAAGAGGGATTATTGTAGGGTGAATGATGCATTCATCGCCTACATCATTCGATGTCTAGGAGGTGAATTTCAGAGAAGAGTTTTCCATAGTGCTAGGGCCCTCCTCAAATAATATGCCTTCCTATATATACAATTTTCAAAGTTCACTTACATCCGTGCCCAAAGATTCACAGAAAAGCCAAACAAGCTGCCCTGGTACCCCAATGACCGGATTATACTATTAGAGCTGACTTGGCAGTTGCGACACATTCATAATATCCTGAGAAGCAAGCATCTGGTGGGTACACCTAACCCCATTGGGCTCGGCCAAGGAATGTATAAAATTCATACCTCCTAGTGTGCGGGATATTCAGAAAGGGAGTTGGCCGAGTACCACTTCTGACAATATACAACTCAACCCTGAATTGACCTGTATGGTCATATTAGAAAGGCATTGGGATGGGAGTATGGCCACCTCCGCAATGTTGAGGATTTCTGGGCTAATTGTAAAGATGATCTTGAAGTGCGGTTGCGACACTACATGCGCATGACTACCTTCTACGTATGAAGAATCAACTTGTGTCCAATGCCAGACCAGATTGAAGATGATAAAAGCACGGTGATCGATCTGGGATATGATGCCATCACCAATTTTCCATTGCCTATGATTGATTGGAGCGAGCAAGAGGTTGATGACCTTGACATACTCACCAAACCCGTCGAGGTCCAAACAAAGGTGTGGATAGACCAATAGGTGGCCCGACTGAAGCAACAAGGAGTTGCCTTAATGTTTAAGGGACTCGAAAGTGAACCAAGTGGCTTTGATGGTGGTGTGGCCACTGTTACAATTGGGGAAACATCCAAAACCCCACCATCAGTCAAACCCAAAAAGAGAAAAGAAGCTAGTGAGTAGTTGCCCAAACCGAAGGTTTATGCTCGAAAGGCATCAGAGGGCGAGCCGCCGAATAAACAAAGGAAAACAACCAGAGGCATGGAGATGCTTATGATTCACAGGGTCCGCTCCATGGGATTAAGAGAGAAGGGTCTAACCCACCAAGGTCTCTGTTTGCTGTTACCACCACCTCGCATACTTCGTTTGCAATTTCTGCTTCCTCCCCGCCTACGGTGGACATCTTTGTCCACCTTGCTTCCACCTTTCCAATCATGCAGGTCATACTGGTGGATTCGTCCTCTGCCACAACCTCGCTGGTCTCTTGTTACTCTATGTCTCCTTCCCTTCACTCCATTTCTGCTGCCACGATGCTTGTCCTCAGCCTCCCGGAATCTTTTGTAAAATACATGCAAAACGTGCCATCTGAGATTTCAGGGATGCTTACTGGTCCAATGGTGCAAGCTGCAATAGCTCAGGCTATGGACAACACTCCAACTCTACCTCCCCCTACCGAACCACCAAGGATGGAGGCGACAATGTAGATATCAGATGAGCTTGAGCGTTGGCAGCTAGAGGCTGCAAAGAGGCCAAAGGATGAAGAATTTGAATACCATGAGCACCCTTTGTTCGAACACTAGGAGATCGATGAGGTGGCCTATGAATCTTCTAGTGAGGACAATGAGGAGCTTGAAACTGAGTTAGTCTGGGAAACCCATGATCCCAAGCTTGAGGCTGAATGGAGCAAGTAGCTTAAGGAGATCGAGGATAAGGAAGTCAAAGATCGGCTTGTGGTGGATGAAGAAGTTATTGCTCCAGAGACTGAAGGTAGTAGGTCTCCAACTGAAAGGCATGGCCAAACCCCAGAACATGATGAGGAAGCATCCCTCCATGAAGATGAGTAAGAAGATAAGCCCGAGGAACATGAACACGACCAAAATGAAGAAGAAAAGGGTGCTAAAAGGGAGGATCCTTCCAATGAGAAATTACGCACCAAGTCTCCAACTAAGTGTATAACACTCGAACAGGACTCCGATGAGGAGAAGGAAGATGCAAGAACTGAGAAGGGGGACCTTGTCGTCAGAGCCACTGAACTTGAGAGGGAGGACAATAGGAACCAAGGTGAGTCACCCAAGGAAGAGCCCCAAATGCTCGGTTGGCTGGAGAAGCAGTTGAAGCAAAAGACTCCCACCCTAAAAGATCCTAGGGCGAGGCTAGAAGAAAACATACTGGCCAGAGCATAGATAAGCACCAAGAAAGAGAAAAGGCCACAGATTAGATCGAAGGTAACCATGGATGCCTCCAGATCTAGGGTGGTACAAATAGCAACATTGATGGTTGGAGAATAAGGAATAACCTATAACGTCTCCACGATTGATTTGGGAGTGGCCATGAGAGAGCAGAAGGTCGACCACCTCTAGGAATCGGTCGCCACGGTGGTACACCTTACCCACTAGGATAAGGTTTCGAAGGAAGAAATAAAGGCATAAGTGGCTTATCTAATGGCCTATATTCAACAATGGCCATCCTTGGATGAGCAGCCCACTACATCATCAGCCCCACCTCAGTTAGTATCTCAAGAGCAAATCAACAAATTGGAAAAGAGAAGGAACTTGGATAAGACTACAAAAAACTGGTTCTGATAGGTCTTGGACATAGGAAACATAGGTATCAACTTGGCTGTCCAGAAAACAAATAGGTTCTTGGAAGTATAGAGGACTCTTGAGGGTACGAAGCAAGTCTGTGAGGGGTTCCGAGGGAAGTACAAAGCAACCTACCCAAAAATTGAGGCCATACTCGCGTTGCCAAGCGAGTTTTGGGAGAAAGACCTTGTCCTTAAGGATGATGACCACTGGTTAGTGGATGTATGGAAGTGAGACTTTGACCATCGAAAGGGAAAGCTGGAGCAGATTTTGGAGTGGGTAGTTCCGGATATCGAATGGGCCAAGGAGGCCAGAGAGGATTGCACTTGGTACCTCAAGCTAATGACGGGATACGAGCTGCCCGCTAGTGAAATTAATCCGGAGAGTGTAAAGCCACACTTCTTAAAGAACATGGAAGATGGGGTGTCAACTGAAATCACCTTGGATTTCATGAGTTTTTCTGCTCGAGCCTTCACCTAATTAGAACTTTTCAAAGATAATGCTTCCAAGTGTGATGATGACTAGAAGAAGCTCGTTAACAACTCCCAAGAATGGAGCTATCAAGTGCTACAATCAGATATTATGGAGGTGGATAAGCTTCAACCACTGATCTTTAGTTCCCTAGAGTATGCAGCTTTAAAGAAGCATGAAGGCAACCCTCTCATTGATGAAGAATTCTTCAAAGAGTAGTTGTAGTAAAGGGAAAACAACAAAAGAACGAAATTGCTACAGTGCTGTCACTAGATGACAAAATAGGGAAAAGGACAAGAAATGTTTTATAAATGTAATATATTGGGGGTAGGTGAAACCCTAGTGTAAAGTGAATCCTGGCCACACAATAGAATCGAATCTTGGCCACTTATTTTGATTTTTGAAAACTATAAATAGGGCTCTCCTCCTCTCATTTGAAGAGAGTTGAGTTGTTGTAAAGGCATGTTGCAAAAATTATAATAGAAAATACAATCATTTCTTGGTGTATTTTGGGTTTCTCCACATGTTTCATGATTCTTCTCCCCTTAGTTAAAACTTTACTTCAAGTTACTTTGCTGTTTTAAGTATCCTTTAGTTAGCTTTAGTGGATTTAGTATGTTGTCTTTGGTTTTGAAGCTTTCTGTTGTGTGTATGCTTTCCTTGTCCATACTTTTGGTCATTTGTTGCTGGTAAATGACTGTGCAAAGTTAGCCTAGACTATAATTTCATAGCTTCTCATTAAACTTTGTCTTTGTTCACATTTACATGGTGAATGAATGATGAATATCTGCAGTCCTTAGAAAATAGCATAGATTTCATGATATTGTGAGAATTTAGATTAAGTGAAATCTTATTTAAGGAAACTGTCCACAGCAGGAACCTCCATGATCACTGTTTATAGATAGTTGCAGGTCCAAGAACCATCCTTTTTCCCTACCTCTTTTTCCTTTTTTTTTTAGAAACAAACTATGCTAAGGTTCATTGCACATTGTAAAGCCAAATCTGGCGAAACAATGGAGTCTAAGACCGCTTTTTGAGCCTGCAACAAAGTGCAGTAATTTCATATTCAAAGAACTCCATTCATTGACCCAATTCTCTACAACTTTAAATCACATAAGACCGCCTTGTGATTCCAGAAAATCACATAAATCAACTGATATATTCCAAGCACTGTCAAGACCTGACATCTGAGAGACCTTAGGATAGTGTTATGCAATTTGATTGTGGAAGATTTTCTTTCAAGATAGGTAATTCACCTATGTATTACCTGTGTTGTGAAGTGCATAAAAACACCATCAACAATTAGAAAGATTCAGAGAATTCAAAGCTCAGGTGGAAAACTTGTCCAGGAAAAAGATCAAGGTTTTGAGATTTGACAATGAAGGAGAGTACACCTTTGGTACCTTCCATGATTTCTGCATTGAAGAAGGGATTAAGAGGGAGTTTAGTGTTCCTTATAATCCTCAACAGAATGGTATTTCTGAAAAGAAGAACAAGTCTATTGTGGAAGTAGTTAAAGAAATGATACATGATCAAGACCTACGAATCTCACTTTGGGCTGAGGTATCTAGGATAGCCATCTATGTTCAGAACATAAGTCCCCACAAAATATTGGATAATAAAATTTTTGAAGAAGCACTCTCAGTGATAAAGCCTGAAGTCAGTCATTTGAGGATCTTTGGCTGTCGAGTGTATGTTCATATTCCAAAGGAAAAGAGAACAAAATTGGAACCTTTTGGTAAGAAGGGAATTCTGATGGGCTATAGTGAGACATGTAAAGCCAACAAGATCTACATTCCAGGTTAGAAGTCTATTGAGATCAATCAAGATGTCAATTTTGAGGAAGATGTTGCATTCAGAAGATCCAAGGGCACTCATATGGAGATCGATGAAGAAGAACCTCCTCAAGATATGGAAGTTGACCATGTTCTTGAGAATCAGAAGGAGGTTCCAAAACCTAAAGAAGATGATAGTCCAGCTAAGCCATTGGAGCCTACTGATGGGCCTATAGATATTGTGATTGGAAGGAAAAGACCTCTTTGGGACCGAAGTCAATGCAGGAGGCAGAAAGTTTTGCAATCCCAAGAGGAACTATTAGAGAAAGCAAGAGACCTAATAAATTCTCTAGTTATGTAGCTCTGATGAGTTAGATCATTGAGTCAGAGCCTTCAAGTGTTGAAGAAGATTCTAGTCAACAAGTATGGAAATATCATATGACCGAGGAGTAGCAATCCATACTTAAGAAGGATGTTTGGGACATAGTTCCTAGACCCAAAGGAAAATCTATGGTGTCTTCTAAATGGCTCTTCAAGATCAAGCATGCAGTAGATGGGAGCATTGAGAAGTACAAGGCAAGATTCGTGGCTAGAGGGTTCTCACAAAAAGAGGGAGTTGACTATGAAGAAACCTTTGCTCTTGTGGCTCATTATACTTCTGTCAAAACCATTATTGCTATTGTAACATCTAGAGGATGGAAGATTCACCAAATGGATGTAAAGACAACTTTTTTGAATGGTGTAATTGAAGAAGAGGTTTACAGTGAGCAACCTAATGGATTTGAGGTAAATGGGAAGGATTCTCCTGTTTGCAAGCTGAAGAAGGTCTTGTACGATCTTAAGCAGGCTCCTCATGCTTGGTATGAAAGAATTGATCCTTATCTCTTGAGTCTAGGTTTCTCAAAGAATGATGCAAATTATAACCTCTACTTCAAGGTAATAAATGGTGAAGCTTTGATTTTTGTTTTATATGTTGATGATTTGATTCTTACTGGAGAAGAACATCTCATCTCAAATGCAAGAAGGAGTTAGCTTCTGAATTTAAAATGAAGAATCTTGGTCTCATGCATTAATTTCTTGGCTTAGAATTTTGGCAAAGTCTAGATGAGATGATTCTAAGTCAAGGCAAGTATACTATTGAAATTCTGAAGATGTTTGGTATGATTGACTGGAAACCTATGTCTACACCTATGGAGACAAACTTACATAAGTTTAAGGAGACTACAACTGATTGGTTCGTTGATGTATTTAGTTAACACTAGACCAAACATCTATTATGTAGTGAGTTCACTTAGCTAGTTTATGTGTGAACCAAGGCATATACATCTTGTTGCAACTAAACATATCTTAAGATACTTGTGTGGTATAGTTGGATATGGGTTGTGATATTCTATAGGTGTGGATTTGGAACTCCATGGTTTTACTGATTTCGATTGCGTAGGGTGTGTTACTAATCAGAAGAACACCTCTGGTTGTTGCTCAATTTGGGATCTGCTATGATATCCTGGTGCAACATGAAGCAGTCTTCAGTGGCATTGAGTACAACTGAGGCAAAGTACATTGCAACTTGTATGGTAGCTTGTGAAGCAGTGTGGCTTTGTAAGATCCTAGTAGGATTGTTTGGACAATCAATGGAGCCTACTATCATTCATTGTGATAACCAGAGTTGTGTAAAGCTTTCTTTCAATCTTGTGTTTCATGAAAGAACAAAACATGTTGAGATCAAGTACCATTATATCATAAATATGGTATTGAGGAAAGATATACAGTTGAGGTATATCAACACTGATGAGCAGATGACAAAAATTATCACCAAGCCCCTCTCCAGGATAAATTTTGTGTACTTTCAAGAAAAGATTGGTATGGTGGAGAATGTAGCCTTGAATGAGAAGGAGTCTTAGTATCAGTT
Source organism: Sequoiadendron giganteum (assembly GCA_007115665.2). Lineage (NCBI taxonomy): Eukaryota > Viridiplantae > Streptophyta > Pinopsida > Cupressales > Cupressaceae > Sequoiadendron > Sequoiadendron giganteum. The sequence continues at coordinate 497,105,195 of CM021105.1, forward strand.
ATCCTCTTTAATGAGTTCATCTCTTAGGAGAAGTTCGAGGTGAAATCCCTTGTTAGTGCATTCTTCTCCTCAAGAGAAGTTTTACGTGAAAGCCCTTGTTCCACCCTCTAGGAGAGCCATGGTGGATGTCATGTGTGTGACTCCATGACAACATCATGTGAGGGAGTCCATGATGATTTATTTTGTACTTGTGTTTCATCCTCTGGGAGAGCCAAGGTGAAAGTCACTGTGAGGTGACAACATCAAATTAAGTTATGATCACTTGTACATACCATCTATGGAGATATCCATGATGGTTGATATCATGATGAGGTGATATCCGATATCACGATGAGGTAATATCTTATTTGGTTTCAGAATGAGGTGATAAGCTCCTTCATCATGATGAGGTGATACATCTTTTGCAATTGGAAGTATCCTCCCTAGCTGAGAGGGAGTGTTGATGATTTGCAGCATCTGGATTATACTTCTAGCCTTGCATGACTTACAAGAAGAGAATGAAAAATTGAATGTAGCCTTATGGCTATTCAATTTTATATATGCTTGAGACTTCAAATTATAAGAAGGCCGACCTTATGTAAATAATTGATGATCTTATGTTTGGGCCGACCTTACTTTGTATTTTGTAATTTAATTATTTAATAAGGGATCCAAATTCCTTGTTGAGTCACCTCATTTTGTATATATACAAGGTCATGTTTGTTCATTCACCCATCAAGTTCATTGAGCATAATTCACATTACACACAGAAGTTCGCACTTAAGCTTTAGAGTATCATCTTGCAGCAGTAGGACGATTTCAAGGAGAAACACATTTTCCTCTAGGAGAGGCGCTAGTATTCATTGTATCAATTTCGACCTTGTGTTGGGCCTGTATTGTAAGAAAATTTCTGCTCTTATTCTTTATCATATAAAGAGAAATATTTGCTGGGTTTTTCTCCCTCAAGAGGAGGGTTTTCCCAAGGTATCTTGTTGTGTTTATTATTTTATGTGTTGCAATTTTTTGAGTGCTTTCAATTGTTTTATCTGATCATTAGAACACTAACAATGTTCTCTATCTCAGTAGGAGATTTTAGATAATCTTCAACATAAAGTTTCATTCCCTACAACACTGGAAAAACTAAGTACTTGCAATCTATCATATTAAACCTCTCTAAGAAAAAAATTATATACTTGCTCTGGCTGAGCCAAATTTTTTATTTCCACTATCACTTCTGATTTCCATTCCCATAATATACCTAGCTGAACTTAGATCCTTCATCTCAAACTGTGTTGACAGTTGAGATTTTAATTTGGAAATCATACCCTTACTATTCCCAATGAACATGCCATCCACATATAGGGCAATAATAAGAAGACAACAATTTTTAGTCTTACAATGAATATAATGGTCATACTTTGATCTCACAAACCCCAAAGACAACACATAGGTATCAAATTTTTGGTACCACATGTTGGACTCAAGGGAACACTTAGAGGTGAATCAGTGTTCTGCAAATCTGAACTTTATTAATTTGATATATAAACCATTTACAACTTTGAACTAGAGAAAAGATGCAAACACATAAGTAAAAAATCTAAAACACCATAAGACAAGGATTTTTATGTGGAAACCTTGCTAGGGGAAAAACCACGGTGGAGGTCAATCCATAATTTGAGTACTCAAATATAAGTTTTACATAATGGAAATGATTTTGTATTTAGGCTCACTGCTCAAAATAGGAAGGATCACTACCTTACAAGATATTCAGATTAAGACCATCTGAAGGGTTGAACCAAAGTAATAGCATCTACTCATGCCCGGTTACAGTGTTGGTTAGGCTCATAGATCAGATTCTAGACCTTCTATCCGATTCTACACTTCGCTCTGCTCTGCTCTTCTCTACTCTGTAATTCACATCATAAATCCATACATAAGAAAATTCGCACCACTATACTTCTTAATTTCACACCACACACTAAAAGACTTTGCATCTAACATAATTTTGGACATATTCAAAATAATACAACTAATCTCTTATATATATCCGCAAACAAGGATTTGATCATCCATATGTCAACTTTAACAAAACATAAAATACTTTCCATGCATCAGCTAAATCCACAAATGATTCTTAATACATATCCTCCAAAGTCGGCCAAGACATAGTGAGGACCCAAATGAACATGTTTGAGCACAATGTTTTTCAAGAAATTACTCCTTTAACATCCACAACAACTATATCTACCAAGTCAGCCTTCTCACTCTGATAAACAAAAAAATTAATACACCAGATTTTCTAGATCATACACTGATTGATGCACCAACAAAAAAATTGAGAGTAAGGTATTCTAGATACCCAACAAGCTTCCTTGAGATGAAAAAAATGAACTAATAAGTAGATAATTCATATTGATCGATAGACTCAAGTTTAACCAGATACCCCGTTCTTCACTCTGACTTCTGGTAGAAGCTAGCTCTTTTCTCTATCTGCTGGTATGGACCAATACTAAAATGTGGACTAGATAAATGACTTAGGTTTCCATCAATGAAAACACTAGAATCCATATGCCAACAATCTTCCCCTTTGGAATTGATAGTAACACTTAGTGAAAAATGACTAAGTGTCAAAACCAATATGAGTACGTTGCCAAACTTCAAAACTTCAAAAAATAGCTCCCCTTGAGATTGATGAGGAATTTTTCACTAATCTCTCTCCCCCTTTGAAATCAATGAAAAATATGTATTGAATATCCCACTTTGAAATATAACCAAAACTTCAAAATTAATTCAAAATTTGAAAAAAGAATAACTACTACTTGAGTCAGAAGATTATCTTGTGATTTTTTTTCATCTCTGGGAGGAATTTCTTCCAAGCTTCCATTGAAATCCCAATGATTATGATCATGATTTTATTCTTAGATGTCTTGTTGACAATGTCAAAGAGGGATTTTGGAATTGTGATCACATTATCCAAACTTTCTCCTTTCCTCATTGCCTCAATCATCTGTTCCAATCTGCATTCAGTTAAGTCTTTTACTTTCCAAAAAGTGTCCACAAGCTTGTTTTTAGTGAATTGAACTCTTGCATGCTTAATCTGTAGCTCTTGAATCATTTTCTTGATTGTACCATCATGATCTTGAGACATATCAAATTTTTTTCCAATCCTGTTCAACTCTGTTTCAATTTGCTCTAAATTTTATTTTTTATTTCCCAACTACATGAGGCTAATGGATGCAGTAGTTATAGATGTTATTCACTGCACTTATGCATTTTCTTAGTTCATTCATTTCCTTTTTCAACTTGGTAATAGATATTCTATACTGCTTCTTAAGATGTAAGATTACTTCTTCTTCTTCTTTGTTTTGAGACTCAGAGTCCATGGTTTCCTTGATGTATTCAATCATTTCTTCTAGAAAAATATTCTGCAAACACTCAAACTTGATCTGACTGTGCACAACATGAGCACTTAGTACACTCAAAATCATATCCTGATCATATGAGGGTCATATAGACCATAACTTAGCAATTTTTTGCATTCCACTTTCCTCATGAACAAGCTGCAATAGTTTTTCTTTTGTTAACTCATCTTCTTCTCCATTTGCTTCTGTCATTTCCTTTTCTTGTTTTGGTTCATCTGATTCTAGTTCTTTTCATTGGATGTCCTCAATTTCCTTATCAGATTCTTCATCTGGTATATCCACAACCACCTGTTCCTTTCCTTTTCCTTCAATTTTTGGAGTCTTGCCTACTAGAGGAGTACATACAACAATTCCTTTTTCTCTTTTCTTCCTACTCTCCATCTCACCAGAAGAGGAACCAACTTCAAGTGTCCTTATTGGAATAGAAATACCAACTGATCCAAACTTTTCTAGAAAATTCTTAAATAAATTTTTGAATTATTGATCATAGTTTGCCAAAATCTTAGAGTGTGTGTAGATTTGTTTGCATACTAGTTCATTTTCTTTCCACACCACATTATTTTTCATCGGTAAGCAATTCAAAAAGTACATTAATAGACATATAACTAGAGTACCAAACCTAAAAGGGTAATCTGTCTCCTTTGTTAATAACACATTCTCCATTAGTTGATCCTTTAGTAGTTTGCACAGGTCAAAGTCCAGAACTACTAGAGTAAAGGTCTTAACTTAATTATGTTGATTAAGTTACCTTTATTCCCTTCTTAAGATTTCATGTTAGTTTGCATAAAGTGACATTTAATAATTATTAAATGTTTTCTTATTAGGGCTTCTATTAGGTTTTTTCCTATTAGGGTTTGCATGATCTCCTTTTTGTAAGGATTGATCCCATTGTATTTCATATCAATTCATTTTCTCATTCTCTCTGATATATACATTTTTAGTCTTCAGAAAACCCTTGCGTGTTTGTCTCTATCTCTTCTTTTGTGACAGGTTATTTGCATGCAGGGGATCTTCGGGGCTTGTGAAGTTGTATTTTCTCATCTTTCCATTGGTGTGAGTTTCATTACTTCATTCTTCTATTGGTGCATTCTACAATTAGTTTTTTGGCTGTTTTTCATGTATTTCTAGCTTTGTCCTTTTTTAGGGCATTTTAAGCATCATTTGTAAGCAATATCTTTTATGTAAACGCACTGAGATAAAGTGCACACTATTGTACATGCATTTTTGGAGATTTTTCACATAAGGTTGTGCCATATTTTATACTCGTACTATTATTATAAAGTGCCATGAGGGGTTGTGTAGTTTTCCTTTGTTTTTCCATCACATCTTTGTCCGGTGAGTATCCCTCTACGATGACAGTAAATCCATACCATGGGGGGTTGTGTAGTTTTCCTTTGTTTGTATTATACTATTCATGCTAATTATTCCTTGGTTTTGGCTTGGAAGGAATCTTCCATTCTCAATTGATCAGTGTTTTAGACTATTGGTTCTTGTGCCATCTGTATCTTCCTTCTAGGTGTTTGTCTTTGTTTGCCATCTGATTTGAGTAGTGTTGTATGGGCACTTATGTAGATTGTTGTCTTCTTGTTCCTGATCATCCTATCTTTAGCGGAGGTTCTTCAACACCATAGCAGTCATCTTTCGATAGTTTTTTGCAGCTTCTTTTGCTTCAGTGATGTTCTTCTTGGCTTTCTGCATCTCTTTTTGGAGTAGAGATTTTTCCCATGTGGTTTTCTCTATTTCTCCATTTTATAGAGATTTGGTTGTATTTGGGTACCTAATCTGGCCTAGTTGTCGGGACCCTTGTTTTCCTTCTTGCATTGTAGTTACCTTTGCTTTCTTGCATTTGTTTGTAGCTGCACTATTGCTCATCTTAAGGGGGGGTGTTAGAGTAAAGGTCTTAACTTAATTACGTTGATTAAGTTACCTTTATTCCCTTCTTAAGATTTCACGTTAGTTTGCATAAAGTGATATTTAATAATTATATTAATTATTAAATGTTTTCCTATTAGGGTTTTATTAGGGTTTGCATGATCTCCATTTTATAAGGATTGATCCCATTGTATTTCATATCAATTCATTCTCTCATTCTCTCTGATATATACATTTTCAGTTTTCAGAGAACCCTTGCTTGTGTGTCTCCATCTATTCTTTTGTGATAAGTTATTTGCATGCAAGTGATCTTTGGGGTTTGTGAAGTTGTATTCTCTCAACTCCTACAAGAACTTCCATTATCATTTTGAGAGAGATGTAAGTTGCTCAAGCTGAGGTTGCTCCATATTTTTTTCTAAAAAATATTTTATAGGATACTCCATGCGTAATGTACCTTGTTACTGAATCTTTGATTGAGGAAATTATCATAGCCCTTTGATCTCCAATAACTCCAGTTAGGGTTTTGAATTATTTTTTCTGAATAGACTTCTTTCTTGATATATCCCCCATTTTGCATAATCCCATTAAATTTTAAATTAATTCCTTTGAAATGAGGTAGGGTTTGTCCATACTTAAAGTATCATCATCAAATCTGCTCAAAATAAACTTAATGATTTCTACATTCTCAAAATAGGGACACTCATTCCAAATGTCCAAATTTTTGTGTTTAGCTTCTTTCAACCACTTTCTTGCAGCTCTAATATTTTCACTATTATATTCATCTAGATATATTGTTCCTTTGATTTGTTCCATTTTGACTTCCGAACTCATGTTTTGTTTCTAACAAACACACCAAATTAAGTGATAGATTTTTGAAGTACTTGATGAATTAGGGTTTCACAGCTGAAATGCCTTCACACCTTTGAAATTCTATTGTAGAGTGCTCTCCTTCTTTTCTTCTTCGATGCAAAGTGAAAAATGTGAGTTTCAATTTTCCTTTTGTAGCTCACACACTTGTAATAAATTTCTTTTCCTTAGATGTTCTTGGATGCCCTACTTTCTCAGACAATGTGAGAAAAATTATTCTGCGCATCTTCAATTGCTTGAATTTACTTGTGAGTGTTTTCTAGAGCACCTGTAGATGATTGATACAACTTTTGACAATCTTTCATGTTTCGGTACCAGCTTACGGACAGGGCTTAAAGGATTTTTCTTGAAAAACTCCTCCTAGGACCAATGGCTTGAATTCAATTTCCAGAGGAATTACCGGAAGTAGGTTCCAGTACAAAACCATTTCCAGCATCAGAATCATTCTTCCTTACCCATGTATTTTTCATCTAATCTCTTATTTCATCTGCAGTCACTTTCCCTTCTCCTTAATCATCTTTTTGTGAGTTTCTGCCTTTGTATACCGGACCTCTTCTATCCACATTTTTGTTTCTACAGAATCTTGTAATGTGACCATATCTATTGCAATTGTAAAACACAATATTTCCTTGTCCAAAACAATCATTCCATTGATTTTTTCTTGATATGATTGGTTAATAATATGCCCAAATATTCCACAGGTATAACATTTAACATTCTTTCTATTGACAAAGTTATTTGATATATTTCTACATTCAATTAATTTATGACCAAACTTATTGCAACTGAAACACTGACCAGAGAATGATGAATCATTGGATTTCATTTTACTTCTACATTGAGTAGCCATATGACCAAATTTATTGCAAGAAAAATAGTATCTATTAAAATTTTGAGCATTAGGTTGTCTTATTGGATACCTTCAACCTTTGTTCATCTGATTTTATTGCCTGAAATTCTTTTGTCGAGATTCAAAACTTTCTCCTTTTTCATATCCAAGACCTCGCTTGTCATTTCCACTCTTTTGAATTTGAGTTAGGTCATCAAGCTTAACAAAACCGATCTTAAACTTCTCCTTGTATTCATTTGCAGTAGTAATTTCATCCCTGAGAATAATAATCTATTTTTCAAGCTCTTCTTCGTTGTTTCTAGATTGTTGTAGTTTATTTTCTAACTGAATGAATTGTCCATTAATTCTTCTACATTCATCAGATCTTTCTTTTAAGGACCAATCCAGATTCTCCTCATTCTTCTTTCTTTCTTCTATTTCTTTAGTCAACTTCATCACCATAAATTCCATCTCATGTTTTAGGTTAGCATTATCTCTTGCAAGATTTTCATATTCTTTAGTTATTTCCTTCAAGGTTTGATTCAGGTGAGAATCATCCATGTTTTCACTCTCTTTCTGTTTAATTTGATCACAGAGGTCCTTCCTCTTTTCTTTGGATTTAACAATCTGATCCTTCAATGACTGAATAGATTTCTCAGCATCCCTATGATTTTATTTCAACTCTAGGACTTCTAATTTAGACTGGTAAAGGCCATCAAGTTCCACCAAAAGCTGCTGCTGAAGACTATTAGAGTCCATTACATTCCAAGATCTACCTCAAGTTGTCAAACTTCTTTTGATGAACACTGCTTTGATACCAATGGTTGGACTCAAGGGAACATTGATTCACCCCCCCTCTCAGTGTTCCCTTGAGTCCAACACCACATTCTAGGTGACTACTTCAAACCATATAGAGATTTCTTTAATTTGCAAACCAGGTTTTCATTACCTTTTTTCAATGAAGTGCTCTGTCTGGGACATGTAAATCTCTTCCTTCAAATCACCATGAAGAAACGCTATCTTCACATCTATGTGCTCGATCTCTAGGTCATATGCACTTGCAAGTGATAACAAAAATATGATAGACATCAAATTAGCTACTGGAGAAAATATTTCTCCATAATCAATCCCCTCCACCTGGAAATAACCTTTTGTGACCAACCTTTGTTTATGCTTCTCAACACTACCATCAAGACCTATATTTTTCTTGAACACCCATTCACATCCAACTGGTTTTCATCCTTCTGGAAAAGTTATCAGATCCTATGTTTCATTATTCTTCAATGATGCCATTTATTCATTCATGGCTTCCAACCAAGAATTTTAGTCAGACATACCAATAGCCTCTCTAACTATCCTAGGCTTATCAGTGTTAGCAATCAAAGCATAGACACAACTGGAATCTAACATAAAATATCCAAACCTTTCAGTTTACCACTTAGCAAGTGTATACCTCCTCAAAAGCTGAGGCTAAGGTTTCTCATCTTGTTCAGAATTTTTAGAGCTACTTGAGTACTCCTCATTAACAGGTCCACTAGGAGTACGTAGTTCATCCTTATCTGGAGTAAGAGGAATTTCAACTACCTTCTTTTCTTCTTCTTTCACCTTTTGCTATAGATCAACTATGGATGGTTTCAGCTCACATAAGATCACACTTCTGCTATACAACACCTTCTTTGTAATTAGGTTCCAAAGCTTGTATCCTTTCACACCAATTCCACAACCGATGAAGATACACTTTACAACCTTATTTTTCCAGTTTAGATATTTTTCCTTGGGCACATATGCATATGCCTCACAACCAAAGATTCTAATGTGTCTCAAGAAGGGCTTCTTACTAGACCATGATTTCATAGGTGTTTTTTCCATGAGCACTGAAGTGGGAGATCTGTTAATCAAATAACATGATGTAGCTACAATGTTAGTGTAATTAATTAATTATTACACTAGCATAAGTTAACTTAGGTTTTAATTAATCATATTAGTCCTAAGTTGCATTTAATCATTTAATAAAGTTGTTGAGATAAAATTCCCTTTTAGAAGATGAGTTGTCTTTTCTAAAACTTATCTCCATCTTGTTATCATTCCCTAGGTAGTTTGTTAGGGTTTCTTGTTGTCACATGAAGTGTGATTTGAACACTTGGCAACATCCTTTGCATTTTAGGTTTAGCACTTGCTTATATAATCAGGCATATGTACTCTTTATAATTATTCATCTATCAATCAATCAATACTTTCTTTGTGGTTGAATATTTCTTCAAACCCTTGTTTGTTTTCTCCATCCATTCTCTTCCTTGTGATAGGTATCCATTTGCATGCAGGTGATCTTGGAGTCTGAAGTTGGTTTTTACAACTTCTACATGGTATCAGAGCTTTCCTGCTACATGCCTGTTCTTGTTTGAAGAGTTTGGAGCTATTTGAAGCTACAAGGGTTTATTGCATGCCGTTTTTTATTGGAGCTGTCATATTTTTTGCTTCAAAAATCCAGTTTTTACTCATTTGCAGGAAAAACGATTTCTAGGTTTTGTAGCTAGTGTCAAAATCTGAACTGGGTATTTTTTAGATTTTGCATATCTTGCACAGATCTGGAGAAAATCATTGTTGAAAAAATGGCATGCATCATTTTTCTCCTGGTTGAAGGTTAAAAAAAAAGAATTTTTCATCTTCTGCTTGTTGGATCAAAAAACGATTTCTGGGTTTTGTTTCTAGCATCAAAATATTTGTGGGTTTTTATTTTTGTCTACAAATAGTGAGAAGATTTTCCAGAAATCAAGTTAGAAATAAATGTTTTTTGTTAGAAAATTCATTTCCTGCAAGCTAAATTCAATTTTTGAAAAATTCATAACTTTTGGCCATGATGTCCGTTTTTGGCAAACAAGATATTGACGGAAAACTTGTTTTGAGCACTTCATAGTGGTGTAGGCCATGTTTTTAGATTTGGTCATCTACACAAATCTGAGGTTATTTTTCATCATGGAGATAAATGTAAACATTGGTTTGTGCATGCACTCTTTTTTGTTTGCATGTAGTAGGTTTGCATTTTGTTTTTAATTTATACATGTTTTGCATATTCTCTCCTTTTGCAATTATTAGGTATTGTAATAAATGAACTGATATAAAGTTCCATCAGGGGGTTTTTTGCATTATAATCTGATTAGAGTGTGCATGGACTTTGATCTTCATTGTGTTTTGATGACAATTCGCATGGGTTGTAATCTAGTTTCTTAGTTTCTTTTGGCCATATTTTGTCTTAGTTTGACACATATTAGATTCGCATCGGATCCATCTCAGTTTGAGGGCCACTAAATTGGTGGTTAATGTTCCTAAGTCTTTATGGTACTTGTTCTCATGGAAAAGTTTTAGTCTCAGTTTGACATCGTCATCGAGATTCACGACTTCCAGATTCTGTCATCATCTTTTTATCTATTGTTGCCTTATGGATTCCAGGGTTGTTCCAATTTGGTGTTTTCGAGTGTTCCGTGGCATCAGGTCTGCTATTGCATTATTATGATTCTGATATGGTTTCTTGTAGACAAAAGTATCTTTCCTTGCTTGCCAGATTGCGGTTCCAGTGTTACTCCACAACGTTCTTCCAGTGCTTCTTTGTTGCAGTCATCTCATTGTAGGGGGGATTGTCCCACTGGGTTTTCCTTCTCTACCTCATTATTGCATTTGTATATGGGTACCTGATTTGGCCTTGTTGCCAGGACCCATTCATGCTTTCTTGCATCCATCTTAGTTTTAGGTGCATGCTTATCTAGTCTCCCTAAGTTGCACTTATGGGGGGGTGTTAGTGTAATTAATTAATTATTACACTAGCATAAGTTAACTTAGGTTTTAATTAATCATATTAGTCCTAAGTTGCATTTAATCATTTAATAAAGTTGTTGAGATAAGATTCCCTTCTAGAAGATGAGTTGTCTTTTCTAAAACTTATCTCCATCTTGTTATCATTCCCTAGGTAGTTTGTTAGGGTTTCTTGTTGTCACATGAAGTGTGATTTGAACACTTGACAACATCCTTTGCATTTTAGGTTTAACACTTGCCTATATAATCAGGCATATGTACTCTTTGTAATTATCCATCTATCAATCAATCAATACTTTCTTTGTGGTTGAATATTTCTTCAAACCCTTGTTTGTTTTTTCTATCCATTCTCTTCCTTGTGACAGGTATCCATTTGCATGCAGGTGATCTTGGAGTCTGAAGTTGGTTTTGACAACTTCTATATACAACTCAACCTAGAACTTTTGTTTTAGAACAAAACTACTCAACATACTTCTTGCCCTTTCCATTAGTGTTCTATTCATCCTTTCTACAACTCCATTTTGCTGTGGAGTGTAAGGAGTTGTTTTATGCATTTTAGTTTTGTGGTCCTTACAAAACTTATCGAAATATATTGAACAAAACTCACCACCATTATCTGTCCTCAAACACTTAATATTTCTACCAGTCTGATTTTCAACCAAGGTTTTAAATCCCTTAAACCGATTGAAAATTTTAGTTTTACTTCTGAGAAAATAAACAAATGTCCTTGAATAATCATCTATGAATGAAACAAAATACATGAATTTTGATAATGAAGGAACATTAACTGGACCAAATACATCAAAATGAATATAATCCAAAATTATAGAAGATTTATCAGGACTAGAATAAAATGAAACATGGTTTTGCTTTCCATATATGCAATTTTTACAAAAATCAAAATCAACATTACAATCATCAAGCCCTTCAACCAGCCTTTTATTTTTCAAGGCTTTTAAGCCTTTTTCACCAATGTGGTCGAGCCTTTGATGCCAATTTTTTTTTTGTCTACTGAGAGCTTCATCTCCAAAGAGTTTGTGCCCTCAAGAACAACACCTCCTTTCTCTACATGATCAGATTTACTTGACTTTATAGAAACACCATTACACTATACTACACTTGCATCCAACTTATACTAAGTGCCAATTCGTGCACCCTTAGCTAGCACCATAGAGCCTCTAGTAATTCTACAAACACAATTCAAGAAAGAGAATGTCACACCAACATCATTATAGTTACAAAAATTAAATTTTGATCCAAACCTGGTATATGCATCACATCATCAATTCCCTTCACTCTTGCATTAGGAGATTGAATTCTGACTCTTCCATGGCCAACAATCTCTAGGTGAGAATCATCACCCAGATACATCCTTCCACCAGTATAATTTTTTATTACTTTGAGAACCAACCTCTATGAGAGATCATGTGAAAGGACACACCTGAATCAATCAGCCAAACATCTTCTGATGCTTGAATCACCAAGGCTGCTATGAAGGCATCTACATTGCTCTGAGAAGATTCATTTTCAAAAGAATTATTTTTATTTTCTGTTTCTTCTCCTCTTTACAATATTTTCCGATGTGTCCAACCTGCCCATAGTTATAGAATTTCACCTTGGAATTTTTACCAGGAGATTTTGATCTCCCCTCTAACTTGGATTTAGACTTCTTGTCCTTCTTCTTTGGTGCAGGGCACCATAGGTTTTTATGAAAAATATTGCAAAGTGTTAATTTTTGTTATGTTAAGTAAATTTTGTGTGTAATAAGGTATTTAAGACCATTTCTATTATTTGTAATTGGTTTGGAGTCATTTTGGAGTCAACTGGGTAAAATTTGTAAAAGTTGCTCTAGTGTTGCAAAAAGTTGCAAAAGTTGTCAAAGCAACTTTGCATTTTTGGCATTTTTAGGGAAGATCAAACGTTGGAATTCAAATGGTAGTTGGAAAATGGTTGGACATGGTATTTATTGGTTAAATATTCATTTTTTTGGTTGAGACAAGCGCTGGTGAAGTTTTGGGGAGAAAGCAATAACAATATACCCTATTTTCTGCGTTTATCATTGTTTTCTTGTTGCTACACAAAGTAGTGCGGTCTTGTACAACCTGAACATGTTATAATTTGTATTGAAATTGTTAGAGGACTGAATCATATATCATTTTCAATTTATTTGATTCATTTTCATTAGGTTTGAAGGGATTTGAGCAGTTTTTTCTGAAAACAATTAGAAACCCTAGTTCTTGAGGGTTTGATTGAAGAAAAATGAAATTTTGACCCATTCCACCAGTGAAAAGGTCTAATACTTGGTGAAATGGGTGTAGATGGGTAGGATTTGTGTTCTATATGTTTACAAGAGTAGGGGGTAAATATAGGTGAAGATTAGTTGATGCCCTAGGTTGAAAACCCCATGTTTTGCTCATAGAATGTGCATAAGAGTTAGGGTATTGTGGAAAGTCATTGAGAAGTTGTTTGCAGTGAGTGGGAATGTTAAGGAAGACCCTTTTTTGACATGTTAGATGACTCAAATTGAAGAGTGGAGGTTGGGATATTGAAACCCTTATAGTTGCCTAGTATTACAAGCCTAATTAGGCCTAGTCTAAGGTGTAGCAATAGAGAATTGAGTGTTTTGTTCCAAAGTAACCCTACTTTCAAAGTTGTTATGTTTTCAAATGACTTAAAGGGTATCCAAAAAAGTCTTTAAAATGTGGGTTTGGGGTCTGTCCTGCAAACTATGTTAGAAAAAGCTTGTTTGCTGTCTTATTAGTGAAATAGGAGATTTGTGAAGGCAATCACCAAGTGGGGACTCTAGACTTAAGAAATTTGATTGTTTCAATGTTTGTAGAAGTTCACCACCACGATCTACATCAAATTGGTATTAGAGCACAGGTAGGTCTATAAAATGGAAAGTGGGAAATGAGAAAGTGAGCAAGATGCCTCCAAAAGGTAACACTATAGCGAGAAAAATGAATGAAATAGAAGAGAGGACTGCAAGAGAAATTAGGAGGTTGAAGGAAATCTATGATAGGATGATAAAAAGACTTGAGGTTATTGAAACAGGTTAGAGGAGAGGTATAGAAACTGGTGAAGAGAGTGACAATGAAGAGGAAGGGGAAAAGGAAAACCCCCAAGAAGAGACTCAAGAAGAAGAGGAGTTGGATCCTGATGAGGAGAGGATGGCCAAGCTATTGAGAGTAGTCAAGGAATATAAAAAACGGTAAAGATGGATGTACCTATGTATGGAGGTAATTTGAATGAGGAAGAGCTTTTAGATTGGATTCCAACACTTGATAGTTACTTTGAATGTGAAGACATACTAGAGGAGCAAAGGGTCAAGATAGCAAAAACAAAATTGAAAGGTCATACCTTATTACGTTGGGATTATGAGAAAACTGAAAGGAGGAAGAAAGGTAAGTCAAAAATAGTCTCTTGGGACAAAATGGTGGCCAAGTTTAAGGGTAAGTTCTTACCAGCTGATTATGCAATTCAAATGTACAAGAAACTTCAAGGTTTGAAACAAAGAGAGATGGATGTCAAAGCCTATACTGATGAGTTTTATAAGCTATAAGAGAGGGGGCCCAACCATGTCAAGGCCCCAAGTCACGGAGGGCTGAGTGCATTAGGCTGCCCTAACTTACCTCAGCTTAAGGGAGAGTTAGGAAATGCGAGACAAGAATGATGAGGACTATAAGGTCCTTTGATCACCTTGTAGACCTAAGACTCAAAATGAGGCTAGGCATCAGTTTTTAGGGTCAAATCTATGTCTTAGAGAGCTCTCCATCCGAGGATGAAAGCACGGCTTCAGGATGATAGCTTAGCACACTGGTCTCTCTCAGGTGTGCTGACGTCCGTACAACCAGAGGACCAAAAAGAGAAGGTTGAACATTAGAAAATGGACTAACAACCTAGCTAATGGTTTTTAGGGAAAAAACACAACACTACGAAATAAAGAACATGCAAATGAATATGATAAAGAAAGTAGATTAATTCTAGGGTGACAAGAATGATCTCATAGAAAAAATCTTGTTCACTAGCTAGCTGCAAGAAACACGTCCACCTACACATAATAAAGAGGAAAATTGTTGGGGAATGTATAGGGGTCTGCCTCAGTCAAACCCCCATCTTGATGTTTCCACCTCCACGAACAACCAAGTTTGTAATGATAGAGAAATAGTATGATAAAGAAAGGAATGAAGCAAAGAACACTAAAACACTACAAAATAGTAAATGTGCTTACTCAACCAAATAATAGAGGAGAGGAGTAGAAAGTTTACCACCTCCACCAAGAGCACTCAAGGCTAATGTGGGAGAAAATGAGAGGACTCAAGCCTCTTTGGCAATGGTGTTGTTCCACACTTGCTCTACTGAGTTGATGGAGTGATGAATTTTCTACTATGGAGTGCAAGAATGCTGCTTGAATGCTTGAAGTAGATGCTAGAATGCTTAGATCTTGTGAAGAGATTATGGAGAGAGAGAGAGACCTTAAATGGATTAATGAATAGTGAATTTGAAGGAAAGAGTGAAGAAAATTACCATATGTGGGTCAGTCGGCTGGAGAGGGCGTTACAATTTGACTTCCAATGGGAAGTGTAACGCCTCTGCAGGATCCAATCACAAGAATCTGCCAGGGACATAAGTGCATCACGCGAACATCTGTGTGCTACGTAGGCATCCCCGATAGTTATTCCTTTGTTGACGTTAAAAATAGGTGCCAAGTGGAATGAAGGCAGCGGGCTTATGTTGATTTTAGCCTTTAGACTTGGTTTTCTAAAGTGAAGGAGGGTAAAAGGGGAATTTTCCTAAGGGGTGAAAATTCTCTCCTATACATTTTTCCCCAGTTTAGCGAGCAAAAATACTAGTGAGTGCTTTGATAAAGTAGATAAGAGAAGTAGTAGCCTGAGAAATGTATACCTGAACTGTCAAGGAAACGTATAACGATCTGGTGAACCTGAGAGTGCAAGACAAGCAAAAGACTTTATAGCTTTGTAGAAATTTGAAGCTAAAGAAAAAAAGTGCCTTAGGCCTACGAACCTGCAAGGAAGGTCTCCTCCAAGAAATCTCACACGAAGGAAATTGGGAAAAGCACCTTACAGACTCGCAGACTTGCAAGGAAGGTATCCTCCAAAAACTCTCACATGAAGGAAACTAAGAAAAGCGCCTTACAGACCCATAGACCTATAAGGAGGGTATCCTCCAAGAACTATCACATGAAGGAAACCGAGAAAATATCCTTATAGAACTATAGACCTATAAAGAAGGTATCCTCCAAGAACTCTCACATGTAAGAAACCTAGAAAAGTGCCTTACAGACCCACATACCTATAAGGTAGGTATATTCCAAGAACTCTCACATGAAGGAAACCAAGAAAAACGGACTTAGTAGAGTCAAAAAGTGGCTTCACGGGTGCACCCATGAAGTGACATGTTTATGCATGGATAGAACATGTCAGGAAGCGGCCATAGAGGCAAGTAAGCAGACAATTACACAGACTATCGACAAGTTGGAGAAATTTCAAAGGGGTCCCTCGGGAACCCTTCAAAAGGAGGAAGGGTCCACTCAAGGGACACACCTTTTGAAAATCGAGGTCTAGTCAGGCTGCCCCCAAGAAAGACACAAAGATACAAAATAGGTCTAGTTGGGCTACCCCCAAGATAGACGCTATAGAATTCATTTGAAATAAAAAATTTCAAAGGGGTCCCTTTGGAACCCGGTGTGAAAAGAGAGGGCCCACTCAAGAGACGTGTTGTTTGAAAGCTGGTGCCTTGTTTCCCGAATTAATTCATCATCAAGGAATCCTTCTGAAAGATGTTCACTTCATCAAATAATTCGAAAGGAAGAATATGCCCCCACATGAGGGGAAGATCAAAGTTGTTCCCACTTTGGAGGAAGGTTCTCAAGATCTTTCTTTACAAACCCATGATGAAGGAAACATGTTCCATAAGGATTTAAAGTAGAGAATGCAATTCTAACAAAGAAGTGTGTGAAGATCCTCAAGAAAAGATTTGTCGGCAACAAATGAATTTTATGAAGATAAAAGTGATGTAAGGGTGGTGTTGTCACACATGAGAGGGAAAAATCAAGCAAAGAAGAGAGAAAGATAAGGGAAAAGAAAAAAAGAAAGAGAACACGAACAAAAGGCATAAGGGGTAGCCTGATATTTTGGGGTTAGATTTGCTCATAAATATATAAGTATAATAATAGTATATAAATGAAATTTCATCAACCCCCTACTATATTAGGCCATGTGAAGAATTCACGAGAAGACAAAGTAAAAATAAAAAATTGGGTCAACATGGAAGGAAGCCTAATGCCCCCAACGCTTTGCATTGTCCGCACTTTACCAAAATTCAATCACAAAGATGGAAGAATGATGATATGAATAGAAGAAGGTTTACAACACAAACACCACACCTATATCCTAGCACCAACAGGAGTGATGAGGGTCATCTAGGTACACATAGCATGATGATGGGGGAAACACATCACAACACCCACACACCTAATCTAAAGATAAAAAAATGGGCCTCCCTCTGACACTAATCAACCAAGAGGTCATCAAATTAAAACTCTAGATCATCATAGGGGGAAGGAGGATGAGCCTGTAGTGGTGGAATATTAAGGGGAGGAGCTTCCAATCCTCCTGCAAAAAGGGCTAAGAAAGAAGGACCTTCAAGGTCTCTGTCACTCAATTCTTTGGGTCTAAAGTCAACGACCTCATGAAGATCATTGAAAAGGTTGGAACTTCATCAATCGAGTTAAACATGCACTTAATAGGAGTTCCATTTTTTACCTTGATAGATGGAGAAGATTGCACCCAAGGTTCACTGCTAAGCTCGCCGAGTGATTTGGGAGCGGTGACGAACTCAAGAGAGGGTGGGACTAGTTCCATCACTGGGACATAACAAGTTAGCATGGGGCCACCCTTCAAAGAAGGTGGGATGCTCCTACATCCCCCATTGCAAGAAGGACCACTCTCTACCTTCTTCTTTGTCGTGGGAGGTGAAATTCCCATAGACGAGGAAAGAAGGAAAAAGGAAGAGGAGGAGGAGAGAACCACAATAGATATGATTGAGGTGTTAGTCATATCTATGGGCTTTAGGAAAGATGGGACATCCAAAATGGATGTCAACAAGGATGGCTCTACTGAAGGAATGATGGACACTTGCACCTTTCTAGGGTCAGGCACATTTTCACTCACAACGAAAGCTGGAAGTGATATAGAGCTAGTTTGAATGGAAACAAAGGGGAGGAGAGAGGAGGATGTGGCGGGAGGTCTTGATATAGGAGCGGTCATCTCCTCTTCCTTCCTCTATGAGGTGGCCTTCTCAGCCAAGAGAGCCTTTTGCTGATGCTTGTGCTCACACGCAAGGCAGTTTCTGTGAATCTTTGAACTAGATTATGGGATTTGCGAAGGGATGGAAGACTCCTACTCAACCATGGGAATGTTCTCCAAAATTGTTTCCAATGGAGGGAAAACTCCTAGATGGGAGCAAGAGGGACAGGTTTAGAAAGAATAGGAAGAATCAACTCTAACACCTCAACAACGAGCCTTTTCCCATTCACTGCTTTAGGAGTGGGAATGGTAGGAGGTCGTGAAGGATGGGATGTAGAGGATTTCCCATGGGGGGCTTTCTATCTACCATACTGAATCGGAATAGGCTCTATTGGTAAGACATGAAGCTCAAACATGGGATGGTTGGGCCTTTGCCAAGTTGGCACCATAGGATTCTATCACAAATGTGAGGCAAAAGTGGATGGCACCACATCCGAGTGAGAGGAAGCATCAGGGTGAACAACAAAAGAGGAAGGAGGATCTCAGGACCACTTCTCTTCTTCTCTTCTATGCGTGTTGGTGGCATCACTGTTAGCTTTCAGGCAAGCCCTATGTAAAACAACATAAGGCGAAAGAGGGTATCTCACTTTTGGCCTAGAACATCCTTTTTAATTTTGATATGTGCGATACAAGAGGTCCTTCATGGGTGGGAGAGGACCAATAGTTGTAGGCCAAAAGTAATCCAAGGTATAGCTGCCACGTGCAACCAGTGGTCTATAACTAGTGTCATGGACAACTTGTACTAAACCCCCATGAGTGAATTTCAAAGACTTATGCACAACCGAGGGAACTACATTCATAGTTACCAACCAGGGGATGCCTAAATTCACTCTGTAGAGTTCAAACCCTAGGATGATGTCAAACATAAGCTTCACAGACTTAGGTCCAACAAGAACTGAAATGAAAATGCTACCTATAGGAGGTATGGAAAGTCCATCGTGCATGCAGACGGTACTCTCAGGTGCATTAGATCCATCTTTATGCAGAAATTTGATTAACATGATCTCCTTAGTTATAATGTTTACTTGAGACATCAGATCAACGAGAATGCCTACTACAATATTCCCATTTTTCCTCGTAGGATTGTAGAGAGGAGACAGTTCCCTATGAAAACCCATCAATAGGTCTTGTTAAGCGAAGGTTATATCCTTACTACTACTCACAGGATACACGGGGTGAATAGGTTGATGCAAGAGAGAGGCCATCATGTACACTAAACAATAATTTCATAGGGCCTCCTAAAGGTTATAGGATAATGTAGTGACCCAATTAATGTTTCACTACACAATACTTTTGGAATCTTAGAACTGCACCTACTAGGGGTCACAAGTTGGGTTGTAAGGTGAAAGCCTCACAACACTCACACCTACAACGCTCCTAGGATATGAGGAAAGGGACTTCCAATATCACAAAACAAAACCAAAATAGTTCACATTAGGTTCACCAAAAATGTAAGAGAGGGGGACAAACCACGTCAAGGCCCTAGGTCATAAAGGGTTGAGAGCAACAAGCTATCCTAAATTACCTCAACTTAAAGGAGAGTTAGGAAATATGGGATGAGAATGATGAGGACTATAAGGTCCTTTGATCATCCTACAGACCCAAGACTCGAAATGAGGCTAGGTGAGTTAGCTTTCAAGGTCAACTCTGTGTCTTAGAGAGCTCTCTGTCTAAGGACGAAAGTGCAACTTTGGGATGACAACATGACACACTAGCATCTCTCAGGTGCATTGGCGTCTGTACGACTAGAGGACCAAAAAGACAAGGTCAAACACTAGAAAATGGACTAACAAACTAGCTAATGGTTTTTAGGGGAACAAAACAACGCTATGAAATAAAGAACGTGCAAACGAATATGATAAAGCAAGTAGATTAATGCTAGGGTGACAAGAATGATCTCACAATTTTTTTTTTGTTTTCCAGCTAGCTCCAAGAAACACGTCCACCTACACAAAATACAAAGGAAAATTATTGGGGGGTTGTATAGGGGTCTGCCTTAGTCAGACCCCCATTTTGGTGTTTCCACCTCCACAGACAACCAAGTTTACAACGATAGAGAAATAGTATGATAAAGAAAGGAATAAAGCAAAGAACACTAAAACACTACAAAATAGTAAATGTGCTTACTCAACCAAATAATGGATGAGAAGAGTAGAAAGTTTACCACCTCCACCAAGAGCGCTAAAGGTTAATGGGGAAGAAAATGAGAGGACTCAAGCCTCTGCTGCAATGGTGTTGTTCCACACTTTTCTACTGAGTTGATGAAGTGATGAATTTGTTACTATGGAGTGCAAGAATTTTTCTTGAATTCTTGAAGTAGATGTTAGAATGCTTAGAGCTTGTGAAGAGATTGTGGAGAGAGAGAGAGAGAGAGAGAGAGAGAGAGAGAGAGAGAGAGCTGAAATGGATGAATGAATAGTGAATTTGAAGGAAAGAGTGAAGAAAATGGCCATATTCAGGTCGGTCCGCAGGAGAGGGCATTATAATTCGACTTCTAATGGGAAGTGTAACGCCTCTATAGGCTCCTACCCAGGAATCTGCCAGGGACATAAGCATGCCACACAGAAATTTGCACGTCACATGGGCATCCCTGACAATTATTCCTCTATCAATGCTCAAAACAAGTGCCAAGTGGAATGAGGGCAGCGGGCTCATGTGGATTTTAGACTTTAGACTTGGTTTTCTAAAGTGAAGGAGGGTAAAAGGGGAATCTACCTAAGGGGTGCAAATTCTCTCCTAAACATAAGCTGGGCATAAGAGAATGTCACGTGGAGGATGATGTGGAGAAGGTGGCTAGATATCTCAGTGGGTTGATATTCAAAATTCAAGATGAGTTGAGCTTGCATAATCCAAGAATGGTTGAGGAATGCTATCAAATGGAAATTAGGGATGAAAAAAAGCTATAGAGAAGGAAAGACAAACAAAATAGGGGTAGAGGTAGAAATTCTAGAGGAATAGGACCATTTTCTAATGCAAGGAATTTAGTCACATGAGAGCCAAGAAGATACAAGCAAAGTCCAAGACCAAGTTGCTGATGTAAGAGGTGGATTTAGAGGAGGTAGATCAAGCTTTAGAGGCAGGTTTGGAGGTCAAGGAAGAGGCACTAGTGGATTCATAGGAAGATGCTATCAATGCAATGAGTTTGGACATTGAGCATGGCAATGTAATGAAGGTCAGACCTATACTTCACATGGAGGAGAAATAAGAGATCAATTGGTGCAAGAAGAAGACAATGGGAGTGTGGGATCAACATCATGACATGCTACTTTGGAGGTTGTTGAATCATTAATGGTAAGGATAACTCTCATCAAAGCACCAATAGAGAAGGAGCCAACAAAAAGGAAAACTCTCTTCAAGACAACTTGTAAGTGCTTGGGTAAGGTATGCAAAGTTGTAATAGATTCAGGAAGCACATATAATATGGTTTCAGTTGAGATGGTTGATAAACTTAAGTTTCCTAGAATACCACATGATAATATATACAAAGTTTCTTGGTTGAATGAGGGTCAATATATTTTGGTAAATGAAAAAAGTTGGGTGGAGTTCAATATAGGAGGGTATAAGGACATAATTTTATGTGAAATACTACCTAAGAATGTGTGCCATTTTTTGCTAGGGAGGCCTTGGAAATTTGATAGACATTATATGTATAATGGAAGGAGGAATACTTATGAGATAGAAAAAGATGGAGTTCCCTATACTTTTGACACCTTTGAAAGAGGAGGACAAAGGAAAAAATAAGGGAGCTAATGTGATGATGGTATGTAGGAAGGTATTCATCAAGGTAAATGAAGGGAAGAACATGGACATTACAAATAGTACTAAACATAGAGACACTATGACAACAAACATGAAGAAAGACTTGATTTTGGAGGGAAATGATATTGAGTTGGTGTTAAAATCTACTGCATTGAAGGTCAAGGATGAATTGATTTTGGAGATCCAAGGTTGGCTTAAGGAGTATGTTGATGTGATGTCTGAAGTAGTGTTCCATTCATTGATTTCGAAAGGGGACATTTGCCATTCCATTCCTTTCAATTCAGAGGTTAGTATATCTGGTCAAGCAGTAGTCATAAGGATAAAACAATAGATGGAAGAGATGAAAGGTAAAGGTGAAGAGGTCAAAGAGAAACTACAAAGGAAGGTGGACAAGTCTGAGCACACACCTAAGGTGAAGAACAAGGGAGTTCATTAAAAGAATGGAGGAAGTTTGGTATTAGGTAAAGAGGTAGGTCCAACAACATTTTCAAGTGAATAATAGGTTAGGGGTCATCCATCAAGTAGCCCTCTGAAGTTGGAGCATATCTTAGGTGACAAAAAATTCACAAAGATAAGTGATGATGCATATTTCTAGTTTTTGGTCCATTGGAAAGGTTCAACAGATGGATATGTCACTTTGAGGTTAGAGAATGGCATGAAAAAGCATCAATCCATTATTGTAGCACTGTCCTCAAGGGGAATTGAATCTATTTTTCCTGGGGAGTATGGTGCAGGGCACCATAGGATTTTATGCAAAAATGTTGCAATGTGTTAGTTTTTGTGATGTTAAGTAATTTTTTTTGTAATAAGGTATTTAAGACAATTTATATTGTTTGTAAGTTGTTTGGAATCATTTTGGAGTCAATTGGGTAAAATTTGTAAAATTCTCTAGTGTTGCAAAAAGTTGCAAAAGTTGTCAAAGCAACTTTGGATTTTTTGCATTTTTAGCGAAGATGAAACGTTGGAATTAAAATGGTAGTTGGAAAATGGTTGGACATAGTTTTTATTGGTTAAATATGCCTTGTTTTGGTCGAGGCAAGGTTTGGTGAAGTTTTGAAGAGAAAGCAATAAAAATATACCCTATTTTTATGCGTTTATCATTGTTTTCTTGCTTGCTACACAGAGCAGTACAGTCTCGTATGAATTGAAAATGTTCTAATTTGTATTGGAATTGTTGGAGGACTAAATAATATATCATTTGAAATTTATTTGATTCATTTTCATTAGGTTTGAAGGGATTTAGAGTAGTTTTTTTGAAAACAATTAGAAACCCTAGTTCTTGAGGGTTTGATTGAAGACAATGAAAGTTTGACCCATTCCAATGGTGAAAATGTCTGATACTTGGTGGAATGGGTGTATATGGGTAGAATTTTTTCTCTATATGTTTTCATGAGTAGGGTTTAAATATAGGTGAAGATTAGTTGATGCCCTAGGGTGAAAACCCCATGTTTTGGGCATAAAATGTGCATGAGTTAGGGTATTGTGGAAAGTCATTCAGAATTTGTTTGTAGTGAGTGGGAATGTTAAGGAAAACCCTTTGTGACATGCTAGATGCTTTGGATTGAAGAGTGGAGGTTGGGATATTGAAACCCTTATAGTTTCCTAGTATTGCAACCCTAATTAGGCCTAGTTTAAGGTGTAGTAGTAGAGAATTGAGTGTTTTGTTCCAAAGTAACCCGACCATCAAAGTTAATATGTTTTCAAAAAAATTAAAGGGTATCCAAAATAGTCTTTAGAATGTGGGTTTGGGTTTTTTCTTGAAAACTATATTAGGAAAAGATTGTTTGCTATCCTATTAGTGAAATAGGAGATTTGTGAAGGCAATCACCAAGTGGGGACTCTAGACTTGAGAAATTTGATTGTTTCAGTGTTTGTAGAAGTTCACCACGCTGCTCTACATAATTCTTTCCTTTCTCCTTTGATTTGCCTCAAACAACAAGAGCTTTGTTGGCCATCTCAAAATATTTCCTTCGCATTTCTTTTGATAGTAGCGAAGAAACCACGTATTCCATCTTGAAAGTGGTTTTTGTGCTCTTGATAGACATTACTAGGTGATCCCATGTGTCAAGAAAAGATCACAACATGAGCATGCAATGATCGTTACCATCTATCTTCACACCAACAAACCCCAACTGAGTAATGATCATGTTAAATATATTCAAATGATCTGCAACAGACACTCCTTCCTCCATCTTCAAAGAATATAACTTATTTATTAGAGATTTAATTTGATAAATGTCACCAAGATTCTTCCACAAAAGTTTTTTTGTCTTCTCTTCATGAACATTCAAGAGAACTAAATCGACCAAGCATATTCTGAATAGACCGCTGGATTTTGAGTTCATTACATCCCATTCATCTTGCAAGGCTGTTGATGGTTTGTTAGAGGACACTACATCCCATAAATCTTGATCCATGAGAAAATATTCTATTTTGAGTTTCCACAACTCAAAATTTCCACCGTTGAACTTCTCAATCTCTATTCTTCCGAATGTGCTCACCATATTAAATCTGCAATAAGTCAAACTAGATTTCTTTACAAAACTCTCACTAAACAAGATCAACACAAAAAACCCGTCTTACCCACAAGGACAACAAAGCTGAACAAGCTCTGATACCAACTGAAAGGAAAAAAACGGTGTGAAAACACCTTCCTAATACTATTCTTCAGGAGAGAGATACAAAAATTATTTCAAAACTTGTAATTACAGAACATAAATATGCACATACATGAATAAAAAAATAGACAATAAAGAATGAACGCAAGATTTACATGGGAAAACACTCTCGAGAAAAAACCCACACACCAAAGTAGATATCTCTTGTATTATAGTAAAAGAAATATTACATACAAGTTACTGAGCTATTCTTTTTTAGGTGTTAATTCACAGAATGAATCAAACAATAGTTCATTACATTCACTTGGATCTTCATTCACCATTCCTATCTTCAATCCAACACACTATGTCATTCAATACAAACTTCTCAAGCATTTCCAAAAAATCGACGTTCCAAATTCCATACCAGACAAACAATCACAAACAAACTTAATTGTCGCCTTCTTCCGTCGTCAAAATCCCATAGAAATTTTGAGGGGACTTGAAAAACCTTGTCTCTTCAATTTATCACTTTCACTTCAATATTCTTATCGTTCCATCAAAGTTCAAAGAGACTCCTTTTGATATGGTGAAGTCTCGCCGATGAACCTTGTAGATTTGATCGGGTGGTCCCTACTACCTATGTGTCACCCCTATCATCACCGTACAACTAATGTCACCAGTGTTCACCTTTATTGACACTCTGTGGGTTCCACTTTATCAACATGTCGAAGGGACTCATTATTATGTCCCGTCGATGTATACATCTCCCTCCGACAAGAGTCCTTCACAATTGTTCACCACTGCCAACACCTTCCATCAGGATATCAAAGAGACTTTGTGATGACTCCCTTCATTATGGAAAATTCTTATTGATACAACTCCATTGGAATATAGAAGGGACTGCTTATTATGTCCCATCGATATGTGTTTGTCTCCTTGACGAAGCTTCACTGCCAACCTGCCGTTCATCGGAATGTTGAAGGGATTGCCAAACAGCTCCCTCTGACATTGTAATGTCAAACCAATGAATCCAAAGCCTGAAGCCTGAAGCACTTATCCGGATGTTGAGGAGACTTTCCACTAAGTCGTACTAACATGTGCTTGTCAACCCGATAAACTTTTGGTTGATGCCTGAACCTAAAACATTTTATGCTAGTAAGTTTGAGACATCTTTTCTCAATAACTTTAGCTTGTGGTGAAATCCATCATGTAATACACATTGATTGATTTGGCACGATGTCTCTAATATCATATGAAAAGAATCCATAGGAATCATGTCACATAGTACTTCATCACATTAATTCCCAATCTCAAAATTCACTAAATATTTCTCATTGACCAAAGCTCTATGGTCCTTTTGTAGCCATGCAATCAGATATGGATGAATGTCTCCTCTCCAATTGCAACTATTAACCATCTCTTTTGAAACATTATTACCAATGCTACCATTATCAATGATAATATTACATACTTTACCTTAATATTTGCACCTTGAGAAAAATAAACTCTTCATTTGAACTAGAACTTTCTCCTCATTTATTAGGATGCTCCTTGTGATAATAACTTCTCGTTTTGCATCTTCATAATGCTTAAAATTTAAAATCTTCATCTACACATGCAACTCATGCATTGCCTTCAGGTCTTCTAATTTTCCTTCCTTTATATTGTGGAGACTCGTATGTTTGATGTCCTTCCCCACATTGGAAACAAGTACCACGAAAGCCTCCTCTTCCAAGGCTTCTTACAAACCTTCCTCTTCCTCTTTGGTCACCATTACTTTTCTCATGAGGGTGGTACAAATTATCTCCTTTCCAGTTTTAACTACTTCTAGCTTCTTCCTAATTTTTCTCTTGATTTCATCCTTCATATGATCTTTCACCAGTCCTTCTAGCACGACCTCTTCCTCTTTCTTTCTTTCAAATCTTCTATTTAGCTTCTCTTCTACCTTTAGGTAAAACTGATAAGAATCTTCAATAGTATTCATCTTGACCAGACTTAGCTCCTCTCAAATTCTTGGAATCAACCCATTTATATAACAAGGTACCTTCTCCTCGTTGGCCTCAAAATGGCTCATTTTAATCATGGCCTTACAAAACTCTACTATGTAATCTTTGAGAGACCTACTTGCCTACTTCAAAACTTTCATCCTTTTAATAACTATAACTCATAATCAATAGGAATGAAGTGTCTGTTTAACTTTTCCATCATCCAATCTCATCTTGTTATTTTTTATTTCCCTCTTCTATTTTTTTCTAACTGTACCTCCTTCAACCAAATATTGGTATGAAATTTTAGCTATGTCTTCACAAATTTAACCCTCTTAGGGTCTTCCACCTCATACTCAAAGTAATTTCCCATATAATTGATCCAATCGATCAACTCTTCTAGGTTAAGGTTTCCAAATTTTTTAGTAACATCAATCTTTTGCCATTTTCCAAGCTTAGAGATGACCTTAAATAATCTAACTTTCTTGGGATCTAATGCATCATGCTCTTCTTCGAACTATATTTTTCTTCAACTTCATCTTCATTTTCTTTTTTTCGTAGCTCAAACCCTCTATGCAACTCCTCTTGTTGTGCTTGCACTTATCTTTGAGGGGCTCTAAAACCCTCTTCTAGTACAACAATATTTCTTCCACCACCATGGTTTCTTTGTGGAGGCATTTTGATCACTTCTCTCACAAACCCACAACCACAAGTCTTGTTGCAAATTACCTCATGTTTTTCGACCTGTTTACACACTTAAGAACTCCTTCTTTGATACCACTTGATGAAGGGATACTCCACCCAACACCTACGCATAACACATTAACATATATCAACAAAAAAAATGTCGAATACAAAAATCCACTTTTGATTACTTTCATAAAATAAAATTATAGACTCAAAAATTACAATGCTACGACAATATGGGCTTGATTCACTACTAGTAAAATCAACTCTATAAAAAAAATCTATTATTTTGAGCCATAATATGCACTACTGGATCCACCTCCACAATCTCTATTTATCCCTTTATTTGGCACCAATAACCACCTTAGAATTTTCTAGAAAGTGCAACTCCCCCTTTTTTTGCATCCAAAAGTCTAGTCATTCATTTTCTTGCCTAGGAAGATAATTTTGAAATTCACATTTTGGTGGCACATCTTCCGAGAGCCATAGATTTTGACTCGGGTGTCCGATTTGCTATTATAATATGTCATTGGAAATCTCTTGAAGGGATCTACAATTTAAAAAATATATAAAGATAATTTCATCCATTTTTCATGCTTTTTATAGGCTCCTAAGGAATTCAAATTTGAGTTTGAAGTTGTATTACAATTTGTTTTTAGGACAAAAACTTTAATATCTCCCAAATAGTACATGATATTGAGATGATTCTTCTACCATCGGATATTTTTTTTGAATTTTTATCCTTGGGTTAAATTTTTAGGTCCATATGTTCTTGTTTAGGATGACTTATTAAAAGTAGTAAGTGACCATTTTTGACCTTTTCAGAATTTTGACTGTCTGACACCACTTAAGTGTCATCATGTGACTCAAAAAAACTAAGGAAAATAAGGAAAAAACATTTTTTTTTGGGTGATTCAAGATTTTCCCTACACCATTGGATACTCCTACATCACTTTGGGGTTATCAACTAGTTTCTCCTTCAAGGATGTTTTTTGACGATTGTTTGAGTAATATTTGGGTAAAAAATTGGGGTTGTATGTAAATTTTTGTAGAATGATTCAAAATGGGATTTTTTGAAGAATAATAATATGTATGAAAGGATTCTAAATAAATAATTCTAAAATATTGGACACTATATGTTTAGAGCTCTTCCATGGTCTCCAAACTCAAAATGAAAAATTCTTGATTATTCAACCCTAAGATGGGTCACGATTATAAATTTGGCTCCTGAATTATGTAATTTATTCCACATATTTTGAAACCTTTGGAGAAAGTCTTATAAAATAAGGAAACAAGGGTAAAAATTCCTCGCTGAACATTAGAAATCTGAAACATATGAATAACTAAGATATTTCTATGAGAGAGATAAGCTATAAAAATTTAAATGAAATAACACAATCACATACATGAAACTCCGAGATATGTGTAAATGTCAAGATTAAAATATTACATTAGGAGCTCAAAGGAAAACTAAAAAATAATGACTACATGCATCAAATTACATGTATGATAGACTGTAACAATGAATATGCAAGAGTATATACATACAATCTAGGTAGTGAGTTTATATAAAACTGAGAGGATGGAGGTGGAAAATCCAACCAATAGGAATTGACCACCAATGACCACCAAAAGTAGTAAACACTCCAAATTTGAAGGATGGGGATAACTCATCACCTTATCTCCTAGTTATTAAATAGTAAACTCACTTTATTATCCCAAGCTTAAAAAATGTGTAGGAAAACCTAGGACTAAGGGAAAATAAATTAATACATTAAGAAAATAAAAACCTACACCAACACGCCCCCTAATAAAAGGCTAAGAGGATGTAAGAGATGATGGGTATCGACAAATGAAGCCATGTTAGGTGCCCATTTAAATATTAAATCTCATAAAAGAAGTAGAATCCCCCTCCCACAATAAGGAAGTATGTACCCCCCATAATAGAGAGAGAAATAAAGTTGAAGGACCAAGAAGCCTCCACAAAGAGATCTAATGGTAGATGTCTAAAATTAGATGTAGAAGATGGTCCACAATTGTTGAACAAACTTCCTCCCATTAGGAAGAAACAAAACTAAAGGTGTATGCAAGCTATCTCCTCACTCCTTAAAATAATATATGTAGGAAGAAAACTAACTTGATGTATGAAGTATTTAAACTCGACTCAAGTGTCTCCATGTTGATGCTGAAGGCTGTTGCAATCAAATCAAGAATTATAAGCCACACTATTGAAAATAAAAACTTAGAATCTTGTAGAGACTGATCTAGAAAACAATACAAAGATTCAAGTATCTCCTTTGAAATTATCTTCTCCAAATGTTGATCCAAAGTTTCCACACTCATGTAAAACTATGATGAATGATCATGTAGAGAATGAAAAAGAGGGACAAAGTGTTGCCTCACAAAAATTGAAGAAGAATCAAATCCATCAAATAGAAGATGAATACAATCAATAGTGTCTAACAAATATGCAATACGCATCTCCATAAACAAGTTTAAAATACCTATCAAGAGATCATCTCGCAAAGATGAATTTGAAAGGCGGTGTAATTCCTACTGCAAAGAATCATTGAAAAATTTCAGAGAAGAAAAACTAGAATCTAAAGTAGCAATATTAGATGGAGGAGATGGAATGTAGGGTTCAAGAATTTTATCACTTGTGAGAATACCCAAGTTCAAGTAACCGAAATTCTCCTCACAATCAAAGTCCACACTAGAAGTGTGTTTATCATCCAAAGGATCAAAGCTATCATTAGGAATAAAATATGAAAAGGTGTACAATCAAGATGCATGATCAACCACCCCAATAGAAATAATCTCTCTTCCCTCCAAATATTTGATAATAATTGAATCATGTGTAAATTCCAAAGTCTTCCCTACTCCACCATGAGTAATTTGATATATGCAAAGAAAATTATTAGATAAATGAGGTATGCAAAATACATCAATGAAAGTGCCATCCCTTGTAAGGAAAGATAAGTGTAGAAAAACCTTCCTAATGCAAATTTTATAGGAGAGAGATACAAAAATTTGAACAAACTTTTCAATTTACAGTTTACTTAAGATGCACATTGAATAAGAGAATAGAGAATTAAAACATCACACAATTTAAACACCAAATTTATCATGGGAAAACCGTTACAGGAGTAAAAAACACACACCAAGAAAAGATCACTTTGTATTATAGTAAAATGTAAATACATACAAATTTACATAACTTATACTTTTAGATGTTCATTCACAGTTCAATTTTGGCAGCATAACATTTCCTTGATCAACCTCTTTTTATCAATCTTAGATGATCTATTTGTTACAATTGCATACAATGCACTAAGGAATTCACATACTATTTCCAATCGTTCTAGGAAGTCAATCGTTATATCTACCTACCGAACCAAATAGTCATAAATTTCATTGCATTCTCCTGTTGGAATGTCGAAGAGATTGGGAACAATATCTCTTCGAATTCCAATAATCACTCTGACACACATACCCGCCAAGATGTTCAGTCATTGAAGTGTCGAAGGGACTCTAGACCATGTCTCTCTGAACACTCAATCTCACTTTTATATAAGTCTACCACTTACTACATCCCATCAGGATGTTGAGGGGATGGTTTAATACCTCCCACTAAAATAGAGAGGTCTCAGCAATATAGATACTATCAACATTGATCGTGGTCCCCTCTGAGTACTCTATCCATCATGTCATCGACATTTCAAAGGGACTTAATTCAATGTCCCAAAGAATTCTTCAACTCACATCGATGTAGTGACTTAATTACCCATTAGGACATTGTGGAGACTAAATTCCATTTTTCGATGAAGTTATGAGGTCCCGTCGACAAAGATACAAAAGGATTAGATCGGGTTGTCAAGGGGAAAATAAAGAGACTCCCACTAAAGAGTGACTATCCCACTGATAAAAAATGTAAACACAATTATCCACTTCCAAAAACATCCATCGGGACTTCGATGAGTCAAGACTCAAGGTCCCACTAAAACTGTACTATCAGGTTGATAAAGCTTAAGCTGAATGCTAGTAAGTTTGAGACATTTTTCCTCAACATCCCTGATATCAATAGATCCTTTCCAAATTACATTCATATATGTATTGTTACCCATCAAAATAGGTGACATAACACATGGATCAAAATAAGAGAACATGAATTATGAAGAAGCCATATGATGATAAGCTCTAGAATCTAGAAGCCATCTCCCTAATCCAAGAATTGTAGAAGCACAAATAGATTTTCGTTTATGTTTTTCTACATGGTATTTTTTATTTTTCTTAGTAGATTCTTGTTTTGTTGAAGATGGAGATTTAGTGACCCCTTTATTTCTCTTCTCAAGAATATGTGTGAAGTGGTCAATCTATTTTTTCATACATTTATTCTCATCATGGACAAGTTTCTTACAATAAGCACATTTAACCTTCTCCTTCTTAGATTTTCCTTGATTTGAAAAAGTTGTAGTGTCTACATTAGAACAAGACAAAGATACATTTGAAGAATTCTCTCCTTGGTTCTTTTGTTTCTCATTTTGTGAGCCATTATCTTTCTAATATTTAGTACCCTTATTTTCAAACAAGGAATGAGAGTTATAAAAATTGATAGTGCCCATTTGAATCAACTTGTCCTATTCTTTTGTGAGTTCATTAACAAACAAATCAAGAGAAGGAATTATGTAGGAAGATTCTAAGGCACTTTTAGTGGCATAAAATGTAGAAACAAAGACTAAATAGTGTAGAACAGGTTTAGAGAGAATACTTAAGATCAATTTTTTATTATCTTTCTTAATTCCACACTATTTAAATTATAATATTATGGCCTTTAGTTTGGTGAAAATTTCTTGTATTCTATCAAAAATTGAAGGAATTAATCCTATCAACTCTGTCTCCAATCGATGACCTCCTAATTCATCTTGTGTACCAAAGAGTTTTTCTATTTTTTTCTAAAATTCATTTGGTGAAGACAAAGATTCAACATGAAAGAGAACTTCTAGAGATATAGACATATACAATGTTCTGAATGCTTCATCACACTTATTAAACCATTTTGGATTTTTTGCATCAATACTTGGTTCAGTTTATACTCTCATTATTAACTATGCAATCCATAATTTTTCAAATAGAGTGTCAGTTTAATTTTCAAGTCAAAATTATTGTAGGGTGTTAACATAGGGAATTTTACTTGATCCATTTTAAGTAGAAAATAATATTACTTGTGAGTGCATGGAAAGAGAATGCAAAGTGCAAAAGAGAAGACCAAGAGACACCCCCCTTTCCACTAGCCTCAAACATCAACCACTAAAGATATTACAATGTTGGAATTTTATGATTAGTGTGATTATAAGGCTTTAAATAGATTACAATGTTTATTAGGCCCACAATGAAAAAAATAAAACTTTTGTTAAAAAGTGAACTTGATATTAAATCTAGAAAAATAACCCTATTTGATACCTTTCTAATGCCTATTCATTTCCAAAAAATGGAGCACTAGGAAGAAAGTTATGACTTGTTGAAGAAATTTGTAGAAAAAAAAATTCAACCTACAATATATAGAAAAAATGGAAAAAATGATTTTCAATACCTCAGTGTATGAAAAGTTCTCATCTACAACTTTTTGTCAATATCTCATTCACCAAAAAAGGACACTGTGGCGAAAAGTTATGAAGTTTGAAAAAAAGCCCAATTTCACCTATTGGGAGGGCCTTGGTGGCGTCAATGTTGGTGATGGTTGTTGGGTGGTGTCTCGATGATGACTGTGCAAAGATGTTACAATTATCTATTATTTCATTGTTGTTTACCAGTTAACGACTAGCAATTTTGAA
The DNA here is from genome assembly GCA_007115665.2 of Sequoiadendron giganteum. Classification (NCBI taxonomy): domain Eukaryota; kingdom Viridiplantae; phylum Streptophyta; class Pinopsida; order Cupressales; family Cupressaceae; genus Sequoiadendron; species Sequoiadendron giganteum. The sequence continues at coordinate 497,138,161 of CM021105.1, forward strand.
GTCGTGGGTCACAATTACCTGAAACTGCTAGGGTTAGTAATGGTTGCCTACTTAAACTGTCTATAGGTTTTGTAGACCTCAGGTGGTTTGAGGATCATAGAAAATTTCCCCTGAAGTGCTTAAAGTGCTTAGAGAGATAGTGCTTACGCACTAAGTTTTATGATTTTTTTAATTTATATTTTTGAACTTTCTATGAATTTTATATTTAACTCGATGTTGTGCAATGGTATGAACTAGTACAGGGGGCTATACGACCTCCCTTACAATTTTTTTTGCCTCTTGGACTCTCAAGACCAAATATAGGAAAATTTTATGTCAAAATTTGTCTCCTCGATCTTCTGAACACAATGGCAAGGTCTGTTTTGGCTAAAAATGCTCTTCTAAAAAGATGTTCACCAAATTTGAGCTTCAAACCCTTGTTTGCTATTGTTTCATATGGTGTCCAAATTAAGTGAAACAAAAGCTAAATATGACTTTCTCAATCCTCCCAAATGTAATGGGATAGTTTAAAATACTACCACAATAACCAAAATAGCTACAATCACTAGGTCTCACAAAAAAACATATGCAAATATAAGATTACTAGATCTTCATAATTCCTTTTTGATTTTCCAGATTGTATTGAAACACAAGAGAAGAGCATATGAAAATTTAAAATATAATAAAAAAAAATCCAATATCTTAATTAGGAATCCAAGTACTCAAAACTCTTAAAATATAAGCTTTGTTACCATGTTAGAAAACATAAACAACTGAATAATCAAGATCTTTCTATGAGAGAGATAAGCTATAAAACTATAAATAAATAACACAATTACAAACCCAAAATTCCAAGAGATGTGTAAATGGTAAGATGACAAGATTGTATTAGGATCTCAAAGAAAAAATACAAAATAATGACTAAATGCATCAAAGTACATGTATGCCAAATTATGCAACAATGAATATGCAAGAGTATATAAATAAAAGATATGTAGTGAGTTTATATAGAATTGAGAGGATGGAAGTGGAAAATCCAACCAAGGAATTGACCGCCAATGACTACCAGATGTGGTAAATGCTCCACCCTTTAAGGATAGAGACAAATCATCACCTTATCTCCTAGTTATTAAATATTAAACTCACTTTATTATCCTAATAAAGCTTAATAAAAATGTAGGAAAAACCTAGGACTAAGGGGAAATAAATTAACTCACTAGGAAAATAAAAACCTACACCAACAATCACCTCAATGATAGGGTTCTCATATGTGTTAATATTAGTGTAGAAATTCTTAAAACTCTAGAAATTCAATTGGAAAAGATGGTTGTGTTGTGCAATCTTGAAATTTTGGGGGGCTTAATGCTTGTTTTCTTTGTAAAAAAAGTTGACATCAAATAGAATACTGCCCAAGGTTACTAAAACAATTTGTAGATGATGTAAAAAAATATAAAAAGACTTGATGGCTAGGAAATGTTATCTCATAAATGGAGCTCAATAAGATCCCCAAAGATAACATTGTGAATACACAATAATAATGTCATATTAAATATTGAACCCCAAGTCACTTAGGAAGTTGTTGATGCTGGTCTAAAATTATCCCTTAAGGGTGGGGAAGAATACAAGATTATTCTAACCAAAAACGTCTTGAGGGAACTATCATCCCTATTGATCTTGTTATGAAATAAGTTGCACATGATAACAAAATATGATAGGAAATATGTTGTAAATACTTGAGAATAATATGCCACTTCTAAGGGGAAATCTCCTAATCTACTTTGAGGGGGATACCTCCAATATTCTTCAATAAGAACTCAATACTCAACATGATGATAATAACCTACCTATACCTCCTCTACATATCATATTTATGTCTAGGATATCACCTAGGCCAACCTAGATAACCATACAAAAGACTTAGACTGACCTCAATAACTAAATAATAATATAGTAATTATAATATGACTTAATTAAGAGTTAATGTAGCCACAAGCAGACTTCTCATAACACTATACACACTATTGGGGTAGGGGCATAGCATTTCCCTCCTCAATGTTAAATTTTTATTTTTCTTCTTCTTTACCTCATTTTTTACTTCCGTTTCTTCTTCTATTGTTGCTTCTTGTTTTTCTTCTTTTTTTTCATGCTCTTGTTATTTCTCTTGCTCTTGATCTTTTTCTTATTATTTTTCATTCTCATTCTCATTCTCTTTTTCTTTATCCCGTTCTTTCTCTTTCTCTTTCTCTTATTCTTTTTCTTGTTCTACTTGTTCTTTTTCGTTTTCTTTTATTTTGTGGCCACTTTTTGTTGTGAAGAAGTTATAAATAGATATTTTTCAATAAATCACAAAAATGAATCCAAATTACTCAAAAAAATATTCTGTAATTTATCAAGGCCTAGGTTGCACTTTCCCAAAAAAATCTCCCAAAAATTAGGTGTTTTACAACCTTGAGGGTGAATTTATTAGAAAAAATAATACTAAATTAAATCAATTAATTATGATCCAATTAATATAAATTTATTTATGTAGGCTCAAATCCCACTTATTAAAAAACCCACTAAAAATTAGGAATACATTCAACATGATTTGGAAGATATGTGCTTTCCAAATAAACTAGGTATGAACCCTAATTCTACAATAAATCAATCAATTATGATCCAATTAATTTGAAATATGAACTATAGATGCTTGAATATGCTCTTCAAAAACCCTTTAAAAATTAGACAAAAAATTCCCAAAATCTGGGAGATATGCGTTTCACAAAATGACCTCTATAATTGAAAAATTGCCTTATCATTATGGTGCCAAGATCATGCTCTAATACCACTTATTATGAAATAACTTGAAAAAGAGAAGAATATAATATGAAATATGCTGCAAATAACTGGTAATATATGCCACTTCAAGGGGGAAACCTCCTAATCCACTTCAAGGGGATAACTCCAATGCTTTTCAATAAAAGCTCAATACTCAACATGATGATAATAACTAATCTATACCTCCTATATATACCATAATTGTGCCCTGGATACCACCTAGACAAACCTAGATACTCAAATATAACTCCAAGGGTAACCTAAATAAATAAATGTGATTATAATAATGATAATGCAAATTATTTAAGAGTTAAGGTAGCCACAAGCTAACTACTCATAACCCAATACAAACTATAGGATAAGGGTCATAAAAAATTTTAATTAAACAAAATAGTTCTTAAGTAGAATAAAATAGATTTTAAGTTAATAAAATTCCTCCTAAGTAAAAGAAATAGTTCTAAAGTAGAATAACATGGCTCTTAAGTAAATAACAAAATTTTAGGTAAATAAAATAACTCTAGTAAAAAAAATAATTTTCAATAAAATAAAATAAGCTCTTTAGATATTTGTTCATGGAATAATATGATGTTGAAAGCACAATGTTGTTTCCATTTCCACGAAGGTTCAAATTCCAACTTGGTAATTTGGTTTGCATACTTTGAGGCCCCTACTAGGCGATTGATGTTGTGGTTTAGAATCATTTTCCCTTCTAGATTCAAACCTTTGCTAGAATGCTAAGCTCATGGGATTTCAACCTATATTAGGTCGTATCAATGCTAAGTTCTCATATTGTGGATGAGCTTCTGTTTTTTTGGCATCACCTATCTTGGGCTATAAATTTAAATCCTAAGTTACCAAGTGTATAGGAGAAAATTTTCACCCCTAATGCAAATTCCCCTTTCACCCTACTCCACTCTAGAAAACCAAACTCAGAGGCTTAATTCCACATAAGCTCACTATTCTCATTACACTTGGCACCCATTTTGAGTGTTGGTAGAGGAGTTTCTATCGGAGACACCCACGTAATGCGTAGATGACCGTGCGGCGCACTTATGTCCCTGGCAGATTCCTATGGTTGGATTCTGCAGAGACGTTACACTTCCTATTGGAAGTCAAAATGTAATGCCTCCCTTCAGCTGGCCAACTCGAATATGGCCATTTATTCATCTCCTTTCTTCATATTCACCTCTCATTCATCCATTTTCAAGTTTCACCATATTGACATAATTTCTCCAAGCATTCTAGTATTCACTTCAAGCATTACAATAATATCTTCACTCCATAATTTCAATAGAGAAAGTGCAAGAAAAATCCATTGCAACAGAGGCTTGAGTTCCTCTCATTTTTCTCCTCCACTAGCCTTGAGTTCTTTGGATGGAGGTGGTAAGCTCCTTACTCATCTTCTTTGTTACTTGGTTGAGTTAGAACATTACTATTTTGTAGCATTTTGTTGTACTTTGATTGTATTTCCTTCTTTATAATTTTATTTCTATATCGTGGAAAACTTGGCTATTCGTGGAGGTGGAAATACCAAAATGGGGGTCTGATTGAGGCAGACCCCTAAACAACCCCCCAACATTTTCTCTCTTTTACGTGTGCAGGTGGAGAGATCATGGAGCAAGCTGGCGAAAAGGTTATTATGTAAGATCATTTTCATCACCCTTGTGGTAATATAATTCCTTTATCACATTCGTCTTTATGCTTCATATTTCATAGTCTTATTCAACATCTTTAGAAACTTTTAACTAGGGTGTTAGTTCACTTTTTAGAGGTTAGACCTTGTCTCCTTGGTTTTCTAGCCGTACGGACATCATCACACCTAAGAGATGCCAATGCGCCACACTATCATCCCAAAAGCACACTTCTATCCTCTAACAAAGAACTATCTGAGACATAGAGTTGACCCTAAGAACCGACTCGCCTAGTCTCCTTTCAACATTCTGGTTTGTAGAGTGATCAAAGGAACCCATAGTTCTCATCATTCTCATCCTTCCTATCCTAACATTCCTTTAAACTAAGGTAAGTTAGGGCAACCTACTGCTCTTGGATTTTCATGACCTAGGGCCTTGTAGTGGTCGGTCCCCCTCTCTTACATTTTTGGTGAACTTGACTTGAACCATTTTGGTTATGTTTTGTGATATTGAAAATCCCTTTCCTTGTGGCCTTGGTGCATTATAGGTGTGAGTGTTGTGAGGATTTCACCTTCAACCTGTGACCCCTAGTAAGTGTAGCTGGAAGGATCTGAAGATGTTGCATAAAAAAACCTTGATCGGGTCATTTTCTTATCCCGTAGAATTTAGGAGGCTCTATGGAAGTGTTGTCTAGTGTGCATGATGGCCTCTTTCCTAAATCAAAATATTCCCTCTATGTAGCCTATGAGCATTGGTAAGGATATCACCTTCACTTGAGATGACCTATCGATGGGCTTTACTAGGGAACCATCTCCTCTCTACATTCATGTGAGGATAAATGGGAATACTGTGGCTGGTGTTCTCATTGATCCGACATCTCAAGTAAACGTTATCACATAGGAGATCATGCTAATCAACTTCCTACACAAGGATGGATATAGTGCACCTGAGAGTACTGTCCGAAAACATGACAAAATTTTTGTACCTCCTATAGGAAGTATTGTCTTGTCGGTCCTCATTGGAACTAAGTCCGTAAACCTTATGTCTAATATTATACTGAGGTCTGAACCCTTTAGGGTGAAGTGAGGTACCCTTGGCTGGTAGCTATGAATGTAGTTCCCTCATGTTGCAAATTGAGGTGTTTTAATAGCTTAATACCTTGTAAAACTTTAATATTTCCGATCTAAATATGTATTTCCTTTGTTACATATTATTTGTGGGTGATTATCTGATTAATCCTTTTTACTATTTGTAGAATATAGACAAAATTTGATAGAAGAAGTAGACAGGATATTAGAAAGATTGCACAAGCATTTAATGTGGAGAAAACCCTTTCGGGTAAAAAACTCCACCAAGAACTGATCTATTATTCCAATCTTGAAGTAGATTACAATAACTTCAATTCTTTCTTGAGAATGTCTCTTTTGCCTTCACCAAAATTCTTCACAACTTGCAAATAAAAATTACAAACTTTCTCTACAACTTTCTTGAGATATATAGACTTTCTCCAACATTGTAAACTCCAAATGAGTTACACAAACAATGCTCAAGCCCTAACCCTTAAAGGTATGCCTATTTAATGCAAGTGGAGTTGTACTATGAAAACCAATGTCAAACCATCTGCCTCTTCCATTTGGGTGTACCAAACTAAAGTCACAACTTAGTCTTCATATTGTAAATATCTTAAGGCTTTATCCTTAGAGTTGGCACCCAAAAGAGGGCCCCACTTAACTAGGCAATCAAAAATATCTCCGCATGCAAAGGAGTTAATTCCAAGAAGCCAAATTGGGTGCCCAAAGTGGGTCCAAGATATTTCTTGTTAACTAAAACATTTCTCAACACCATTCATGCAAGAATGGTCATCTCCTATAAACTGAAGGTAGTTCCTATTATCTGTCATGCAACTCAAGTTATTAGGCATGCATTCCAAGTTAACTGAAGTCAACTAACACGCAAATAAAACTAACTGAAGATAACTGAACTTGAACTGAACTGAACTGAACTAAACTTCAACTAAAATGAATTTAACTTCAACTAAACTGAAATGAACTGAACTTCAACTGAACTAAACTAAACTGAACTTCAACTGAACTTCAAAACCTATTTTATAGGTACTCAACATGCATAAAACGAAATCCCTATTTTGTAGGAACCTAGGATGCATTTCTAAAGTATACTCAATTTACCACTTAGTTAACTGAACTTAAGGAGAGTGTCACCTCCCATGTGTGTGCCCATGTTCTCCTATTTTGTAGGAGCCCATCCCAAGATGTCCCCACATGTTCTTATAATTTAGTATAACATACAAATGTCAATTAACATGATTATTTCAACAATTATTAATTCCTTCTTAATCTTAGTGTTGATAAACACATTTAGGAACTTATGATATACATGAAATAACTAATGTTTTAGGATTGCAAATAAATGGCATCCTATTTCCAACATTCTCCCACTTGACATTACACATTACAATTATTCTAAACTAGGAATAATAATTTTAAATCAAGTACAGGACTCAAGGCCAATGGCCTTCCTACACCACGAGAACTTATCTGTAGGAACTGGCTTCGTAAGATAATCTGCAACATTAATTAAAGTGTCAACTTTTTCAATTAATACTTTTCCAATTTCAACCATTTCTCACACAAAGTGATCTTGAACATCTACATGTTTAGTACGAGCATGATACAAATGATTTTTGGCTAAACAAATAGCACTCTGACTATCACATTCAAGCTTAAATTGCTTGCAATTAAAACCAATACCTTTCCCAAGTCTCTGTAACCAAATTGCCTCTTTAGAGGCATGTGTGGCAACCATGTACTCTGCTTCTGTGGTGGACAAAGCAACCGTGGGCTGCCTCTTACTCATCCAACTAACTGCAGCTCCAAACAAAGTATACACATAACCACTTGTCGACCTCCGACTTTTCAGATCTCCTGCCCAATCTGAATCAACAAAACCCTGTATGTCTAATGATCTATTCTTAATATCAATTTTATTAGAACCATGATAAACTAAACACTAATCAGAAGTCCCTCTTAACATAAGTCCAATATTCTTTACCAGGGTTAGACATAAACCTACTAAGAACTCCCACTGTTTGGGCTATATCTGGTCTCGTACAAACCATTGCATACATTAAACTACCAATTTCACTAGCATATGGAATTTATGACATTTCCTCATATTCAGAATCAGATTTAGGAATCATATCTAAACTTAACTTAGTACCACCTGGTAAAGGAATATTAATTGGTTTACTATCCTGCATGTTAAACCATTTCAAAATAGTATCAACATAACTTCTTTGACTTAAGCAAAGCTTTCTGTTACCTCTATCTCTGCTGATCTCCATACCAAGGATATATTTTGCAGCCCCTAAATCTTTCATCTCAAATGTGCTTGAGAGTTGTGCTTTCAATTCTTTAACCATTACCTTTCTATTACCTATAAATAACATGTCGTCAACATATAAGATAATAATTAAAAGCTGATCATCAATTATTTTTATGTAAACACAATGATCTTCCTCACTCCTAACATAACCAATTTTTAATGCGAAAGAATCAAAATTTTGGTACCACATTTTGGGAGACTGTTTCAATCCATATAAATATCTCTTTAACTTGCAAACCAATTATTCTTTTCCTTTTACAACAAAACCATCAGGTTGCTTCATATAAATCTCTTCATCAAGATTCCCATGTAAAAATGCAGTTTTCACATCTCAATTTCAAAATTATAAGCTGCAACAATTAACAAAAAAAATCTAATAGAAGTAAGTTTAGCAGTGGGAGAGAAGATTTCGTTAAAGTCAACACCTTCTCTTTGGGAGTAGCCCTTGGCTACTAAATAGCCTTGTACCTTTCAAGATTACGATCTACACCAATCTTCTTTTTAAAGATCCATTTACAACCAATGGCCTTTCTTTCTTTGGGAAAAATCTCAAGATCCCATGTGTCACAAGTTTCTAAGGATTCCATTTCCTCATGGATAGATTGTGACCAAAGCTTGTGTTCGTCTGAAGACAATGCTTCCTCGTAAGAACTGGGTTCATCATTAGTACTCATTAAAGAAAAAATACAACAAAAATTAGGTGGGCTATACCTTTCAATGAGATTCCATTGTCTTGTGGATCTTCTTAGAGGGATTTCTACTTGTTCCTCAATATGCTCATCTTGAGCCTCTATTTCAGAAGAACTCTTCGAACTCTCCTCGTCCAATCCATCCAATTTTTCTTCAACATGTGCATCTTTTTACTTTTGATTATCAATCTCAAAATGCACTATTCGAGAAGTATCCTTCTCCTTTGGTTGTTCTTCTCCTGAATAAGCTCTAAATTCCCTAAAAATTACATCTCTAGATAAAGAAAATTTTTGTGTTAGTGGATTCCAAAGCTTGTACCCTTTTACATTTTCACCATAACCTATGAATATGCATTTCTATGCTTTAGGATCCAATTTAGATCGCTTTTCTTGAGGCACATGAACAAAGGCCTCACAACCAAAGATCCTTAAATGTGCAACACTAGGCTTCTTTCCTAACCACATTTCATAAAGAGTTTTAACTTCAATAGATGAACTAGGGGATCTATTGATTAAATCACAAGAAGTACATACTTCCTTAGCCCATAGGGACCGATCTAGCTTAGCACTACTTAACATACTCCTAGCTTTTTCCATTAAGGTTCGGTTCATCGTTTTTGCTACTCCATTTTGTTGAGGTGTATATGGAGTAGTTTTCTGTCTCACTATTCCTGCATGTTTACAATAGTCATCAAATTCCCTAGAACAATACTCACCACCATTATCTAATCTCAATACTTTTATCTTATGATCTGATTGTTTCTCAACCAAAGCCTTAAATTCCTTAAACTTATTAAACACATTAGATTTGTTATGCTTAAAATATATCCAAGTATATCTTGAGACATCATCAATAAATGTGACATAGTATCTATATTTTCCAATAGGGTCAATATCCACAGGGCCCATTACATCTGAGTGAATTATCTCTAATAATCCTTTAGCTCTATTTGTACCACTAGGAAATTTGGATCTAGATTGTTTTCCAAACAATACAGTGCTCACAAAATTCATTCTTGCCAATATTATAATTAGGAATACCATCAACCAAATTGTTATTTATAATGGTCCTAAGACCGTTTTCACCCATATGGCCCAATCTATGGTGCCATAGCATACATGTATTTTTAGCTTCAACTACATGTGATAAAATATTTACATTGGATGTATTTAAATTAAATAAAGTCGTGATTCGAGATCCTTTAGCAACCACCATATTCCCTTTCACCAATCTGCAACCACCTTTGTCAAATGTCACATGAATTCCAAAATCATTGAACTTGGAGATAAAAAGTATATTTCTAGCAAGTCCTGGAATATGTAAAACATCATTAAGGGTCTTAACCCTACCATCACTGAAACACAATTTTACCTCTCCTTTGCCAACAACCTTTGTTGTGTTGTTGTCTCCAAAGAAGACATCCCATCCATCATATGAAGTATACTTAGTTAACCACTCCTTCCTAGGAGTCATATGATAGGAGCAACCTGAATCAATAAGCCAAGAGTTATCAACAAAAATATTAGAAGAAATGACTAATGCCTCATTACTGTCATTTGTGGATTTCTTTGTAGAAGTATCAAACCCCTTTTTCTTACTCTTACAATCCTTTTTAATATGTCCAGGTTTTCCATAATTCAAACACTTTACCTTACTCTTACTAGGGGTTTTTGACCATCCTTTAGACTTACCCTTTCCTTTCTTGTCTGCCTTAGATTCCTTCTCTTTAGGCCTACCTCTAACAAACAAGGCATCTTGGGAGCCAGTTTTAGATGTCCTCCTCATCTCCTTTGATAGGAGGGTTGGAATGATATTGTCCATCTTTGTATCTGTACCATTGCCATTGATTGCAACAATTAGATTTTTCCAAGAATCTGGTAAGGAGCAAAGTAATAAAATGCATTTATCCTCATATTCTAGCTTTACATCTACAGATGATAACTGAGTGAGAATACATTTAAAATCATTTAAATGTTGTGCTACAACATCACCATCTTTCAGTTTCAATGAATAGAACTACCTTTTCAGATACAACTTATTTGTAAGACTTTTAGTTTGATAAATATCACCTAGTCTCTTCCACAATTTATATGCAGTATTTTCATCTGAAACATTTAAAAGAACAACATCAGCAAGACATAATCTAATAGTTCCTCTTTCCTTTTTATCTAACTTAGCCCAATCCTCATCTGAAATAGTTGTAGATGTCTTTGTCTGATTATTAAAAACTAGCCACTGATCCCTTTCTTTAAGAAGGTCTTCCATTTTTAATTTCCACATTTCATAGTTAGATCCATTGAAATTTTCAATATCTAAAAGTGAATTCATTGTAACAAAACTTATTTCCAAAATCAGCAAATATTCAAAATTATAAAAGCTCCCACTAAGCCAATAAATCCTTCAATCTTTAAGAGAAAGGCGCCCCAATACTCTACCCGACCTCAGATTTGATACCACATGTTGAAAATTGAGGTGTTTTAATAGCTTAATACCTTGTAAAACTTTAATATTCCTAATCTAAATATGTATTTCCTTTCATACATATTCTTTGTGGGTGATTATCTGATTAATCCTTTTTACTATTTGTAGATTATAGATACAAGTTGATAGAAGAAGTAGACAGGATATTAGAAAGATTACACAAGCATGTAACATCCAAGAAAACCCTTTCAGGTAAAAAAATCCACCAAGAATTGATCTATTATTTCAATCTTGAAGTAGATTACAATAGCTTCAATTCTTGCTTGAGAATGCCTTTTTTGCCTTCATTAAACTTCTTCACAACCTGCGAATAAAACTTACGAAATTTCTCTACAACTTGCTTGAGATATATAGACTTTCTCCAACATTGTAAACTATAAATGAGTTACATAAACAATGCTCAAGCCCTAACCCTTAAAGGTACACCTATTTAATGCAAGTGGATTTGTACCGTGAAAACCAATGTCAAACCATCTACCTCTTCCATTTGGGTATACCAAACTAAAGTTACAACTTAGTCTTCATATTGTAAATATATTAAGGCTTTATCCTCAAAGTTGGCACCCATAAGAGGGCCCCACTTAACTAGGAAATCAAAAATATCTCTGCATGCAAAGGAGTTAACTCCAAGAAGCCAACTTGGGTGCCCAAAGTGGGTCCAAGATATTTCTTGTTAACTGAAAATTTTCTCAACACCATTCATGCAAGAATGGTCATCTCCTATTAACTAAAGGTAGTTTCTATTATCTGTTATGCAACTCAAGTTATTAGGCATGCATTCCAAGTTAACTAAAGTCAACTAACATGCAACTAAAAATAATTGAAGATAACTAAACTTGAACTGAACTGAACTGAATTGAACTTCAACTGAACTGAATTGAACTTCAACTGAACTGAAATGAATTGAACTTCAACTGAATTGAATTGAACTTCAACATAACTAAATTGAACTTCAACTGAACTGAAATGAACTTCAACTGAACTAAACTGAACTTCAATTGAACTTCAAACCCTATTTTATAGGTACTCAACATGCATAAAACAAAATCCCTATTTTGTAGGAACCTAGGATTCATTTATGAAGTATACTCAATTTACCACTTAGTTAAATGAACTTAAGGTGAGTGTCACCTCCCATGTGTTTGCCCATGTGATCCTATTTTGTAGGATCCCATCCCAAGGCATCCCCACATGTTCCTATCATTTAGAATAACATACAAATGTCAATTAACATGATTATTTCAGTAATTATTAATTCCTTCTTAATCCTAGTGTTGATAAACACATTTTAGGAACTTAGGATATACATGAAATAACTAATTTTTTAGGATTGCAAATAAATGGCACCCTATTTCCAACACCTCGGTCATGCAGAAGTGTTTGAAGTTCACTCATGGAGGTTCGGTACATGTTATCCATGAAACTGGTTATAGATTGCCCGTTGCGCATGGCAGCTATACCTTGGATTACTTTTGGCCTACACCCATTGGTCCTATCCCGCCCACGAAGTACCTCCTGTACCATACATATCAAAATAATAAGAAAGGATGTGCTAGGCCAAAAGTGAGATATCCTCCTTCATCTTATGCTGTTTCACATAGGGCTTGCCTGAAAGCTAACAGTGATGTTGCTAAGGCATGTAGAAGGGAAGAAGAGAAGAGGTCCTGAGATCCTCCTTCCTCCTCTTCCGATATTTAGCCTGATGCTTCCTCTCACCCTGCTATGATACCATCTACTTTTTCCTCATAGAATCCCATGGTGCCTTCTTGGCGAAAGGCCAAGTGTCATACATTCAAGCTTTCTATCTTACCCACAGAGCCTAGGCCTATTCGGTATGGTAGTTAGAAAGCCCCTTGTGGAGTTTCCTCTATGTCCCAGCCTCACGGTCTCCTACCGTTCCCGCTTCTAAAGTAGTGAATTGGAAGAGGCCCACTGTCGAGGTGTTGGAACCAATTACCCCTACTGTTTTTGAACCAGTTCCTCCTATTCTCGTCTAGGAGTTTGTCACTCCATTGGAATTAATTATGGAGGATACTCTGATGGTTGAACCAAAACCTTCCGTTCCTTCACAACCTTCGGCCTCTAGTTCGAAGAGTCATAGAAACTGCCTTGCGCATGAGCACAAACACCAATGGAAGGATCTTTTGGATGAGCAGGCTGCTTCATAGAAGAAGGAAGAGGAGACGATTTCTCTTGTATCAGGACCGCCTTCCATGTTATCCTCTCTCCTCCACTTTGTTTCCATCCAAACTAGTTCCGTATCACTTTTGGCTTTCGCTGTGAGCACACATGCACCTAGAAAGGTGCATGTGTTCATCTCTCCTTCCGTGGAGCCACCTTTTTTGACATCCATTCCAGATGTCTCACCTTTCCCAAGTCCCGCAGATATGATTAACACTTCAGTTTTATCTACTACGGTTCTTTCCTCCTGTCCCTCTATTATTCTTGCTTCGTCTATGGGGAGTTTGCCTCCTCCAATGAAGAAGAAGATAGAGAGTGGTCCCTCCAAAAATGGATGATGTAAGAGGATCGCACCTTCCCCAAAAGGTGCCCCCACACTAACTTGTTTTGTCCTAGTAATTGAACTAGTCCCGACCTCTCCTGAGTTCGTCACCACTCCTGAATCACTTGGAAAGCCTTGTGGTGAACCTCAAGCGCAGTCTTCTCCATTCTTCAAAGTGAAACATGACACTCCCATTAAATGCATGTTTTACTCAGTGGATGAAGTTTTGACCTTGTTAATGATCTTCATGAAATCATTGACCTTAGACCCACAAGAGTTGAGTGATAGAGACCTCATAGGTCCTTTTTCCTTAGCCCTTGTTGCGGGAGGATTAGAAGCTCCTACCCTTAAAATTCAACCACTGTAGGCTCATCCTTCTTCTCCTTATGATGATCTAGAGTGGGAAGCTAATGACCTCTCGATTGATCAGTGTTAGGGGGAGACTCCTTCTTGATCTTTAGATTAGTTGTGAGCTTGTTGTGATGTGTTTCCCTTGTAATTGTGCTATATGTGCCTAGATGAATCTTTGTCTTATTGTGCATGCATCACATGGTTTGGTTTAGTAGGGGGTTGATGAAAATCAATTTATATACTATTATTATACTTATATATATATTTATGAGTACTTCTAACCCTAAAATATCAGGCTACCTCTGTGCTCTTTGTTCATGTTCTCTTTCCTTTTTTGCATTATGTTTACCTTTCTCTCTTCTTTTCTTGAGTTGTCCCTTTTATGTGTGACAATGCCACTTCTACATCACTTGGTCCTTAGAAAACACATTCAATGCTAATGAATATTTTCTCAAGACCCTACACATACTTCTTTATTAGAATTGCATTTTTGAATTGAAACCCTAACGAAACATGTTTCCTTCCCCATGGGTTTACAAAGAAAGGACTTGCAAAACTTCCTCTAAAGTGGGAACAAATTTGATCTTCCCCTCGCGTGGGGAATATCCTTTCTTTATAATTCCTTGATGAAGTGAATATATGTGAGAAGGATTCCTTGATGATGAATCAATTCAAGAAAGAAGGTGTTAGCTTTTGAACAGGTGCATCCCTTGAGTGGACCCTTTCTTGTTACATCGGGTTCCTAAGGGACCCCTTCAAAGTTTTTTACATCTTCGCATCTATCTTGGGGGTAGCTCGACTAGAACTAATTTAAATCTTCTCTTCTAGCCTGAGGGCAACTTGACTAGACCTTCTTCACATCCTTATGTCTAGCTTGGGGACAACTTGACTAAACTTTACCTTTCAAACAATGCATCCCTTGAGTGGACCCCTTTTCCTTTTGAAGGGTTCCCAAGGGACCACTTTGAAAGCCTTCCTACTTGGAGATGGTCTACGTGACTATCCATTCACTACCCTATATGACCACTTCTTGACATATTCTATCTATGGGATAACATGTCATGATTTCTGAATCTGTGGAGTCCCCTCTTTTTGGTCTCACTCATGTGAGAATTCTTGAGAGATAAATTTCCTTGCAGGTTTGCGGGTCTGTAAGGAACTCTTCTTGGTTTCCTTCATGTGAGAGTTCTTGAAGGATACCTCCCTTGCAGGTTTGCGAGCTTGTAAGGCACTTTCATTCTTTAGCTTTATAGTTCTATGGAGCTATAAAGTCCTTTTGCTGTCCGGTAATTTTTGGTTTGCTAGATCATGATCTTCTTCCTCTATGGTTTAGTTACACATCTCTGACCCTATGTCTTCTTCGATCTACTTTATCGAAGTACTCACCAGTATTCGTGTTTGCTAAAGTGGGGGAAAAATATATAGGAGCAAATTTTCACTCCTAAAGCAAAATCCTCTTTCACCCTTCTCCATTGTAGAAAACCAAACTTAGAGGCTTAATTCCACATAAGCCCACTTTTCTCATTACACTTGGCACCCATTTTGAGTGTTGGTAAAGGCATTTTTGTCGGGGATGCCTGTGCAAAGCCCAAACATCTGTGTGGTGCACCTATGTACCTAGCAGATTCTGGCAGCTGGAGTCTGTAGAGACGTTACACTTCCTATTGGAAGTTGAAATGTAACGCCTCCCTTTGGCTAGCCGACCCAAATATGGCTGTTTCTCATCTTTTTTCTTCATATTCACCTCTCATTCATCCATTTTCAAGTTTTTCCATCTTGACACAATTTCTCCAAGCATTCTAGTATTCACTTCAAACATTGCAACAACATTTCACACTCCATAGCATCAATATCTTCACTCCATCACTTCAATAGAGCAAGCGCAAGACAAATCCATTGTAGTAGAGGCTTGAGTTCCTCTCATTTTTCTTCTCCACTAGCCTTGAGTGCTTTGGATGGAGGTGGTAAGATCTTCACTCATTTTCTCTATTACTTGGTTAAGCTAGCACATTACTATTTTGTAGTGTTTTGGTGTAATTTGCTTGTATTTCATTCTTTATCATTTTATTTGTATATCATGGAAAACTTGGCTGTCTATGGAGGTGGAAACACCAAAATGGGGGTCTGATTGAGGCAGACCCCTAAACAACCCTCCAACATTTTCTCTCTTTTTTGTGTGCAGGTGGAGAGATCTTGGAGCAAGCAAGCAAAAAGGTTATCGTGTGAGATCATCTTCATCACCCTTGCGGTAATATACTTCCTTTATCACATTCGTCTTTTTGTTTCATATTTCATAGTCTTATTCTACACGTTTAAAAACTCGCAACTAAAATGTTAGTCCACTTTTTAGAGGTTAGATCTTGTCTCCTTGGTTTTCTGGCCCTACAGATGCCAACACGTCGTGCTGTCATCCTAGAACTGTGCTTTTGTCCTCTGAAAGAGAACTATTTGAGATACAAAGTTGACCCTAAGAACCAACTCGCCTAGTCTCCTTTCAACACTCAAGTTTGCAGAGTGATCGAAGGACCCCACAGTTCTGGTCATTCTCATCCCACCTATCTTGACATTCCCTTAAACTGAGGTAAGTTAGGGTAGCCTACTACTCTCAGCCTTTCCTGACCTAGGGCCTTGCAGTGGTTGGTTCCCCTCTCTTACACCAAGAACAAATAAAACCTCTTCAAATAAGAATAAAATAAATAATAAAATAAAATAAAATAATTCTTAAGTAAATAAAATATTTTTACAACTATTTTTTCTTGGTATTATATATATGTATACTTGTGTTTGTATATATCATGTAATACCCCTCCGTTTTGATTCTTGTTCAAGTTGCTTTATGCTACGTTTGGTTGCAATTACTTTGATACTGGATACATTTTGTTATGATGTTTTGATCGTTACTATTGAGTGACAACTATTATTGTGGGATATAGTTATCTGATTTTGTTTCACATGCATTATGGATTAATGATGTTGTAGAGTTAACATGGGATGTTATTATGAGATTACTGGATTATGATGGAAGTGTCAGTTTCAATGAGTGTATTGGTGAAGAGGACGGTTTCACATCACTCGCTTGCGAGTGCCCTACGAATGCGTAATTCCTTTTTCACGGTGTATATTATATGCTAGATATATTGTATGATGTTGTTTACTTGGTTGCAGGATTGCAGGTATATGACATTGACTCCACCTGGTTTCACATGTTTGAGCGTGTCGATCCAACGGTTAAGTTGAACGAGAGATAGTAGCTAGGTAGAATGTGTCAAGTTTACACCCTAGCCTTAGTATGTCATCAGTGGTGTGTGTCGAGTTATTGTCTGTCTTGTTTTAATGTTATTTAATTTTGAAGGATTATTGATTTGGAAATAGATATTTAGAATAATTGCATTTAAATCATGTTGATGGTTATTTAATTTAAATAATGCAATGTGAATAAAAGTTTATATTTAAATTAATTAATTATATTTAAATTATTTAATTAATTAAATTTAATCCAAGGGGGTTGAGTTTAGTTATTAAATAATTAAATTAATTAATTAAACGTGATGCAAGAGAATGAAAGGAAATAAAAGAATTAAAATTAAATTTGGAATTTAATTTCAACGTGTGGGAATTAAATTAGAAATTGTAATTAAATGTTTATTTGGAAATTGGTTGCAACTTTGGAAATTAATTTATTATTTGAAATTGCATTTTAAATTGAAAGTGGGTTTTCGAAAAGTGAAATTGAAATTGAAATTGAAATATCTAATTTGCATGTAATGTGAATTAGGGTTGTAAAAATTAAAATTGAAATTGAAATTGAAATATCTAATTTGCATGTAATGTGAATTAGGGTTGTATTAGGTATTTTTGATTTATAAAGAATACATGTTTTAATTTTAGGGCAGAAAAGTCTTTAGGAAAATACATTTTTACAGCAGGGAAGAAATTTTGGAAAATTTGCACAAGGGTTTGAAGAAAGTTTGATTGTAGAATTGATTGAAGGAAATATTGTTTGTATTTGTTGGATTTTGGATTGGATTCATTGGAGGATTGAAGAAAATTCAGGAAATCCTTGGAGGAGGCTTGCATCATAAATTCATCTCTTCCTGTAGCTTCTTGTACCAGGTTTTCCTCTTTGTGTTTTATTGTTCTTGATTGTTTTCTTTAAAATAGTAATGATTAAAGATTTGTTTGTTAAATCTGTTTTAGAAAATAAATTTGATATTAGAAGAAAAGAATTAAACAAATTTACAGCCTTTGCTTGTGAAAATTCTTGAGTGAAAATTGTGAAAACCTTAGTTGAATTTAAATTATTTGGGGAAATCGATTTTGTTGTTATTGAAATTAAACATAGAGATTGAACAATGCATTTAGAATGTTTTTAGAAAATGAAACCTTCTGTTTATTATTAAAAAATGGATTTTAAAATCTGCAGTATAGTTATATTTTTCATGGTAAAATGGTCTGGTTGCGTCGCCTATAACTTCACTTACACAAACTAGATTGTCAGGAAATTTAAAAGGTTTTTGCATTTTGAAATTTTTTTATCCTTGTCAAAAAATCGCAAATACCCAGATCGTAGTTTTTGAGTTATACTTGAAACATGAGACTGCTGTTAAGTTATTTTCCCATGGCTGCTTTGAAAATAAAATAATAATAAATTGATATTTATAAATATTAATATTTTATGTATTGTTATTATAATATCAAAATATTATTTAATAATATTTTATATTATAATTTATAATACTAAAGTATTATATTTATTTATATTATTTTAAATAAAATTTGTATATTAGATTAGTGGAATTAAAATTATAAACATATGGGAAATTATTGTTATTTTAAAATGGCATGTTAAAGTTTAATTGAAAGAGTTAAATATTTGATTTAAAGAATGCAATATATTATTGAATAGAGATTTAAAAATGGATTGATTAGTGTATATGGAAAATGGATAGAGAAACAATATGTTATTATATTAAAGTGATTGAATGTTTTAAATAGAAAATTGAATGAGATGTAAGATTTGGTTAAGAAATGGAAAGAGTTTACTTGCATGGATTTGTGTCGATTTAAAAGTAAATTAAGAAGTTGTTTTATTGATGAGCCAATCAATTATGTTATTTATTAATTTCTATTTAGATTAATTGAATCATTGTGATTGGATTATGAAAGAGATATGGATTTAGTATATCCAAAAGTAGTATCTTCCTCATGATTATCTTAAAGGATTTAATTCTTTGTATTCAGTAAAGGGAAGTAAGTTTAATTGTTTTAGATTTCCAATAATGAAAAAGGAAATAGAGGTTATGATTATTTTAGATGATCTAGTTATCATGTCTTTGACTTTGTCAACACTACCTATTGAATGAGTATGGATTTAGGAAATCCAAATATTAGATTTGATTGATGACTTGAATGCTTTTGTTGCTATGTCGTCAAGTTGCATTGTTGGTTTTGGGATTGAGTGTTAATCCCAAAATATAAGTCTTTCATAAGATCTTAGAGGATAAGGGTTGAATCTTTTTGCCATCCAGTTGTTTTCCCTTGGGTAGTGCTTGGCGTCTTTTCAGTTTTACCCGATTTTCACGAACGGGGATGTTTGCACTTCATTGGTTTAGGAGCGGATTATGGGATCTGTCTCCTTGTATGGAGTGACCTTGTTATGTGGTTTCATCTTGTTGCCTCCTATAAAAGGAGTGGACTATGTGTTGTTGCCTCCAAGATGTTTGGAGTGAGTTTCTATTATTTGTATCCTCCTTGTGTTGGAGTGGATTATGGTGCCTAGTTGGTATGCACTTGTGTTTCCCTTGGTGGATTATTTGGGTGTGTGTTGTCGAATAGAAAGGTGGATTTTGTTAGGGGCCGAAGCCCAAAGTGGTAAACCGGGTAACCTTCAGAAGTGAGTTAATCAAGTGATAATTAAATTAATATAGTTAGATGATTAGGATGCAGTTCATACTAATTAAGATAATTTAATCCTCACTCATAGACACAAGGGCTTGTTTAGACTTGGGATGAGTGAGAAGGCCTGGAATGACAAGATCAACTATCCTGTTCTTGCGAGAGGTAGTTGATTCCGCATAAGTGAGTATGAGTGCTGAGATTCGGTTGAGGCCACCAGGATTACTTGTGCCGGAGCCTATGAAGAATGCCTAGAGGAGATCTTATGACAAACCTTGTGATGACACTCTATCTAGGATAACTGTTGTTAATTGTTTTATGTGTATGGTTCTGTGAACATACTTGATCTACTTTATGTCTAGAAACAATGTGACCTATGTCAGTGATGTTTGATTTGTACTTATGTTGTACTTGAGTTGAACTGAATTTGTACTTATTGATGACATTTATTTGGTTATGTCAATTTGAGTCAGTATGAGTCTGCCTTTGGTTAGAGGTAGTAGAATCTTTGTCCATGTTACTTTGTTACTATCTCCTAGCATGGGGGGTCGGCCTTCGGGTACCACATTGATAGGGTGGAACATACACCAAAACCGTTGGATCCCCATCTATCTTTAGTACTTGGTGGCGAGACATCTAGATGGACAGCTCGAGTTCTTGTGTTATTCTTGTATTGTAATATTTTAACTTGTATAAGTTATTTTATCCCTCTTATGTTTATGAGGTGGAATTATGTAATTGTAATCTTATGTACTATTGCTTCATTCTAGGAATGAGTGATGTAACTATTGGATTAAGATAATGATTATGAGATTGTATCTTGGTTGATTATCTTATTATGTTATGTAGTATTCTTATGATGTATGATGTTTATTTCATTAAGTTTATAAGGTTATGGTTATATGTAATATGTATGTGTGAGTTTAAGTAATCCTAACCTTGTAGCCTTGAGGTTGTTGTTAACTAGTAAGTGAATGTGTATGTTAAATGCACTTTATAAAAAAAAAAAATTAATTCGCTTAAGACGTTAATTGCAACTTCCTTTAGGGTTGCAAGGTGGGGCATTACATATCATTTATTTCAATATGTATATATTGTCAGTTATCATTTATGTCAACACTAAAGGGTGTTGTTTTGTCACTTATGTCAACACTGATGGTTGTCATTGATGGAGATTGTTGGCGCCAAAGTAATTTATTGTTAGTCTTTGGCATATTCAATTTGGGCTTACATTGGTTGGATGCCATGCCTTATAAAAGAAGAGACAAGTTGAAGAAGTTCATGGTTGGATGTCATGCCTTATCAATGAAGAGAAGAGTTGAAGAAGTTCATGGTTGGATTTCATGTCTTATCAAAGAAGAGAAGTGTTGAAGAAGTTCATGTCATGCCTTGTCAAGGAAGTATTATTGTTGATCTTCATATAATGTATTATTACTAACAACATAGTTGTCTTCATGATAATATATTAAGATGAGGATTAAAATCATGACTAATGTTGGAGAGATGATCGACAATATGTATCATTCTCTCTCCTAAATTTCTTGATAATGTATGTGTTGCTAAAAGGAATTTCTAGTCTGCAAGTTGCACAAATGTTTCTAGTTTAGGAAGTTGCATTGAAGTCTGTTTGGGAGAATACTCCACATTCCTCCACTGTTTAGTTCTATTCTTGTGGTTTGGTACTCAATGTTAGTGCTATGTTTATATTGCACTCCTATCTTTCTAGGTCACCTGTGTTTCCGAGGAGGTTCCCTTGAATTGCAGTAGGTTGGTAGTGTGCTAGTTGTTTGGACTATTTTGAGAAATGCTTTACATTTATCAATATTGATGTCTCTGCTCCTACGGCTTGGTGAATGTGTTAATTTTTTTTGTGAAATGTATTAGTTGTAATGCCATATGATGAAGTGGTCTGCAAGTTTTTCTACAAATTTTACATCATCTAATTACGTATTCTATATTTCCTAAGCAATTTTTTTTTGTAACTATTTGGTTTGCGGTGGCTATTGATTACATGGAAGTATGAAAGAAGTTTATGGAAATGATGTTGGATGTTAAAGGTACATCCCTATGTGATCCATATGTTTTTAATTTCCCATTTTTGTGTCACATTAAGTCTTGAGTTGGCTTTCTAGGTTATTTGTGGATATCTGGCCGATAGGGCATGTTCCTTTGCTTGGGCTGTGTGCTTGGGGGGTTGCACCAACAATGGAAGATGTGTCATGGTATTTTTGGGTCCTGACCTATCCTATTTAGGACCACATCAAGTAAACTCAATTGAAAGAGTGTTTATGACTTGACTAGTTATGTGCTTCAATGTCTCATCCACATGCTTCCTTGATGCCGACTTAAGTTGATGTGCACCTACATGTTAATCATCTTGGATCACATTGAAATAAGTGTTAAGATTGTTTTTGGTTCTCTCCATCCTCGAGATAGGACCACATCATGCTTTGGTGGTCGACCAATTGAATTTATTATTTATTCTCTCTGGCCAACCTAATTGAAGAACCAAAGTGTTTGATGGATATAAATGAAAGATCATTCCAGATGCAAATTGAATGAAGAAATCTACAAGTGTGAAAAAGTCATTGAATGAGCTATATTGAATATCCAACAAAGATAGTTTTAAATATTTTGAAAGGAAAGATAAATTATGCTTGAACACCTCAGTCAACAAAGAGTTGTGTTAAAAATATTTGCAATTCTCTTATATATATATTTTGTATCCTTCTCTGAGATAGTAAATCTCATTAGGTCCTCTGTATCTTGCTCTTTGAGTTGGTTGGTACTTCAGTGTTGCAAGTCCTTTTGTATCTTTCTCTGATTCAGTGAGCCTTCTTGCAAGTATTTTGGTAGTGAGCCTTATATTGTGAGTTAACTTTCATTGTGTTTTTTCCCTCATTGGGTCTTCCACATAAATTCGGTGTCTCTTTGTGCATGTGTGTTCTTTCAAACAAGGATGTGACATAGAGAATGAACATGAAATCCATCCTCTCTTGGAAAAAACATCATGAGAAGAAACTAAAGGAATAGGGTACCAATATCCTCCACCTTTACATCAAACATTTGTCCCACCAAAAAAGAAATAAAAAAGTCCATGGTCCTATTAAGAAGTTACAATTCTTGCATCCTATAACCAAGACTGAATAGGCCTTAGACACACTTTTCAAACTAGGATACATTACATTACCAACCATTTGTGATCGAAAAGATAAGAAAGGAAAGATTACAAATACATCTTACTGTTTATATCATAGAATACTCAAGGACATCTTACTAATAAATGTCGTACGTTAAAAAAGAAATTAAGATAATGTGATCCTTATGGTGATCAAATTGAACGCATGATAGATTAAAATTCATTTAATTTTCTCCTTCCCATATGGTAGCTTTAGTATCATAAAATACTCACTACCATACATGGGGGTATAAACTTGTCTTTATGCAATCATCTTTTATTTTACAAGGAGAAGCATGCCATAATCCATTTGGCTCACCTTTTTCCTTACACTCGGGGGGAAAGGGGTTAAGTAGCCTTGTGTTGGGTGCATTACTTTTGGAGATCCCTTTATTTCTCATTAAAACTTTAGTGTATCAAGTACACTAACATTTTAAGGGGGGGGGGAATATAGTTCCCCATTCATTGTTTGCATTAGAAATTTCCCCTTCTTAGTGATGATAGCATACATCGCCTAGGAAGTGTGGTCTTCTTGATTTATGTGAGTGTCTCTTTGGTGGTGATATTGGGATTGATTTCCTCTAATATTGTGACATTTTCTTGGAATATAACATTCCCCTTGGTGTTAATACTATGGTTATTATTCCCTAAGGTGTGAGTTTCTATTCCATGACTTGTCCTCTCCTAGTGGTGATGTCATGTGTGATATTCCCTAAGGTGTGACCTTTCATGTATTGAGAAAAGCCCCTTTGTTATTTTTGTAAATCACCTTTTGTGGTGTTGTTGTTATAACACCCCTTGAGGGTTTAGTCTTATCCTATCATCGTTTATGCACCCCCTGAGGTGAGTTTTATTTTTCCCTCAAGATGTTAAACTTTTTGTACCCCTTGAGGTGAGTTTTGTTCATCCCTTGAGATGTTAAACTTTGTGCACCCCCTAAGGTGATTTTTGTTCATTCCCCAAGACATTAAAATTTGTACACCCCTTGAGGTGATTTTTTTTGGTCCCTTAAGATGTTAAAATTTGTGCACCCCTCGAGGTGAATTTTGTTCATCCCCCATGACGTTAAACTTTGTGCACTGCCTGAGGTGATTTTTATGTTCTCCCTAAAGAAATATGTTGCAAGATAGTTCATGGTTTCAACACAATGGAGATTGTTAGGTCATGAACTTGAGCACCTTTTTTTTAACATGACCACCTAGAATAACATATAACTTGCTTGCTAGTGGAGCCATGTATTTCATGAGTGATGTGGTATAACACAATTTTCTAGTCCTCATCGGATCATTCATTTGTTTGATGGATGGTGTTTGGAATTTGAGATAATTTAAGATTGAGGTATCTTTGCCTTACCAACTTAAACCCCTTTAGTAATAACATTATGTTGTGTGTCTTTCAAGTGTGTATCCTTCATGTTTACGTCATGTTTTTTTTCATTCCATCATCATCTTTATGTTCCATCTCACCATGTGTTTTCATTATGTATGCTTCATGTTTTTCAACATGTATGTTTGTGTATGTCATCTTGTTGCATTTTATACATAAGATTGTTCCTTTGTGATTATGTTGGCTTGCCATGGGATCTTGGATACTGGGGGCTTGATCACCCCCTAGATTCTTAGTTATCCTATCTCTTCAATATTTGGATAATTGGACCCCTCTTGACATATTTTTTTTTACTTTAGTGAGTTTGAGCGTAAGTTCACACTCTCACTAAAGTGGGGGATAAATGAAGCATCAAAAATTGTAACCCTTGACAATTTCACATTAGGTTTTTCTCCCCCTAGATTATTGAGCCTAATTGGGTCACTAATTTCCTAAATTATGCATTCTATATAGCCCATTTGCACCACTTTACAAGAAATTGTAAGCATTAAAAAATCCATAGATAATTAATATTTTGCATCTAACACTTAATTGTTGGAAAAAGGCTACACTGAGAGGGGGGGGGGGTGAATCAATGTTGTGCAAAAATTGACTTTATTAACCTTTATCTTCAAAGCATTAACAACATTCAACCATAATGCATAAACATGAAGAAATTAACACAAGGATTTTTACGTGGAAACCCTCATAGGGGAAAACCACTGTGGATGGACAATCCACAATGTAATCTGAGTATACTCAAATGAAGTTTATAGTAAAGGGAATGCACTTTCATTCAAGGACACTGCCTAGAGCTCACTGCTCAAAGGGAAGGCTCATTTCCTTACAAAGAAAATCAGATTAAAACCATTTGAGAGTTTGAACTAAGAAATATAGCATCTACATATCCTCGATTATAGTTTTGATTGGGCACAATATTCGATCTTTTGTCCTACAAACTGATTTTTCACTTCTGCTCTATTCTTCTCACACTCACAACACAAATTCTCTATGCACAAGTGAAACTATGCATTATCGCTCTTCTGCTATGCTCTAATTCACAATTCCCACCAGCACACACTTCATACGTACATCAAAATGATACAGATGATCTTATATATATCCACAACTTAGAATTCAATTAGAATATGTCGACTCCAATAGAACAAAGAGATATTTACATTTGTTGGCTCAAATCATGAATAATATGTAATGTGTATCCACAACAATCGGCCACAACTTGGTTAGGACCCAAAAAAATATGTACAAACACAAAAATACTTAACCAATTACTTTCGATACATCCACGACATGATATATTGATGAAGTCGACTCCAATACTGGTAAAATAAAGAATTAGTCAACCAAATCTTCTAACTTCCACATGAATCGATACGAGCCACTACACTTCAATAGTAATAGAGATAATATACCAAAACATTTTTCCTGAGATGCGCAACATAAAACAATAACAAAAAATCTTCATATAGATCGATGAACACTGAGTTATCGGATGCCCTTTTCTTCCTTTTCAATCTTCAATCTATCTACCATTGTGATTGAATGATGATATGTGTATCTGATCATCGATTAGGGTTGCCATCAATGAAAAAACCAAATGATAGTAGCAGTGTCTCTTGCCAACAATCTCCCCCCTTTGGCATTGATGTCAACACTTAGTGAAAAATGACTAAGTATCAGATTAGTACCAAGATAAACTACACTGCCATCGCCAAAATTTCAAAAATATAATTGTCCCCTTGAGATGATTATGCATTTTTCACTCCACTATTCTCCCCCATTGACATCAATGGAAAAGGCAGGGATCACATACCAAAAATGGATCAATCAAAAACTGCTATACAAAAATGCTTCTTTAACTTACATAAGCTGGAAAATGTCTACAAAATCTTTCTTTAGCTGGATTAGATTTGTGTCCCAAAATATTTTGAGACTCTCCAGGATAATTATGTGACCACAAATTAGGTAGGACTATGTCTACAGATTCTAAGTTGGTTGGATCACCAATTGCCATAGTGTCCTCTCCTTCCTTTAGAGTGCATGCCATTATCTCAATTTTTGGACCAATTATGCTTCTGAGTTCACATGTTCTCACAACAATTTTGTCATTCTCATGCTTCAAATTTTTTATTTTGCTAAGAAAAGACATCACTTCACCTTCTATCTTTCCAACACCACTAGTTAGAGGATCAAATGCTTCAAAAGTAGTACTTGACTATTTTTCCAGATCCTTGACCTTTTTCTCATTAGCTTCAATAAAAATTGAAAAAGAAAAACATGATTTGTAAATATTTCCACCTTCTGAAAAATCATTCTGTACATTCTTCACACATGTGGCTAAGATTATTTTATCTTTAACAATAATCTCTTTCATTCCACTAAAACTTTTGACATCAAATTATTTCTACACTTTCACCATAGCTAATTTTTCAAGTGACCCAAAGTGAGTACTAACTGAGTTGATAAGCTTTTTCAATTCACTAGAGGAGGAACCTGTTAGATCTTTCACATAAGAGGATATTATCTTTTCCAATACTCGAAATGCAAGATTTAGTAGTTAACTCTCTTCAATGTGTGACTTCAGTAGCTCTTCTCTGGATTTTTCTTGAGAAAGTGATGCTACTTTCATCTTCTAGATAGGACTCAATGTAGATAGGTCAATAGGACTTTCAATTAGTTCAGCATCAAACTCTTCATTCTGTTCTACCAAGAATTGATTCACTGCCTCAGTAGTGTCTCTTGCCTCAATTGGAATTTCTTTTACATCATCTTTCTTCTCTTCAACTATTACTTCCATAGTTGTAAGTTTTGGCTTGACTCCAAATATCTCTGCTTTCTCAACTAATACATTTTTAGGTATCTCAACTTCCATAGGAATTTTTGAGTTGTCCTCTACAGGAGGAGTCTATGAATCCTTAGCTATATCAAAATTTTCCTCTTTTTCTTCCTTTACCGGACCATATGGGGCATCATCAACATGTGTTTCCTCAGCTACAACATCAATTCTATCATTTAGTAGTATCTCCATCAGGATTTTCTCAATTTCTTTTGTAAATTCATTGGTTAGACTAACCATTAGCTTATTCACCCTTGTCTTGATTTTAAATTTCCTTTTGGATTTATTCAAGAGTGCCTGCATGTCTTCCATAGATATTTCCAGACACAATTCTAAAAGAATCCTTTCTCTCATCTGCTCTTCTTCTGTTCTAGCATTGAGTCTCGTCATTTCCAGAATTCCATATAGACTTTTGGGTAGATTAGGCATTATTTCAATCAAAACTTTATTGAAAATATTCATATTTTTTATTGTTGCTTCTTCAAGATTTATTTTATCAAATTCACCAAAAGAATTATACCATTTATGGAGTGGCTTGAGATTTCCATTCTTAATCAAATCCTTTTCTACTTCTTCTACCGACATATCTGAATTGTCAATTTTAACCTTCTACTTTGCCTAATCATTTTTGTCTTTTGTACTAGTTGAAGCCTTGGTGCCTTGATGTTTGATTTCCCTGACTTCTTCATCAGACTCTGTCACTTCATCCTCTGAAACTGCCACATAGATTCTTTTCCTCTTATCTTTCTTCCTTTTTGCTTCTTTGCTAGATCCCTTGGATTCAATTTTCACAGGGATTAATTTTTTTGTAGGGGTTGAATGGGATGCAGAGCTTCTAGTAGATCTAGCTCAGCCAAATGGTATTGTTGGACCAGTTGATTGAGTTTTTTTTTCCTCCTTAGCTTCTTATTTTGCTTCTTTGGCTTCTTCCCTTTTCTTTCTGGCTTCCTTTAAATTATCTGTGGATATGCCCAAACTTTCTGCAAGAACTTTTACCTCTTTTTCAACTCTTTTAGTTACCATAGGTTTCCTAAGCTCGTTGTGAACCTGTATGTCCTCTTCAACATAGGTACCAAACCTCTCTTATTGGATCCAAAGGTTTACTTAGTAAGTGTCGTGCATACATATCCAAAATGTTTTCTTCAACTTCATACCCCATAGGCATGATCCAGATTGTTCAAGGATCAACAACTTCCATCATACATTAATCAACATCTACCATGAAGAAAATTGTATCCTTGTACTTCTCTACAATGGAGGTGGAAATCCTTTCTCTGGCTTGCATCATAGTCTGAAAACTTTTGAAGTATCCCTAGATAGTGGCATTCTTTGTCTTAGAGTCTACATATTTGTGAAAGAGATCTCTAATTTGAGCAGCTACTTGTATACCATTTTTCCAGTGAATCTTTCCGAATCCTGGAACTTCACCCATGAAATAAAATAATAAGCACAAAATAAAGTTACCATAATTGAAAGGGCTTTTCTTGTCTTTCTTAATATTTGCAATATTTTCCATTAGTTGACTCCTCAATAGCTCACAAAGATCATAATTTGCATTTTCTTTCACCATCTGATAGGTGGCATAAATTGTTGTACCAGACATAAAGTTGTCTTGGCTGGAATGATAAATCTTTTACCCAATAAGCATAGATGCAAATTTGACATTTATATCAACAATGTTATGAATTTTCATTTCCCTTCTATCATATGTAGAGCCTGTAGCATCAATGACTGTTTGATTTTTCACAAATTTCAGAATTGGTAGTCCACCAGAAGAGTTTAGACCTATTACAACACTAATAGATTCCTTTGTTATTTTGAATGGTATGCTTAACCACATGAATTAATCATGGACCCAACTCAGAACATAACAAACCCATTCTGACTCTTCAAACACGATAAATTTGATAATTTGTGTAAACTTCTTTGCTTCTAGGATTTTATGTTCTGGTTTCACACAATAATCTTCACCTATGATGTGATTATTATACAAATTTAGTAGTTTTTAACTTCTTATCTCTTCAATATTCACATGAATATAAACCCTAATATCCTCTATGTGTAACACTCCATGCGGAACAGACGAAAATGATCATAATGGATTAGTCTCAAGAGACTTGTAAGGATGCCATTTAAATTTGGGATGAGGTCTATCCTTGACTTTGACTACAAGATGAGTATTCATTTTGAATAAATCAAAAATTTGTAGAGTTTTCTGATAAATACCTTTTTGGTCAGATCAAAATTTGATTGTCGAATCACTTCCACACTTGAATTTCACCTCAATTAGCCAGAATTCACCTTAGAGCTCTCCAAACTTATTTTCTCAAAAATACAAAGTGACAAATGAAGAATATAAAGAATTTTTATCACTTGAATACCTAACCCTTTTGTCACAATAAATTCTTTTACGCTAATTCATCCGGTTACCCTATTTTATGCACTATGACAGATAAATCATTCGTGGACCTCCAATACGACATACCACTTCATCTAGTGAGTTCAATAGAGTCTATTGAGAATCTATGCACCTTCTGTATACATCCACATCCAGTGTCAATTACCGGTTAGGGGGTTAAAATATTTTCTTGACAACTCCCCCTAGGCCAAAGGCCTGAGACTAATTCCTAGAGGAATTACCAAAAACAGGTTTTGGTGCTCGCATATTTTCTTCAACAAAGGGATTTTTCTTCACCCATTTCTTCTGCATTTGTTGTCTGACCACATCTGTAGTGATTTTTCCTTTTCCTTTTCCTTTGATATCCTTCTGCATGTTTTTATTTTGATTTACCATACCTTTTCTGGTCCAATAGAATGTAGCAATTTTCCCAATTTTGTTACATTTATAGCACACAACATTTCTCTGTCTAGACCAATTGTTCCATTGATTTCCTCTTGATCTGCACTGGTTAGCAGTATGGCCAAGTCTATTTCATATATAGCATCTGATATTTCTATGAAATTGATTCATCAAATTTCTATATGCATTTGACTTATGACCAACCTTATGACAATTAAAGCACTAACCTGAGAATGATGAACCACTTGATTTAATTCTACTTCTACATTGAGTAGCCATGTGTCCAAATTTATTGGAACTGATATAGTATCCATTAAATCTATGAGCATTAGGTTGCCTTACCATACACCTTCTATATTTGTGCATTTCATTTCCTTCCTTGAATCTCCTTTGTCCAGATCTTTAACTTTCTCCTTCTTCATATCCAAGACCTCTCTTATCACCATTAGTCCTCTGACCTTTAATCAATTCAGAAAGCTTGGATAAGATAACTTTAAACTTCTCCTTGTACTCATTTTCAGTAGCAAGTTCATTTCTGAGATCATCCATCTGCTTTTCAAGTGCCTCTTCATTGTTTTTAGATTGTTCTAGTTCATCATCCAATCGGTTGCATACTTTAGATTTGTCTTTCAAGGACTGTGCTAGGTTCTCTTCATTATTCTTTCTGTCTTCAACCTCCTTGGTCATCTTCATCATGATAGATTCCAATTCATGCTTTAGGACTATATTATCTCTGGTAAGCTTTTCACATTCTTCTATATTTTCCTTTAGGGCTTGACTAAGTTGTTCTTCTTCAATGCCCTAACTCTCATTTTTCTTAATCTGATCAAAAATTTCCTTTCTGTTCTCTCTAGACTTATTGATTGTGTCTTTCAAAGATTCAATGAATTTCTCTGCATCACTGAGATTTTCTTGTAATTTATGAACTTTAGCCTTTGACTAATCAAGATCATCTAGGGCCACCAAAAGTTGTTGTTGAAGACTATTTGAATCCATTGCAACACCTTCCAAGATCTCCCCAAGCTGTTAGACTTCTTCAAAGGAACTAGCTTTGATACCAATTGTTGGAAACAAGCTACACTAAGAGGGGGGGTGAATCAATGTTGTGAAAAATTGAACTTTATTATCCTTTATCTTCAAAGCATTAACAACATTCAACCATAATAAATAAACATGAAGAAAATGAACACAAAACCATAACACAAGGATTTTTACGTGGAAACCCTGTTAGGGGAAAAACCACGATGGATGGCCAATCGACAATTTAATATGAGTACAAATGAAGTTTATAGTAATGAGAATGCACTTGCATTTAGGCACACTTCCTAGAGCTCACTGCTCAAAGGGAAGGCTCACTAGCTTACAAATAAAATCAGATTAAAACCATCTGAGAGTTTGAACTAAGAAAGATAGCATCTACATATGCCTGATTATAGTTCCAATTAGGCATAATATTCAATCCTCTGTCCTACAGATTGATTCTACACTTCTTCTTTATTCTGCTCACACTCACAACACAAATTCTCTATGCGCAAGTGAAAATATGCATTATTGCTATTCTTCTCTGCTCTAATTCATAATTCACACCAACACACACTTCATACATACATCAAAATGATACGAACAATCTTATATATATATCTGCAAATTAGAATTCAAATACAATATGTTGGCTCCAATAGAACAAAGAGATATTTACATCCGTTGGCTCAAATTTTGAATAATATGTAATGTGTATCCACAATGGTTGGCCACAACTTGGCTAGTACCCAATTACTTTCCATACATCCATGACATGATATATTGATGAAGTCGGCTCCAATACTAGTAAAAAAGAGAATTAGTCAACCAAATCTTCTAACTTCCACATGAATCAATACGAGCCATTGCACTTCAATAGTAACAAAGATAATATACCAAAAAACATTTCTTGAGATGCACAACACAAAACAATAACATAAAATCTTCATACAGATTGATGAACACTGAGTTATCAGATGCCCTGTTCTTCCTTGTGAATCTTCAATTTGTTTGCTGGTGTGATCGAATGATGATATGCGTATCTAATCATTGACTAGGGTTTCCATCAATGACAACACCAAATGATAGTAGCAGTGGCTCTTAACAACATTAATGTCTTGGAAAATAGAGCCATAACCCATTCACCCTAGGGCGTATGGGTCCCCCTCTTTTTTTGGGACCAATTTTGTATATGTTGGTGTTGACATTTTAACATTCAAAATTCAAGAACTGTAAATGTCGGCTATCAGTATTTATTTTTTGGGAAATTACTATAAATACCTAGTTATTGCATCATTGTAAAATCATCTAAAAATTTATATTGAAAAAATTATGCTCAAGAGCACTATTAAGCAAGTCAAAAGAAAAATTTCAAATCTTTATTGTAGTAGTTCAAGATCCTAACATCATGTCAAATCCTATGCGAATTTAAGTGTGTTCATGTTATCATTGTTTTATAAAGGCTAACACTTTTGTAGGTCTCCAAAGTATTCAAGCAAATCAAGAAAGCAAGATCCAAGACCTTGAGGTGATGTGTATGACTTCAATCCTTCAAGGAAGCCATTGAAGGGTGGTGAGTTGTAGCACTTGGTTATTTCATCATTCCTTCCTATCTGTTATCATTTTATCATTGAAATTGCCATTGTGGAAGTAGAAACACTAACCCAAAGTTTGACTAAGGAAATCCCATAAATGGCACAAAATCTCTTCTCTTTCTGAATTTGCAGATTTCAGGTTTGAAGAGGATTGAAGGAAGCTTGAAGATAAATTATTCATTGTTGTAATTGAAGCCCTAAATCTTGTCAACCCATGGAAACTCACTTATAGAATTATCCGACAGTGTTCCAAAAAATTTGTAACTAGGAATCAGAAGCTCAGATATGTCATCAGAGGACCTCAAAAATAGAGCAAGAGTAGCATAAAAGTACCCATTCACCTTAGGGAATTTTTTTCCTCATATAGTGATTATAACCAACTTTTCAGGATAGGTACACAATCCTCTGCAGTTCCCAGATTTTCCTACAAGTTACTATTTCAGTTTGTTAATTTTGGATTATTGCATTTTACATATTAGGTCACATAGTCTAATTAGGTTAATAATAGAAAATCAATTCCAAATCATTCCAAGACTTAATAAGATGAAGATTCATGTCTGATTTTCTCACCTTCATGGTTGAAAGTCAATATACTCACTTTATTGATCTCCATTTTACTGAAACATAAGAAAATAACCAACAAACACCCAAGATTGAATCCTAGATTTACATATTAGACCTAGGGTTCCTATTTTTCTTTATTTCAATAGCATAAATTATTTCTTTGGGAAATTTATTTGAAGATTTACCATAAGCATGAAAACATAACATTTAAAAGGAAGAGCCTCAAAACTAGCTATTGAATTAAATTCATACTTCCTAATCTAGTACCTATAGAATAAAGTAAACATTTATTAAGATCAATTTCCACATGGATATGATATTAATTGATTACCTTTTTCTCTACCATGTGATGAGAAGGGCCCAAGGTTTTCATCAATAAAATTTAAAATATTTGGTTTCCATAATTCAATTAAAAGACAAAGAAGTTGAAACTAGACCCAAATCTTAAATGGGAGATCCTCAACCATATAGAATGTCACAAACTAAGGCTTAATTAACAAATCAACTTGATTATAAATGTAAGGTCCTCCCTCAAAGCAAAATTCTAATAATCTATTCTTAAAAATACTATAAATAAGAAACTATTTGTAATTAATATAGCCTCCATATCCCCCTTTGGATTCCATGTACAATGCACCAAATTATCAAGGAAATGAAATATGGCTCTAAAATAAATTTACAAATAAAAAAATTCCCTAAAAAGTAATGAAAATCATCAACTAAACCTCTAAAGTAATGACCAAAATGGGATGAGCCTCACTTGTTTACAAACATCCATTAGATCAGGGATGATTATTAGCTCTTTAATCAAATCTGACTTCATGTATAGCCCGCATAAGAAAATTAAGAGAATTTGCATGACCTAAGGTTGTAGCATCACCAACTAAAAAAAATCCTTAAAATAAAAGTGAAAAGGATCCTTTGGGCCTCTTCATAGCCTACCATAGATAAGCCCCCAAGCTCTACGACCATACAAAACCCAATACCAAAAAGTGGAGAAAACTCCTGAAAAAATAAACCTTAGCAAAATAAATAAACTAGGACATAACACAATTAAAAAACCAATCCCCTAGAATCTACCCTCACATGCACAAGCATGCAATAGGATAAAAGTGCAGATTTTTGTCACACTTTCAACCAACTTATCAACACAAATAAATTTTAGTATTTCTAACAAAAAAAACAATTTTGGTCAAACATATGATCTAGTAAGATTCATTCTAGATAAGTTAGATATGTCCACAAATTTTTCAACTAAAATTGTTAGCTAAATGTATATGTATCACTATTTTGAGGCCAATTTACCAAAAAAATAAAATAATTTAAAAATCTTGATGTTTCAACAACTTTTATGCATGTAAATAACATTTTTTAAATGTAAAAACACCCTTTCGTAGATCCATTACTTTAGTTTTCATATATATTTTAATAGTTTAATTATTATTTATAATTTATTTTTTATTTTTACTAAAAGTAGGTTATCAACATAGAAATTAGGTTGATTACCATGTGAAGAAAATACTAAAACTTACTAAAAAAATGAAAAAATATGATGCACTAGATAAAATAATATATATCAAGATGGTATTGATTTTTATTATTTTAGATAAATAGTTAATATAAAAGTTGTCATCGAATAGAAAAACTATGTTTTAGTACACACACATTTTAATATTTATTTAAAAAATATATATTTATCAAAATTGGAAAAAAATATATCCATGCACTACAGTTTCAAGTTATAAATACACAAAAAAAAATTGAAGGGAAAAAAATTACTATATTAAGAACAATGTCTCATGTAACTTCACTTTTTAGCATTTTATCAACAACTAAATTACAATGTCAATTTATAAAAAACTATATTCAAATTTTTTTTAGCTTTTTCTCAAAAATAAAATAAATAAAATATACTAAAAAACACATTTTATTAATTTACATAATTTTAAAATTCAAAAACATATTCCAATTTTTAGTCATTCAAGTTTAAAAGTTGGATTACTGTTGGCTATTTCCTTTATAAAAGTGTGACACAACATTGTATTTTTACCCAATAGCCAACAACCCCACCCAAACAAGAGGAAAATCACACATGATAAAAAAACCTAACCACAAGTCCTTTTGTCAACTTCCATCACCATTATTTTTTTAAAATAATTTTTTCTCTTATTTTATCGTTTTAATATATTTTAAATAGTATTTTTCATTCTCAGTTTTCTTTCACACTCAATATTACATATATATAATTTATATATATTTAACTAATTTTTTTAAATTTTTTTTATAAATATAAATAATAGTGTTCTTTTCAACTTTTTATAAATGATTGAGTGTGATGACAAATATCACTATTAACTAAATTCATCCATATTTTTCCTACAAAATCTAAGAAATTTTAAAAACTTGATACTCATCCATAGTTGCATCCATAGTCATTCATTTACATATTGAAATCTAAATATAAGTTTCATACAAACTATATTTTAAATAAAAATATGATATTATACAAGCAACAAATGATATTTTTTGTTCAACTACTAGGGATACCATGATTAAGTTTCAGTCGAGTTTTTAAAAAGTCAAAATTTAGACACTTCTCAATAGATGTGTTGATGTGACAAGTTTCGTAATGAGTCACACCTCCAAACCTTAATTATATATAGATAAGAGGACAATCCACATTAAAAAATATATATTATAGGGGAAAGGACCCATGTACCTGAGCATGTTCCCATAGTTATAGAATTTGTTGATTTAATGCCCAATATTTTCATCAATATTGGACCAATAGTCATGACATTAAAGTTGTTAGTGTTGATGATGACTAGGGGAGAGGGGCCCATAGTAGCACACCCTATCTTTGGAGGTCCACGTGGACCAAAAATCTAAAATAAATTGCCTGCCATGTCACCCTACCACTTGTGCATCTACCAATTTTGCTTTTTTTTAAAATTTCCACCACTCTGCCACATGTCATATACTGATTGGTCCACGGTGTTCCTGACATACCCATTTTGGGGTCTACCTGACAATGGAGCGGGTTTGACTTCGGAGGCAATGCAAAATAAACCATGCGTTGGGTCAAATGGATGCATGCCATATAAACACTTTTCCACCCCAAACGTCTAGTTGAGAGCATTAATTGCATGCTACCCCCTTCGTTACCTCCACTGAGAAATTTTCCTTATGCATCCCTCTATAGTTTCTCGACCTGAGAAGTTTATAATTCAGAGATCAAGGTTCATTCAATGCTCCAAGTTATCACATATCTCACTCATTGTCATTCCTTTTATTTGTGTTTGTTCTAGAGTCTTCGTTTGGTTAGACACCCATACATGTTCGGCTCTCCACGATTCATTGTTTGGCTCTGCACGACTGATTGTTCAGCTCCACACTCTTGAAATCTCCCTTTCTCTTTTAGGTGAGGTTTTTACCTCACTAGGCTTGTAGCATTGTCTTTCATTTCAACAATATTCTATCATGCACTTATATTATTTTTTTCTTCATTGTACAAACTTTCACTATGCAAATTTCTCTTTATATTTGATTGCTTCTATGAAATATGAGAAGGGTTTCACTAATTTTCATTTCATGTATAGTCCTCCATGCACTTGTACTCTTCTATTCTTCATTGCACAAAGTTTTACTTTGCATTTTTCTTTTAATATTTGCTTTCTATTATGAAATATGAAAAGGGTTCCACTAATTATCATTTTGACAATATTCTGCCATGTACTTGTATTATTGTATTTACCATTGCACTATGATAAGGGTTTCACTAGTTTGCTATTTATATTTGACTGTTACTACAAAATATAGAAAGGGTTTGATTGGTTCTTATTTCAAGGGTTTTCTACCATGCACTTCTGTTCGTGTGTTCATCATTGCAAAAACATTAAATTTGCAATTTATTTTTACTATTTATTTTTTATTTTGAAATATGAAAATGGTTTCACTGGTATTCATTTCAAATATATTCTGTCATGCAATTGTAATGTTTTGTTCTTCATTGCACAATAATTCACTCTGCAATTTTCTTTTTATATTTGATTGTTACTACAAAATATGGAAAGGGTTTGAATGGTTCTCATTTCGAGGGTTTTTTGCCATGCACTTCTATTCATGTGTTTTTCATTGCACAAGCTTTAACTCTGAATTTTTTTTTAAATATTTGTTTGTTATTCCAAGATATGAAAATGGTTTCATTGGTTTTTATTTCGAAGAGATTCTGCCATGCAATTGTATTATTTTGATCTTCACTACACAATAAATCACTTTGCAATTTTCTTTTTATATTTCATCGTTACTATGAAATATGGAAATCATTTGACTGGTTCTCATTTAGAGGGTTTTCTGCGATTCACTTCTATTCATTTTTTCACCATTGCAAAAACATTAACTTTGAATTTTTTTTTTAATATTTGTTTGTTATTCTGAAATATTGAAATAGTTTCATTAGTTTTCATTTCGAAGACATTCATGCACTTGTATTATTTTTTTCTTCATTGCACAATAATTCACTCTGCAATTTTCTTTTTATATTTGGCTGTTACAACAAAATATGGAAAAGATTTGTCTAGTTCTTGTTTCAAGGATTTTCTAACATGTAATTCTATTTGTGTTTTCATCATTGGACAAATATTAACTCTATAATTTGTTTTTACTAAATATGAAAATGGTTTCATTGGTTTTCATTTCAAATATATTCTTCCATGCAATTGTATTATTCTATTCTTCATTGCACATTAAGTCACTCTGAAATTTTCTTTTTATATTTCAT
The DNA here is from genome assembly GCA_007115665.2 of Sequoiadendron giganteum. Lineage (NCBI taxonomy): Eukaryota > Viridiplantae > Streptophyta > Pinopsida > Cupressales > Cupressaceae > Sequoiadendron > Sequoiadendron giganteum. The sequence continues at coordinate 497,176,069 of CM021105.1, forward strand.
TATTACTACGAAACATGGAAAGGGTTTGACTAGTTCTCATTTCAAGGGTTTTTTGCAATGCACTTCTATTCGTGTGTTCATCATTGCACAAAAATTAACTCTACAAATTGTTTTTAATATTTATTTATTATTTTGAAACATGAAAATATACATATACGTATATATCTATATATCCACATGTATATCTATATCTATATGTATATATATATATATATATGTACATACATACTCTTATATATATCTATATATATCTACACACACACATACACACACACACACATATATATGTAATGCATACAGATATATTTATATTTAATGTATGTATATGTATATATATATATATAAATTTAATCTACTCTCTTTCCTATATATATGCCAACACATGTACATGGCATGAATTCAATTCTTATTGCCTACCACTAGTCAAGGAAAATCAACCATTCAGATGTGTCCCACTTTCCCAACAACACAAAACTCAAGAAAAATGAATTGTTCAGATGTGTCCCATTAGTCAAATTCTAGCATACAACTATTTCCAACTTCTCTTTTTCCACTTGCAACCACTAAAAAATAATGTGTTAAGGCCACCAAAATTTCTTGAGAAGAAAACAAGGATTTTATGCCATAAATACATACAAACTCTGTAATTGAAGGCACCAAAACAAGTTTTCAAATTGAAAAAGAAGGACAAAATTTAAAGACTCCAAACCAAACTAGCATTGAACATATAAAGAGATTTACAAATGAAAAAATGCATTAATATTGTTGGCGTAATTAATTATTTAACTACATTTTATTAAGTTTACTTAGGTTTTACTTAGGTAATAATTAGCTTACTTAATTAATAAGTAAGCTTTATTTAGTTGAGCTGTTTTTAGGTCAACATTAGGGGTGTAATTGATTATTTAATTACACTTTATTAAGTTTACTTAGGTAATAATTAGTTTACTTAATTAATAAGTAAAATTTATTTAGTTGAGTTGTTTTTAGGTCAACATTAGGGTTATGCATACATTTCTTTTATAAACCAATTCATCTCATTGTAATTTCTCAATTTTGAATAATATCAATTTGCACATCTTCATGAAAAACTCTTCTTTTTATTGTTTTTCTCTTATGTGGAAGGATTTTCTGGTTTGTATGTCTGATCTTTGTTTCTAACATGGTATTAGAGCCTTGATATGCAGCCCCTTCTCAGATTTTGGAGAAAATAATTGCAGAGTTCGTTCGGGATTCCTCAAGGGTTTCATGCTTTGAGTTCATTTATGTAGCATTTTGGATCAGATCGAGCATCTCCATTGGATTCAAAGTGCTAGAAAAATTCAAGATTGACTTTTATTTTACTGATTTTGGTCATCGTTGAAGAAATCTATGAGGGTTTCAAGCTCGGTGATTTTTTGCAAGCTCTGGGGGTAGCTGATTTTTCAAGGCACTTTGGACTCAAACAAAGGTCACCATTGCGTTTGCAATGGAAAAAAACCCTAAGAATGCTTGTCGTTTCATCGATTTTGGAGCACTTGGTTTCTAAGGCAAAATTTTTTGCCAGGGAAGCTATACAACCTCCCTGGCACACTCCTCGAGGCACAAACTTTAAAAAAATAAAAAAAATAAAAAAAATATTTAAAAAAAAGCGTAGCTAGTTCAGAAGGCTGGTGCCACCATCGCACCACCGGGCGGCCACTAGGAGGCCACCTACTGGCCGCTCAGGTCAGCGGCACCACCCAAAGGCCGTTGACCTTCTTAGCCCCTGCGGGCCTAGTTTGTTGCAGCCACGGTCCTATGGGGGACCGTGCACTCTGCGCCCAACCTTGACTTCTCCCAAGTCCCCTGCGTGGTCACATGGGTGACCAGGGGCTCCACCCTAGCCCCCTACCTGCCAGCCCCTGGTCACGCATAGGACTAGAGATCGAACCTTTTTTAGCCCCCTAGGCTACCTGCAGGCTGTATTGGCCAAATCAGAGCACTTTCACCAAATCAGGCACAACTTTTGCATACAAAGTTGGTTTTTCGCAAAGAAGATATCATTGGAAAGCTGGTTTTGAGCCCATTCTGTTGGTGTAGATTTTTTTTCCTGATTTTTCTCCAATTTTATTTTGTAGGTCCTTGAAATCAGATGAAGTATTTTTCTCTTCAGAGGGCATATCTTTTGACTCGGTTATCCTTTTTTTGCCATTTTCATGGCATTGGAAAGATGGTTCATTCTTCTACACAGATATGAGGTCCATTTTTATTAGGGAGGTAGTTGCAAAATTTGGTTTGTGCATGCACTCATTCTTTTCTTCTTGCACTAGGCGTACTTTTTCTCTCTTGTTTATGCATGTTTAACATACTCTCTTTTTGTAATCATTGGGTATTGTAATAAATGAATTCACATAAAGTTCCATCAAGGGGGTTTCTTGCATAATAACCTAATTAGAGTGTTTTTGCACTTTGATCTCATCTTGATTTTGATGACAACTCACATGGGTTGTATCTGGTTTCTTAGTTTTTTTTGGCCACATCTTGCTCTTTCTTGAATCATATCAGATTCATATCGGTTCATACTTTAGATTGAGAGCATATGGTTATTGATCTACATCGGGTCACATCTCAGTTTGAGGGCCACTAAATTTGTGGTTAATGTTCTAGAATCTTCATGGTACTTGCTCCTATGGATCAGTTTTAGTCACAGTTTGGCATCGACATCGAGATACACGGCTTCTAGATTCTTTCATCATATCATTCCCTCTTATGGGGGGAATCATTTTATCTACTATTGCTTCACAAATTCTAGGGTTGTTCCCATTTGTGAGTTTTCCAGTGTTTCGTGGCATCAGGTCTGCTATTTCTTTTTCATGATTCATTGAGTCAATCAATGATTATTATTTGGTTTCAATAGTAAACATAAGTATGTTTCCTTGCTTGTCAGATTTAGGTTCCAGTGATACTCCACAATGTTCTTCCAGTGCTTCTTTGTAGTAGGCCATCTTATTAAGGGGGGGGAGGGGGGGTTGTCCTACTGGGTTCTCTTTCTCTTTCTCTTTCATTGCATTTGTACATGGCTACCTGATTAGGCCTTGTTACTGGGAACCATTCATGATTTCTTGCATTCATCTTAGTTTTAGGTTCATTCTTTTTTTAGTCTCCCTATGTTGCACTTAAGAGAGGGTGTTGGTGTAATTAATTATTTAATTACACTTTATTATGTTTACTTAGGTTTTACTCAGGTAATAATTAGTTTACTTAATTAATAAGTAAACTTTATTTAGTTGAGCTATTTTTAGGTCAACATTAGGGTTATGCATACATTGATTTTATAAAGAAATTAATTTCATTGTAATTTCTCAATTCTGAATAATATCAATTTGCACATCTTCATGCAAAGCTATGCTTTTAACTGCTTTTCTCTTCCATGGAAGGCTTTTCTAGTTTGCATGTCTGATCTTGGTTTCTAACAAATATTTGCTAATTTTTATTTACCACATCTCACTTTCATATTCATATCTACATTTTCTTGGAGGTAGTAACAACAACAAAATCACACTATAAAGTTACATGCATTCTACTACTATTAGTTCTTTATGCCTACAAATGGAAATTTGTTGTATGGTATGCAATTTTTTTTCAAAAAACTCACTCAATATCTGGAGTTTCAACCTTACACTGTTTACATTAGGTTTTTCATTTTTATCTAAGTGGAGTGTGAGCTATATTAATTTTATATTTTGGCTTCATACTTTCATGCTACAGGCCATTAAAAAGTAATTTGGATTGTATGTTCATGGTGTCAGATGGGATTTGAATATGTTGAGAATCTATGTCTCATTTTCCAGTCATGTTGCCCCTTCCTTTCCCCTTGGCATTTTCTTTGTTATCTTTTCGGCCCTTACCGCTTTACTACGGTGACTTTGGCTTGCTCTAGTGGTTACTGCCATACCACAGCTAGCCAAAGGGCTAACCGCGGTGGCTACGGTAAAGCTGCCTACAGCTGGCCAGGCGGTTACTGCCTTATCGCGGCCAGCCAAAGGGCTAACCGCGGTAAAGCCATCTGAGGCTGGCCTGGCGGTTATCGCCTTACCACAGCCAACCAAAGGGCTGACCGCGATGGCTGTAGTAAAGCTGCCTATGGTTGGCCTGGTAGTTATCGCCTTACCGCAGCCAGCCAAAGGGCTAACCGAGGTGGCTGTGGTAAGACCGCCAATGACTGGCTGGCAGTTATCACCTTACCACGGCCAACCAAAGGGGTGATCACGGTGGCCATGGTTAGATCGCCAATGACTGGTTGGCAGTTACTTCCATATCGCAGCCAGCCAAAGGGCTAACCACAGTGGCCGCGGTAAGACTGCTAGTGGTCAGTAAGACAGGTTACCGCTATACCGCGGTATGCCTTGGAGCCACCTACGGTAGCGTGGTAGGATGAATGGGTAGAGCTTGGGTGGACTCGGACCGCTTACCACCATACTATGAGCTAGTCAAGTGTGGTCTACGGTAGCACAGTAAGGACTGTGAGGAGCTCGCTGCCTGGTTTGACCGAGTTGGACTCGGTGTCAGAAGCGAATGACGAATGTTTGGCAGACATGTGGCTCAGTGTCAAAGTGACTATTGGCTAGAGACCAAAGTCATAGCAACAATAATTGCAGGTCGATTCTGGGTGGCGAATAAGACCCAATTTGGGTAATGCAGTTATGGCCTGAGTGACTTGATGCAATGAGATTGGTATGGGAAGATCATGGGTGTGATTGAATCTGACATGATTGTACCTAGTGATCATCGGTTGACTAACATAATTGAATGCAATGTTAGACTTAAGGAAGTCGATGACATAGTGCATGAGAAATAATTTGAATGGTATGTTCTTTGAGAACATTTGTTTTGAAACAAAGTGATAATTCTATATTGCTATTGTGAGCTGATAAGAGAAGAATGTATCTTTGTATGTAACTATTTTGTTACTATAATAAAATTAGTCTGGACTTTATGTGGTGGGTTTTTTACCTGAAAAGGTTTTCCCACGTATATCTTGTGTCAAACTATGAATGCTCAACTTTGTGTAATTTATATTTTACTTGCATGTATTCATCTTAAGTAGTTTATGAAGCTATTGGAATTGGTTTATGCTTTACTCCTTTGTTGTACTAGTGTTAAGGGAATGTATTCCACACTATTGGATTTGTAGATCTATGCCTGTTTTCCCTTTAAGTGGTATCAGAGCTTGGCCAGTTGTGTTATCTTTGTAGGAAATATTAGTTTTTTGTGCTAATACTATTTTAGTGGGAGTCTTGCATTATTTGAACTTGTTTCTATTTGAGATGGCAAGTACATCTAGTAGAGTAGATATTGAAAAATTGAATGGTAGTAAATTTGAGTTATGGAAACTCAAGATAGAAGACTTGCTTATGGATAGAGACCTCTAGATTATAGTGTTGGAACTAAGCCACAAAGTACAATGCAAGAAGCTTGGGATCTTGCTGATAGAAAAGCAAGAGGTTTGATAAGACCGAGTCTAGCTGATTCTATTCTCCTGAACTTTCATGAGGAACACTCTACAACTTCATTGTGGAAGAAGCTTGGCGATATTTATCAGGGAAAGTCTCTGGTAAATAAGTTATTCCTGAGGAAGAAGTTGTAATCCTTGAATATGGATGAAGGTGCATCTGTTACAGACCATCTGAACTCGTTTAATATGAGTGTCACTCATCTAGCATCTGTAGGTGTAAAGATTGAGGAGGATGATTGTTGCATGCTCTTGTTGTGTTTGTTACTTGATAGTTGGGACCATCTTGTGATAGCCATTAGAAGCATTACTTCAAGATGGAAGACGTTGTTGCCTCATTGCTATCTGAAGAGATGTGGAGGAAGTCTTTAGAGATGGCCAAAGAGGCTCTTGTTGTTCGAGGTAGACCAAAGGAGAAAGGCAAGAAGAAAGACAAGAAGTCAAAATCCAAATCTGTAGGGAGATCAAAGTCTCCTGGTAAAAATTTCAAGATGAGATACTGGAACTGTGGGAAACCTAGTCATATTAGGAAGGACTACAAGGAGAAGAAGAAGAAGAATGCTTTTGATAATGAATCTTCTCAAAGTGATGCAAAAGTCTTCATTGTAGTAGCCTTGACAACTCAGGCATCTGATGATGTCTGGCTAGTTGACTCAGGTGCATCATTTCACATGACGTCCAATAGAGGATGGTTCTCTAAATACAAGAAGTATGATGGTGGAAAGGTGTACTTGGCAAGTGATTCAACACTGGAGATAGTTGGCAGAGGAAGAGTCAAAATTCAGTTTCCTTACGGGAGAGTCAAAGGTATTGGTGGCGTACTTCACATATCAGGTCTAGTTCGAAATCTTTTTTCTGTCATTAAGTTAAATGATGCTGGTGTAGAAGTTTATTTTTCTAGTAAGGGGTGTAAAATGGCTAGACGTGCAATGGTACTAGTTAAGGGTGTTCGTATTGACACGTTGTACAAGTTGGATGAACATCCTATTCTTTGTAACAGTGTCTCTGTAAAGTCATGTAATGCTGCACCTATAGAGAAAGATGAAGACTCTTCTCTTGCTGCAAATTCTATGGAGGTAAAACTCCCAGCTGAGAAGACTATGCTATGGCATCATAGACTTGGTCACATTAGTGAGAAAGGTTTAAAAACTTTGAAGAATAAAAATCTTGTAGAAGGGCTTGATGATTGTAACCTTGAGTTCGATTTCTATGAACATTGCATCTATGGAAAACAACACCATGTTTCTTTTTATTCTAGTCCTCACAAATCTTCTGGTATACTAGATTATGTTCATTCTGATGGGTTTGGTCCAGTTAATGTTCCTTCGTTATCGAAGTCTAGATATTATGTTTCTTTTATTGATGATTGTTCAAGAAGGGAATTTGTATAATTCATTAAAAGTAAATCAAAAGTATTCAGTCGGTTTAAAGAATTTAAATCTTTGGTTGAAAATCAGACTGGAAGGAAAATTAAGTGTTTGAGGACAGACAATGGTGGTGAATTTTGTTCTACAGATTTTGAAAGGTATTGCACTGATCATGGGATTAAAAGGCACAAGACAACACCTTACACTCCACAACAAAATGGACTTGCTGAAAGGTTGAATAGGACGCTGATGGAAAATGCAAGGAGTATGCTGAGTGGTGCTAGTTTAGAGCAGAAGTTCTGGGTTGAGGTTGTAGCTACATGTTATCTAATAAACAAATCTCCTTGTTTAGCCTTTGTTGACAAGACACCTTTGGAAGCATGGTCTAGTAAGAAGCCCTCTCTGAGGCATGTCCGTGTGTTTGGCTGTGAGGCATATGTTTATGGGCCAAATGAAAAGAGATCTAAATTGGATAACAAGTCTGTCAAATGTATTCTCATTGGCTATGGAGTTGGTGTGAAAGGATACAAGCTTTGAAACCTTGTTACTGAGAAGGTTTTGTACAATAAAAGCGTGATTTTTCGTGAGCTAAAACCTTCAGTTAATGATCAACAACTTGGAAAAAATCAGAGTGACAAGAAGAAGGATGCAGTTGAGATTCCCCAAACTCCAGAAAGGGAAGAGCTGTATGGTGTTCTTGAGACTGAGGAGAGCTCAAACAACTCTGAAAGTTTTGATGATGAAGAACAACCTTAGCCTGTAAGAAGATCTACACGAGAAAAAAGGAAACCTGAAAGGTATGGTTTCTCTATGTTAGATTCAAATTGTGCCTATGCTTTACAAGCCAACATTGATGAACCTAGGACTGTTAAAGAAGCAATCAACATGGCTGATTCAAAGTCTTGGCTGGAAGCCATGAATGAAGAAATGGATTCTTTGAAAAAGAATGATACCTGGAATTTGGTACCACTGCCTAAAGCATGAAAGCCTATTGGCTATAAGTGGATATTCAAAAAGAAGACAGGTCTTGATGGTAGTGTTGAGAAGTATAAGGCACGACTGGTTGCAAAGGGATTTTCTCAAATTGAGGGAATTGATTATGGAGATTTTTTACCTTGTAGAAAAGCTGACATCCATCAGATTTATGTTGTATTTGGTAGCTGTGTATGATTTTGAAATTGAGCAGATGGATGTGAAGACAACATTTCTCCATGGTGAGCTAGAAGAAGAAATCTACATGTCCGAGCTTGAGCATTTTGTTGAAAAAGGTAAATAAAATCAAGTTTGCAAATTAAATAAATCTCTCTATGGTTTAAAGCAATCTCCTAGAATGTGGTACTAGAAATTTGACACATTTGTGTTGTCAATTGGATTTGTGAGATCAAAATTTGATCATTGCATTTATTATAAATCTGAGAATGATCATGTGCTTGTTATTACCCTATATGTGGATGATATGCTATTCATTGGAAATAGTAAGACTATGATTTTTGATCTTAAATCTCAGTTGTCTGCAAAGTTCAAAATGAAATATATTGGTGCAACTAGGTACATTCTTGGAATGGAGATCACCAAGGATAAAACAAGTAGGAAACTTTGGGTCAGTCAGAGTAAGTATGTGAAGATAGTTCTGGAGAGGTTTAGCATGGATGACTGTAGGCAACTTGTTGTTCCAATCATGCATGGAACTAAGCTGTCAGTTGAAGAATGTCCAAAGTCTGCTACTGAGATGGAGGACATGGCCAAGGTGCCTTATGCAAGTGCTGTTGGTAGTTTGATGTATGCTATGGTCTATACAAGACCAGACATTGCCCAAGTAGTGGGAGTTCTAAGCCGATTTATGGAAAATCCGGGAAGATCACATTAGGATGCTGTGAAGAAAGTTTTTAGGTATTTGAAGGGGACTTCAGATTATGCATTGTGTTACCATCGAAATATGGTTGCCCCACAGAAATCTCTCAGCATTCAAGGTTATGTTGATTCAGATTGGGCAGGGGACATTGACAGCAGGCAATCCACCAGTGGATACTCTTTTATGCTTAATGGTGGAGCAATCAGTTGGATGAGAAAGTGATAGGCTATAGTTGCTTTATCCATGACAAAGGCAGAATACATGGCTATAACTCATGCCTATAAGGAAGTTGTTTGGTTAAGGTGTTTGCGTTCAGACATTGGATTTGATACTGAGCAAATTACTATCTATTGTGACAGTAAGAGTGCCATTTGTTTGTCAAAGAATCCTACCTTTCATGCTAGAACCAAGCACATTGATGTGCAATATCATTTCGTAAGTGACATGGTTGAAGATGGTAGGGTCAGTCTAAAAAAGATAGACACATTGAAGAATGTTGCAGATACTTTGACAAATCCTGTTAGCACAGACAAGTTCAGATGGTGCGCAAAATCGATGGACCTTGGGGCCTATGACAGGTAGTGATTGTTGTTGCAATGGGGTTGCTAGAAATGTTCACCAAGTGGGAGCTTGTTGAGAATCTATGTCTCATTTTCCAATCATGTTGCCCCTTCCTTTCCCCTTGGCATTTTCTTTGTTATCTTTTCGGCCCTTACCACTTTACCATGACAGCTTTGGCTTACTCTGGCGGTTACCGCCATATCGCGACTAGCCAAAGGGCTGACCGCGGTGGCTGTGGTAAAGCCACTTGCGGTTGGCCTGGTGGTTACCGCCTTACCATGACCAACCAAATGGTTGACCATGGTGGCCACGGTAAAGCCGCTTGTGATTGGCCTAGCGATTACTGCCTTACCGCGGCCAGCCAAAGGTCTGATCGCGGTGGCTATGGTAAAGCCACCTATGGTTGGCCTAGCATTTACCGCCTTATCGCAGCCAACCAAAGGGTTGACCACGGTGACTACGATAAAGCCACTTGCGGCTGGCTTGACAGTTATTGCCTTACCACAGTAAGACCGCCAACAATTGGATGGCGGCTACTGCCATACCTTGACCAGCCAAAGGGCTGACCGTGGTGGCTGCAGTAAGACTGCCAGTGGTCAGCAAGGCCAGTTACTGCTGTACCATAGTATGTCTTGGAGTCACCTATGGTAGCGTGGTAGGATGAATGGGCAGAGCTTGGGTGGACTCAGACCGCTTACTGCCATACCGCGAGCCGATCAAGTGGGGTCTGCGGTAGTGCGATAAGGACTATGAGGAGCTCGGTGCCTGGTTTGACCGAGTTGGACTCAGTGTCAGAAGTGAATGATGAATGTTTGGCAGACACGTGGATCAGTGTCAAACTAACTATTGGCTAGAGACCATAGTCATAGCAATAATAATTGCAGGTCGATTCTAGGTGGCGAACAAGACCTGAATTGGGTAATGCAATTATGGCTTGAGTGGCTCAATGCAATGAGATCGATATGGGCAGATCATGGGTGTGATTGAATCCAACATGATTGTACCCGGTGATCGGCGGTTGACTGAAAAAATTGAATGCAACGTTAGACTTAAGGAAGTTGATGACATAGTGCATGAGAAATAATTTGAACGATATGTTCTTTGAGAACATTTTGTTTGAAACAGAGAGATAATTTTGTATTGCTGCTATGAGATGATCAGAGAAGACTGTATCTTTGTATGTAACTATTTTTTTACTGTAATACAATTAGTCTAGACTTTGTGTGGTGGGTTTTTTACCTGAAAAGGTTTTCCCACGTATATCTTGTGTCAAACTGTGAATGCTCAATTTTGTGTAATTTATATTTTACTTGCATGTATTCATCTTAAGTAGTTTGTGAAGCTATTGGAATTGGTTTATGCTTTACTCCTCTGTTGTATTAGTGTTAAGGAAATTTATTCCACACTATTGGGTCTGTAGATCCATGCCTATTTTCCCTTTAGAATATTCTATGGCATGTAAGATTATGAATAATTATTTATATTTGGGAGGATGAATATAAAACAATTATAAAATAATTTCTATTGGTACAGTGATTCAGCTATTTTTGTTTACTTTATGGATAAAAATTATTTTACAATTAGATATTAAGGCACTCCATTGTTGGGTCCACAAATGACTACTTCTCTCCCCACTATTAGACCCGACTCTGCTATCGAACCCTCTCCCCTACTCAATATTTGTCTATTTCCATTTAGAAAAAGTCACTTTGATATTCATATCTATTGTATGCTAAGCAAATGTTTTTCAAATACTTGTAAATCAATATGTAGGGTTTCAACTTGATACTATTTACATTGGGTTTTTCATTTATATTCTTTATGCCTCAAAATTCCAATTTGTTGTATGTGATGTAAATGTTCAATTCTTAATGCCTAGCAATGCCCATCTCTTCTAAAGGATGTTATTGTCTAATCCAATCTTAAATTGTTCTTCAATTTCTCATTTAACTCATATAAAAATGTTGCTATATATATGTCTATATCTATTGAGATATAATTATATTTTAGATACACTGTTATGACTCTCTTAATTAACAATTCACTTTAGACATACACATTTGTTGGTATAGATTTGTAGTTACACATAAAATATATATATATATATATCAATTTATATGTTTATATCTATATATAGTTATATATATGTATCATTATTTTTCTTTAAATATCTGTTTCTTTAAATGTGTTCTTTGTTTTAGTCTTATAGAGATGATGGTATGTTCGATTGACACTTAGTCATTTTGTTTCTTGTTCACTCTGGTTGATCGGTGCACAATTTAATAAATGTTTGTCTCAAACCATTATTCCTTCTACGACTTGTCGATGGTTATTTGCACTTGAAAGGTATACACTTTATTTACTATTCTTTCTATATTAGGCTAAACACTGCTACATATCTTTGATTGATGCCTCCTTTCATTTGTTCTTGCAGGATTGAGTTGGAGAAAGTCAGCATATAGGTGACTACAACAAGCCACATCATTGGATAAATCCTTACTATAGAGGTGAGGTTTTTAACCTCACTAAGGCTATACCATTGTCTCCTATCAGTTTTTGCTTATTTTTTGTACTATTTATTTGATTTGTAATGGGTGTGTTGTGTTTCATAAGTTGAAGGCTATGTTTTTTTTTTAGTGATTTTGAACAAAATATTTAAAGTGTTTTTGTGGTTTTCCATAGTTTGAAGGTTCTCTTTCTTTCTTGGTGCATCCAAAATGTTCTTGATGAAGTATATGGAATATAGGGTGTTTATGAACACTTCCAAATTTTATGTTCATAAACACAATCACTTTTCAAGGAAAAATATTGTTAGAATTGTTCAAGCATCATTGTGAATTTAATGGGTTTAATTTCTTATTTTTATTTCATCTATTGGCTACCCAAAATCTATCTTCATTCAATTTTAAATTCACATAGTTATATACAAATTTATCTATCTACCTATCTACATTTCTATCCACTCTTATAAATCTATCTAAATATCAATCTATCTATCAATCTATGTATCTATATATCTATTTATCTGTATATATGTATATGCATATATGTACATACATATTTATGTATATGCATATATGTACATATGTATTTATATGTATATACATATATGTACACATGTATTTATATGTATATGCATATATGTACATACATATTTATTTGTATATGCATATATGTACATATGTACATGCACATACATCTATATAATTGTAGTGTCAAAAAAGTAACCCCTTTTCATGTTTAGTTTGGGAAAGAATAATTAATGATAAAATGGACTTAATTGTGCCTTATTTAGGGTGTTGTAAAGTGTTTTCTTACACTTTCAAACTAATCTAGGGATTTATTAATTAATTGAGATTAATTAGAGCTTAATTGGCCCCTTAAATTCAAATCCAAGCCTAATTTATTGCATTTTTTGAAGGATAAATCCTGACACTCATTAATAATGTTGCATAACACTTAATTTGGCAAGGTTTGAGTCTTAGGATAGTGACCTTAGACCCATTTGCCACCTAGAAAATGGGTCCTCACTATATCCTAGGACCCCCCTTTTACATGTTATTTCACCTCCCTAAAACTTGGTCCTAGTTAACTTTGCTAGGACCCATTCACCCAAGATGGTGAATGGATCCTCCTTACCTAGGACACCCCTTTTTGAACTTATTCTTGGTGGGATTTTAGTGATTTTGAATCCTAGATCTAATGTTGGCTTGTGTTATTTAAATTTCAGGATTAAATCTTAAGATAGGTATAAATATAAGGTTAATTCATATAGTTTCATCTAAGAATTCAAATATTCAAACATTATAGAAAATTTATGATGAAGAGAGCACTTCAAGAGCATTTCAAAGGCATTCAAGAGCAGATTATCAAGGTTTTATTGCAGCAATGAAAGATCATATCATCATGTCAAAGCCTTGCATGTGGTTGAGTAATGTGTTAATGTAGTATTAAAGATCCAATTCAAGCATATTAAAGGTGTTATTTATAATCAATTGTTGTGATCAAGATCTACATTCATTATAGCCACTTCATGCTAAGTTTCAAATTTGCATTCCAAGGTTCAATTGAGGATTGGTGAGTTGTTACATATTGTTGTTCATTCTATTTCCTTTTATGCATTATTTAAATTCAAAGTTTAATTACCTAAACGGGGTTTGACCAAGGTAAACCACTATTCCCTAACAATTTTTTTTTTCTTCTTTCTTGATGTGTGATTGGAGGTTTTAGGTTGAAGATCAAGTGGAAAAAAGAGGTTGCAAAGTTGTCAAGATTGAAAAGTTACAAAAGTTGTCATCCTTATTGCAAGATCACGAAAACAAAGGTACATAATTTATTTTTGGCTTTCGGGAGCTGACCACTCGAGAGTTGGGAGTGTAGAAATTGAAGAATAGAACCCAAAAATCACTTTTCTAGAACCCTAGCAAGGACCCATTCACAACTGGGCGAATGAGTCCTCAGTGACCCTCGAAACAACACTTTTTCAACAAGGTACACATGGTTTCAACATCTTAAAACATTCTTTATTGATATTATAATAGTTAGGATTGATTTATAATTATTATTTACAAATTTTACCCCTCATAATTGAGTGAAACATATCCCTAAGAAAAATTAGGTTCATCCGTTTGGTGAATCCCATTTTGGGTGATCCTCTTTTTCTATGTTTCATTTTGGTGAACTTGATATATTGAACATTGTAATTTTCTAATTTTGGGAGTCTTTCTTTTCATATTTTGTTAGATCTTGCATTGATTTACATTGAATCCGATCTCTTTTAGGTTGTCTTTTCATTCAAATATCCATCTCATCTAGGGTTTTAGAATTGCATTGTTTTCATTTTTTAAATCTGAAAAAATTTACAAAAAAAGACCAATCATCTTGCATATCATTTAGATCATATACATTTTGATTTTAAAATAAAATAAAAATTTCATATCAAACTAGGTCTTTTAATTCATCATTTTATCACATTTTCAACTTGCATTTCATATTGCATTTACAAAAAATTAAACTTGAAACTTACTGTTATAGATCTGATTCTGAAACTCATTGACAAAAGCTTAAAAATCAGTAAAAAACAATTTTAAAACCCTAATATAGGACCCATGATTCACCCTAGGGTGAATGAGTCCTTGATCAGGTGTTGATCTGCATTTTTGGAATCTAAAATTTCCTATTTTATGCCTTTGTTTGTTGTTGTTGTTACATCCCTATTTGAGTTTTCTGATTTTTTGTTTCATTAATTTCATTAGATTTAGCTTAATTTTCCTCATTTAGTGTATTGTCAAAATTAAAAATTTCATTTTTAGTCTATTACATAGTATAATCAATAAATTACCTTATTCTAAGTCTAAAAGTCTGAAGATTATATTTCATTCTAGGTCATTTCATTGCCTCTTTCCCTTTTGGGTTTGCACACTAATATTATAAAAAAAATAGTATGAGCTTTAAAACTTGGTGTCCTATTAGAAATATAATTATAAGACATAGTTCAAGGCTCATGTCATCTCATGATATCTCACTCGCCATGGATCTCTGGTTTTCTAGCTCACTTTCTAATAGTGTTGATAATCAACCCCCTATGGATCATAGTTTTCATACTTCATTTCCCATGAATTCCATGCCTATAATCAATGTGCTTAATTTTAACAACATTGTCCCTACCATCACCACTTGTATTCAAGCTTTGGGGTGTACTCAAAGCCAAGGTACAACTTTGGTCCCTCCTTCTACAATACCCATTTCCATTCCTACATACACTTGTACTCAACCTACCATGAACTTTCAACCTACTAGCAATGTGCACACTTCCTTAAGTATTTCCATTAGGAATCCTTCTAGCTTTGTGCATTCCAATACAATATCTCCTCAACCAACCACCTTCATAAACATACAATTCACTTTCCCTCCTCATACATATACCACGCCACCCTATTCCCCTCCACCTTACAATAACAATGATTCTCTTCTTAACATGATTTTTCAAAGCATGACATCCCTTCAACAAAAAGTTTCAAGCTTACATCAAAACAATAATTTTCAACCTTTACAATACATCAAAAATAATCTGCTATACTTAGAGATATTGAGAGCACAAATTCCACAAGGTATAGACGTTCCCCAATTTGAGAAATATGGTGGGAAAGGATATCCTATTAGCCATGTTTCCGCTTTTACAACATTGTGTACTGATTTCATCTTTGAAGATAAACTCTTGGCTAATCTATTTCCTAGGTCCTTGAAGGATACTACTTTAGAGTGGTTCTCTTCTTTGCTGAATAATTCAATTGGTTCATTCAATGAACTTGTTGATGCTTTTTAAAACCAATTCCTTATTCACATGGGTCCCAAGATGACCCTAGCTAATTTAATGACATGCAAACAAAAGGATGATGAGAAAAAGACTGATTTCATAGCAAGATACCAAACACTTTATTCACAAGTAAAAGTTAAGATTCTTGATGTCTAACTTCAATGAATGTTTATTTCCAACTTACAAAACAAACTCCAAAGAAAAATTGAAATGTTGATATTTCCATCCTTTACACAGTTATGTATAGTCCTTCGTGATTATCAAAATATGACTTGCGGCTGTGATGTGAAAAATCCCCCTAGTCATCCTAAAAATTGTGAATCCACAACTCAAAATATCTACCAACCTTTCAAGAAGTAGAATATGGTATTTTTACAACTTAATTCCCCTCAACCAAATCAACAAACTAATAACCAAGTGGTTTCTATATAGACAAGTCCTTTTTCCTTTGGAGATAGGGATATAAATTTCACTCCTTTACCCAATACCCTTCATAATATCATGTTGCAACTCATAGACAAGAATATGCTTACCTTACCTCTTGTTAAAGAGTGTGATCCTAATCTACCATTTCCCACATGCTTTCAATGAAAATCTTATTTCCATTATCACTAAAAAATGGATATGGTATGTGTTGATGGTGTTTTTCGCACAACTCAGACATAATAAAAGTTATCCCATCTCTCTTGAAAGGTTGATCTATATGAACAAAGAGAACCCCAAGGTATCTCGGTTGTCAGGTCTTGAAAATGCAAATAAAAAAACTCAGAGATAATGTTAAAATGATGGTAATCACAAAAGGACCTTACTACAAGAAAATACTAAACTCAAATTTATCAGATCTAGCAATATGTTGATACTTCAAATCCTAAAACTAACCCAGATTCAAAATAAACAACAAAAGAGATAAGGTTTCAGAGATAATTCTAAGTATAATCTAACCCTAAGATTAACCATGCAAAAGATAAAATGCTCAAAATGGACCAATTCCTCAGAAACTGATTTCCGTTTAACCTAGATAAATTTGCAATCTTACAGAAATAGTCATTCATTCAGAACAACCTTATTGCAATTGAAATGAACAAACATTCACAATCGAACTAAGAATAATTTTTAAGTCCAGACTAACTTTGAAAAGAAGCTAACAATCAGCTAACTACAAAAAGTATGGACTAGAGATCATTGCAAACACTTTAAGCATAAAATCCTAAGCATCGCCAAACCAAATGACATTAAATAAACTTAAGCAATTTTAAAGATAGAATATCAAGAACCATCTTACATAAAATTCAACACAAGAAGGGCACAAAATCATAATGTCTTTACTTGTATTTAATCATCCAAAGTAGCAACAATTCTAGTATTCTGTTACAGCACTTGCTTGAAAAGATAAACTAAAATCTAACTCTAACTCCTGCTCTTACAATTATCTCTAATGTAAAATTCGTCTAGCTTCTTTCTAACCCTTACAAATGAGGTAAAATGCCAAATTTATAGAAAAACCCCAAGATATGTTGGACAAATAAGGGTTTACAATAATAAACGGCCACACAATAGGTCGGCCACGAGAAATTCAAAATAATATGAAATGTGCATTTAATGCACCAATTTCATCCATGTCGACCTGGAGAATCCAACAAAGAATAGTCCAATGCACACGAAGGAAGAGTAGAAATAATGAACAACAAACATCAACAGGATCCAGCCTACATTCAAATGAGCCACAATTAATCCTCAATACATCATTAAAATTTAAGTCGAATCACAGAGTTTCTAGAGCAAGAAAATCACGCACAAACCTAGGTGGAAGCAGAACCAAAGATAGGGGGAGGTGGAACCAAAATAGGAACAAAAGGAAAATAGGTGGGGGTAGAGGTGAAACCAATCTTGGCAGAGGTGGAGGTGGAACCAAAATAGGAACGAAAGGAAAAAAGGCGAGGGCAGAGACAAAACCAACCTCGGTGAAGGAGGAGGCGGAACCAACCCTGACAGAGGTAGAGGTGGAACCTAAATGGGAATGGAAGGAAAACAGGTGGGGGCGAAACAAAACCAACCCCAGCGAAGGCGGAGGTGAAACCAAAATGGGAACAAAAGGAAAACAGGCGGGGGAGAGCCGAGACAAGAATGAGAACCGAACAATGAACTTTGTGAAAGTTTAAAGTTAAGTTCCATCTTGATCCCACCTGTGACAAATGAAAGAAAGGGAAAACCAAGGAAAACCTAAGCGAGGAAACCAATCCTTAGGCCAAAAATGAGCAAAGCGATGAAAAAAATGAGAAGGCGGGAAGCGAAGCTAGAATGGGAACGGGAACCCACTCGTGAACTTTGCCAAATTTCAAAGTTAAGTTCCATCCCGATTTCGGTTCCGGAGAAACAAAGGAAAAAGAGAACCAAGAAAAACCCAAGGGAAGAAAACCAACCCAAAGGCCGAAGACAAACAAAACAATGGGAAAAACTAGAATGCGGGAGGCGGAGATGGAGCCAGAACAAGAATGGGAACCAAATCGAGAACTTTTCCAAAGTTCAAAGTTAAGTTCCATCCCGGTTCTGGTTCCGGTGGAACAAAGGAAAACCTAAGGAAGGAAAAACAACCCTTAGGACCCAAACAAAAACACCAAGGGAAAAATAGAAGGCAAAAGAAGACCACCCGAGAGAGGACATCCGCAAGACTCCAAAACCACCAGGAACTCAACACAAAGGCATCCACAACCAAGGCAAGTACAAAAGACTAAAACCCCAAGATTTTCAAAGATAAGCACAAAAGAAGGGGCAAGCCACAAAAATGGGCCAAAAGAGCAAGCCAAGAGAGGGTCCTCACTTTCAGTGGGGCGTGATTGAAAAACTACACAAAAAATGGTGACTCAGCTAGGGAAATGCTCCAGAGCATTTCGATGACAAACTAGAATCAAGAACTCAAAATCTCCGGTTTCAATCCAAGCATCAGGTTACATATAGAAAAGGTTTCATAAATCACTAACAAGACAACCTTTCCTATACTAGGGTCAAAGTGTGTGAGTATGGATTCATTTAACTTTCCTAAGTTGCAACAAGGACCAAACTCAGTCTCATAGGGCTACATAAGGGTTCTAACTCAAAAACTAACTTGGATAGAGCCTCATTGCCATTTAGGCGTCCATAGCCCCAGCGAGGTTATCACTGTGACCCTCCCTAGCATAGCTCTATTGCCAGCCAGACATCTATAGCCCTAGTAGAGATACTAGGATACCCTTGAAAAGGTAATTATTTCTTTTGATTTTCAATATTTTATTTTATTTTCTTTTGATATTCTCTTTGAGATTTACTTTTAAAGCTTTACTTTTTACCTTGTAGGCAATGAAGCCCACACTCAAGGATGACAACTACAGTGACACTGGAGTAGAACTTAAGATTTTTCACCCAGTCAAACCTCCTAAAGATCATATGCAACCTTGGAATTCTTAAGATTTGTGTGGAAATATAAGACCCAAACACATTCCAAAATTTAACTTAGTCAAGTGACACTAACTCCCATCCCATGCAACATCAGATGAAGGAAATATACCAGTTTGAATGAATTCGAAAAGATGATAAGAGTTTGTAAAGGAAGTCCTAGAGCAAACCTAGACAAGCAACCAATTGTACAGGTGCAACAAGCCCAGAGGAAAGTAGGACAACCCCACAAATGTAGAGCAGCAAGGGAAACCAACCCAAACCAAAACTAGAGTAATAGACAAGCAGAGAAAAACCAAAATAAACGCTACTCTAACCTAACCAAAATAGAAAACAAACCAAAAGACATAAAGCAAAAGAACAACATGGCAAGATGCATTTATTCAAATCAACATTATGTACAAAGAGACCCAAAATGAATCATGATCAGATAAGGTGAGTTGATACCCACACCTATTTTTCTTTTCAGCGCATGGACAAGCCATAAAGTGATAGTAACAGTCCTCAAGAATGTAAATTCATGCTTATATTCAGCAAAATAAACCTCAACAATGCAACATTAAAAATCAACATTTTCAACAGGAATAATCAGCAACTGAGGCAACTCATTGAAACCATGATAAATCCACATGCACGTTGTCTTCCCTAAACCTCCATAATCAAAATGATAAAATTTAGAAGTTTTAGCAAGGAAAAAAACAACCTGGGGTGGTGCTTGTTCAGACTAAATGCTAAATTTATTATCCTCCAATCGTGCAGAGTTAACATCCATGAGATTAGGAGGTCTCAAATGATGATGTAGTATTCCTCTTGTAGTTGAAACATGCACAACAAAATTAGAGTCATCAATGAAAAATTCAAGGTGAAAATCAGATTGAACACATTCAAAATTAACATCATGGAACTTTTCACTTGTTTGAGTATCTTCATGAGGAATTAGTGATGAAATTGTATAAGCTTTGTCATACATAGTAAGTTTCTCAGCAGGATGTTCATCAGGAGGCATGATAGACTGATCCTCAAGCAAATTTTCACCTACAACCATGTGCTCAATTTTGACTATAATATTATTGTTTTCAACATCATTCAATTTTCCCTATGCATCAAAATGAATCACATTAGCTATCCCATCATTAATGCATAAAATATGTGTACTTCCAGGGCTTAATCCATCAATAGATAAAGAAAAAACTGAATTTGATAAATAAGAGAACTCCCTAAATTCATCTTTTATTGGCATTGGTTCAGAATCTTGATCAGAGTCAATAAGAATTTTGACCACTCCATTAAGTGCTTCCTCATGTTCTTCAAGATGTTTATCAACAAATTTTTGAAATTCTTCCATTGGAGACTGGTTTGATGTATCTTTCTATGTATCTCTTGTATGTTGCAACAAATTAACTTGTTCTTCCACCTCTTTTATGGCTATCTGGCACTAGAAATAGGTGAATTCATAATGTTCTTCCTCATGTATCTTGCACCAAGTTGGTAACAACAAATCCTCTAGGAATAATCTACAACTTAGGCTTGACCAATCCTTCAAAATCTTGCCACAAACTCATCATATCTAGTTTGTATTAGATCTTCATCATGGACAAAGGAAATATGACTTAGCTCTTCTCCTTGTTGTTGTTCATTCTCAACTACATTCTCCATTTCAGACACTTGGTTAGCCTCTATAGGACCAACATCCATTGTGTTTCTAGTTTGTTCTTCACTTGAATGTTTATCAACTACATCCATTGCTTTAGATATTTCAAACTCTTCCTTCTAACATGTTGCTTGATTTGTGGATGGATCAACACTTGTTGCACATTCTTTAGATCCAGAATTTGCCTCCTCTGTAGTACATTCTTTGACTGACTTCACTTTCCACTCCAGATATCTTCCAAATTTAATGATAATGTCCACACATGAATGGCAAGTGACTTCTGAATGGGGTGCATTATGAACTCTGCACCAAGTAGATATCAACACCTCCTCCAATTTTGGTCCATCTTTGCTGCCCAAATATTCTTGGATCAACCCTTCAAATGCCTGGGCTGCTATGATCGTCAATTATTCCTCTGAGTCTGCAAGGGCCAATGACTGATAGATTTCCCAAAAGGTAATTTCTCCCTACCAGACCCCTTCAACTTTGCTAAAAAAGGCTAGACATTCCAACTCATTGTGCCTATGGGTGCCATGAATTCTACATCTATCCACCGACGTGAATTGCTGCAATGGTTTCCTCAGTCTTCTATTTAAATCTGCATGTAGTTGAGTGATTTTAATTTGCACATACTGCTCCATTTCAACCCAACTTTTGTTTTCCTTCAATTTTTTTTGATTTTATGTTTCAAAATTAAAAGAGATCTCCTTATTTAGTTTTCTCATGAAAAGTGCTATCCCTCTTCTCCTGGTGTAGATATGGTTCTTCTTTTGAACCTCTCAGGAGAAATGGCATTGAGAAATCAATCCAGCTTGCTTATTTAGGCCCTCCTTCTAGCACCAATATGTTGATGGTGTTTTTTGCACAACAACTCAAATAAAATAAAATTTATCCCATCTCTCTTGAAAGGTTGATCTCTATGAACAAAGAGATAACCCCAAGGTATCTCAGGTGTCAGGTCTTGACAATGCAAATAAAACAACTCAGAGATAATGTGAAAATGCTGGTAATCACAAAGGGACCTTACTACAAGAAAATGCTAGACTCAAATTTATCAGATCTAGCAATATGTTGATACTTCAAATCCTAAAACTAACCCAGATTCAAAATAAACAAAAAAAGAGATAAGGTTTTAGAGATAATTCTAAGACTAATTCTAACCCTAAGATTAACCATGCAAAAGATAAAATGCTCGAAATGGACCAATCCCTCAGAAACTAATTTTTGTTTAACCCAGATAAATCTGCAATCTTACAGAAATAGTGCAATATTCTAAGGTATTAAATATTTTCAAACTATGAACATTCATTCATAACAACCTTATTACAATTGAAATGAGCAAACATTCACAATCGAACTAAGCATAAGTTTTAAGTCTAGGCTAACTTTGCAAAGCAGCTAACAATTAGCTAACTGCAAAAAGTATGGACTAGAGATTTCTGCAAACACTTCAAGCATAAAACCCTAAGCATCACCAAACCAACTAACATTATATAAAATTAAGCAATTTTAAAGATAGAATATCAAGAACCATGCTAGATAAAATTCAACACAAGAAGGGCACCAAATCACAATGTATTTACTTGTATTAAATCATCCAAAGTAGCAACAATTCCAGTATTCTATTACAACACTTGCTTGAAAAGATAAATTAAAATCTAACTCTAACTCCTGCTCTTACAATTCGCTCTAATGTAAAATTCGTCTAGCTTCTTTCTAACCCTTACAAATGAGGCAAAATGCCAAATTTATAGAAAACCCCCAAGATATGTTAGCCAAATTAGGGTTTACAATAATAAACGACCACACAACAGGTCGACCAAGAGAAATTTGAAATAATATGAAATGTGCATTTAATGAACAAATTTCATCCATGTCGGCCTGGAGAATCCAACAAAGAACAGTCCAATGCCCACGGAGGAAGAGTAGAAATAATAAACAAAAAACTTCAGCACGATACAACCTGCATTCAAATGAGCCACCATTAATGCTCAATACATCATTAAAACTCAAGTCGAATCATAGAGTTCCCAGAGGAAGAAAATTACACACAAACCCAGGCAAAAGTGGAACCAAAGACACACAAAGGTGGAACCAAAACAAGAATGAAAGAAAAAAAAGTGGGGGCAAAGACGAAACCAACCCCAATGGAGGCAGAGGTAGAACCAAAATAGGAATGAAAGGAAAATAGGCCGGTACAGAGACATAACCAATCCGGAGGAGGCAGAGGTAGAACCAAACTAGGAACGAAAGGAAAATAGGCGAGGCGGAGCCGGAACCAACCTCGATGGAGGTGAGGTAGAACCAAAATGGGAACAAAAGGAAAATAAGTGGGGGAAAAAAATGGAACCAACCCTGGCAGAGGTAGAGGCAGAACCAAAATAGGAACATAAGGAAAACATGCAGGGTAGAGCCGAGATGAGAATGAGAACCGAACAACGAACTTTGTGAAAGTTCAAAGTTTAGTTCCATCTCGGTCTCGCCTCCAAAAAATGAAAGAAAGGGAAAACCAAGCAAAACCTAATGGAGGAAACCAACCCTTCAACAAAAAATGAGCAAAGTGATGAAAAAATGAGAAGGAGGGAAGTGGAGCCGGAACGGGAATGGGAATCGAACAGTGAAATTTTTGAAAGTTCAAAGTTCAGTTCCATCCCGGTTCTAGTTCCGGTGAAACAAAGGAAAAAGAAAACCAAGAAAAAACCAAGGGAAGGAAACCAACCTGAAGGCCTAAGACAAACAAAAGAATGGGAAAAACCAAAACATGGGAGGTGGAGGCGGAGGAGGAATGAGAATGAGAACCGAACTGAGAAATTTGCCAAAGTTCAAAGTTAAGTTCCATCCCGGTTTCGGTTCCAATTCCGGTGGAACAAAGGAAAACCTAAGGGAGGAAAGCCAACCCTTAGGACCCATACAAATAAAAGGCAAAAGAAGACCACCCCAAAGAGGACATCCGCGAGACTCCAAAACCTCTAGGAACTCAACACAAAGGAATCCACAACCAAGGCAAGCACCAAAGACCAAAACCCCAAGATTTTCAAAGATAAGCACAAAAGAAGGGGCAAGCCACAAAAATGAGCCAAAAGGGTAGGCCAAGAGAGGGTCCTCACTTTCAGTGGGGTGTATGTGCAAAACTACACAACAATATGAAATATTGTAAGCATCTTAAACATCTTGTGCAAGACCTTATTGACAATAATCAAGTTCAAATCGAGGGTGTGAATGATCAAGGTAATAAGTTCGTAGACCCTCCTAACCAAAATCTACAAATCTTTACCAATCCCATGCCAAAGCACACCATTTCATTTGTCAAAGCTAGTGAAACCAAGAATAATGTGATGAATGTTGGTACAAATGATGAAAACATAAAAGATGAACATATAGATGAATGAACTAAAATTTTAGCATTTATCGAAGCTAAACCTGATAAGGGATCAACTAAAATGCCTCTTAACATTTATTTCTCACAAAATGACATACTTAAACATACACCCGATGGTCCTCTTTACATATCCAAAATAATCAATAACAAGCCTAATAATGGGATATTAATTGATCTCATCTGTGAAGAGAATGTAATCACTGAAGAATTTCTATTTGTGTATGAAATCTATCAAGATACATACGAAAAAACAAAAGAATGGATCAAGTCACATAACAGGTTTTCTTGTCCTACAATTGGCTCAATATATCTCCCTTTAAAAGTTGAACCGAAAACATTAAATGCCTCCTTCACCATCATCCCACAATCAAAACAATTTTGTGTGAAGTTAGGCTACCCATGGCTTCACTCCATGAATTCCATCCCCTCAATTGTGAATAAATGTTTAAAATTTCCATTTGGCAATGATATCTTTAGTATATATCATAGTGGGTTTAATCTAGTGTCTTCCTGAGGGAAATTTTCATTAGATTTCTTTTGGCCCGAGCCTATTGAATTTATTAGACCTCGAGAAGACTATTTTTTAAATCCTATCAAATTCAAGGCAAAAAATATAGCAAAATTACCCCTTAGAAGCATGCCTCAACCTGTGATTGAGTTTACTATCCTTGATGAAACAATGATTGAACTGAAATTCCTTTCAAACATCCAAGAGCCACCTATGAAAAAAACCTCCTGCAATTTCCTACAAGAGACCACAAGAAAACCAAAACAATCTTTTTGTGCCTCCTAAAATTAAACAAGTTTACAAAGCTAAAGAGAAAGTGGTTGAGAAAACTCATATGGTTCCTTCCATTCCTCCCCTAAAGAAAGAGAAGAAACCTATATTTGACAAACCCGCTCCTACACAAACACAAATTGAAAATCGAATAAAATGAAACCAAAATTCTAGAGAGATTAGGCATAGACACCATGTTATTGATTGTATGTTACAAGCTAAAGAAGGAAAGAACAACATAGAAAATCAAAATCCAAAATTACCTAAAGAAATGCATGATGATTCTATACCTTTGTTGCAATGTAAACAAGAAGCTTCCATGGAAATTTTCATTTGACCTCTTGTTGTGATAAATCTAGATGATGACATTGACATTACAAGGATTGATGAACAAGTGCATAATGAATGGAACACATTATTCTCCTCTTCTATGAGCTTAAATGAAAAATCTCCTAAAAAGAGTGTTGAACTTGGTACTTCCCCTAGTTCAACACTTGTCATTGTCCCTTTGGCTAGTTTTCTGCTTTCCATATATACAAACCAAGATTGGGATGCAGATGACCTGCTATAGGTTGACTCACATGTGCCTTACTAGTCTTTTTATTTATTTTATTTTTCATGTCCTTATTTTTGATTGCATGTGCATAATTTGATCCCCCATACTGTTTTGTTTGATGTCTCTCTCTCTCTCTCTCTCTCTCTCTCTCTCTCTCTCTCTCTCTTTGTGCATTCCTCTATATGTGCCTAAAGTCTTCTCTATGTCATAAAAATTTATCCATTTTTTAATTTGTAATTTTTTTTCCTTTTGGGGATCACACATGGGGTCAAGACATTTAGGTCTCTTCCATGTTGACAAAAAATATTCTCCTTTATCTTTTTGCTTGTCTTGCATTTTCCTTTTTGGGATGACACATGGCATCAAGACATTTAGGTCTCTTCCATGTTGACCCAAACTAATTTTTATTTGTTTTTTCTCTCTTTGTGTCATTCTTCTAGTTCTATGAGTATTTGGGGAATGATGACAGTTCTGAGCTCTTTGTAGCGTCAAAAAAAGTAACCCTTTTTCATGCTTAGTCTGGGAATTAACAATTAATGATAAAATATACTTAATTGTGCCTTATTTATGGTGTTGTAAATTATTTTCTTACAATTTTAAACTAATTTAGGGCTTTATTAATTAATTGTGGTTAATTGAGGTTAATTGGACCCTTTAGCTCAAATATAAGCCTTATTAATTGCATTTTTGAAGGATCTATCTTGATACCCATTAATGATATTGCATGACATTTAACTTAGCAAAATTGGAGTCCAAGAACTCTGTGCTAGGACCCATTCACCCAAGATGGTGAATGAGTCCTCCTAATATAGGACACCCCTTTCTTGGCATATTTGAAATGGGTTTTTGATGTTATTTCATCCCCCCAAAACTTGGTCCTAGGAAATTGTGCTAGGACCCATTCGGCCAAGGTGGCGAATGGGTCCTCCTCACTTAGGACACCCTTTTTTGAATTTACATGTGGTAGGATTTTAATAATTTTCAATCATAGATTAGGATTTTAATAATTTTCAATCATAGATCTAATGTCGGCTTGGTTTATTTGAGTTTTAGGGTTAATCCTTATATTTAGTATAAATATAAGGTTAATTCACTTAGTTTCATCTAAGAAAACATAGCAAGTTTAAGCAATCAAGATTACATTCACAAGAGCATTATAGAGCACTTCAAGAGCATTTCAAAGGCATTCAAAGGGAAAATTATTGAGGTTTTATTGCATCACTTGAAGGTTATATCATCATGTCAAAGGCATAGTGCATCAAACATGTGGTTGAGCCAATGTGTGTTGATGTAGCATTGAAGATCTATTTGCAGACATTGTTTCACATCTAGTTCAAGATCTAGATCTACATTCTACATGGACACTTCATATTAGTTTGCAGATTTACATTCCAAGACAACTTCTAAGGTATCATCATTTCATGTTTCATGTTTCATGCTTCAATTTCATTGTTTCATCATAAGGTTTAATTACCTAAAAGGGGTTTGACCGAGGTAAACCCCTATCCTCTAAAAATCAACAAGTTTCTCCTCTTTGATGTGTATTTTTAGGTTCATAGGTTGAAGATCAAGTGGAGAACAAGATTAGAGAAAAATTGTCAAAGTTTTCAAGTTTTCAAGTTGTCATTCATATTACAAGAACATAAAAACAAGGCTACATAATTGGTTTTAGGTTTTTGGGAGCTAGGTAACAAGGAGCTAGAAGTGTAGATCTTGAAGAATAGAACTGTGATCTCAGTTTTCAAAAACCCTAATAGGGACGTATTCGCCACTAAAGGCGAATGAGTCCTCTATGACCTAAAAATAGTAATTTTTTGACAAGGTACACATTGTTTAAACATTCTAAAACTTCCCTTATAGTTTCTATAACAGTTAGGAATCATTTTTTATTATTATTTATGCATTTTGGCCTTCATAATTGTATGTTTCATAGAAAAAATTTATGGTTCATCATATTTATCCATTCAATTTGATAAAACACCATTATTTTTCTTTGAAACATAATGGTGAATCCACCTTATTGAACATTATAGTTTTTTATTTTGGAATCTTTCCTTGCATCCTAGGTTAGATGTTGCATTTATTTACATTGACTTATATCTCATTTAGGGTTTTCTACTTTGCATTCAAACTTGCATCTCATCTAGGGTTTAGAATTGAATTATTTTGCATTCTCTAAATCTAAAAAATATAAAACTATTCAATCATCTTGCATATCATTTAGATCTAATAAATTTTCTTTTGAAAATCAAAACAAAATTGTATTTCAAATTAGGTCTTTGCATTCATCATTTTACCATCTTTTAAACTTGCATTTCATATTGCATTTCCAAAAAATATGAAATTGAAGGTTACTGTTACAAACATGAAACTATAGACACTAAAAATTGGTCTAGGCCTATGAGTACCACTTTTGACATAATTTTCTAATATCCATGGTCATGATTAAATAATTTTAAATATTTAATTATTTTCTATACACATATTTCTCCTATTAATTAAATAACCTTTATTATTTAATTAATTCATCATGACCTTTATTCAACCTTGATTAATCAAATAAATCTTATTTATTTAATTGTGTCTCTAATTAATTAATTTATTATTTAATTTACCATTTATCATATTTCAACTATAATTAAATATTCATTTCGAATTATTTAATTATTCAATTAGCTTTTTTGACAGCCAATTAAATAAATCAATATTTACTTAATTTAATCCTTAAATTTTGAATGCTGAATTAAATAAAAATTTAAGTCATAATAATAGATATTTTTGTCACAATCTTCTATCGTCTAGTTATCTAATTATTCACTCATCACCTGACTCAAGATCTATTTGAATCAATCAATTATTGTTAAATTTGATCAAATATATTAGATTATATATTCAAATCTGAACTAGAAATAAGGAGGTTGATGTTAATGTTATTCTTAATTTCTCTATGAAATACTAAGTCTGATTTTCTGTGTAGATGTCTGAACTTCAAGAGAAGATTAATTTATTGATTTTGATTATCTGCTTTGAGGATTGGATCTCCCATAAATATGGGTGAGGAAGGGTATGACCCAAGAAAGCGAGACACTTCTTTCAAGAGACATATCTCATGAGACACTTCTCATGAGTGACATGTCCTATGAGTGGACATGTCTTTCATTGTTAGTCCCTTCATTTATATCAGTCAATGATTAGCCTCTAAATAATCAAAACATAATTTATATGTATGCATTTTGATTTAGTGCGATATGAATATACATCATTTATATTTTTCCAATGCAGATCAAAAAACTATACTTAGAATTTGGAGAGTTCGATATAAATGATGATGATGCATAAATGCAATCATCATTTATATCTGATTGTAGCTATCTATCTTCAACACTCCCTCTGAGCTAGGGAAGATAACTCCAAAAAAAGTATAAAGTGATATCACCTTACACGTGATATTAGAAGATATGGTATTCTAAAATTATCAAGTCACATGACATTCTTCATAACACATCTTCATTATGGTATGTGCATTGACATCAAATCACATGATGTCTACCATAATAAATCATGGCATGTCCACAAATATATATATGTATCCACCATGAATAAGGATCATAATGATCTTCAATTTGATATCAAGTCTCATGATATCCATCAAAATGTCCATAAAATACTATCATGACATATCCACAGATATGAAGTCACATGATATCTATCATGATATTCCAACTAATCATTGTAGAGTTGTCACTTTACAATGTCAAATACAAGTGTTCATTATCAGAAAGATCGTCACCTTTCAATAATGTACATAGGGGGAGAGAGGGCCCATAAATTCATGGAGTCACACACATGACAAAAGAGTTTACACATTAAACATCTTTTAAATACATTAGTACAAAATAAACAATTTGAATCTCAATCTCAATAATTACATTTCAACCATACCAAGTTTCTTCCTGAAGTGTTCAACTTTGACTCTGGAGAGAGGCTTCGTGAGAATGTCTATTGTTTGATCATTTGTACTAATATACTCCAACTGGATCACATTCCTTTCTACCATGTCTCTTACATAGTGGTAAGGGATCTCAATATGCTTAGATCTATCATGGAATACTAGATTTACTGAAAGCTTAATGTAACTTTGATTATCACAATGGATAATGGTAGGATTCACGGGCTCACCAAATAGTCCCACGAGCAATTTCCAGAGCCATAGTGCTTCTCTTGCCCCCATAGAGGCTATAATATATTCAACTTCTATCGAGCTTTGTGCCACTGAAGACTATTTTCTGCTGATCCAAGAGATCATAGACGATTCTAAACTAAAGCAACATCCTGATGTGCTTTTCCGATCGGTTACACTTCCAGCCCAATCTGAATCATAGTATCCAGGTAAATCTAGTTGGACATTTTTGTATTTAAGACCATATCCAATAGTACCTGGAAGGTATCTCAATATGTGCTTCACAACAACAAGGTGAATTTCCTTTGGCTCACACATGAACCGGCTTAGGGCATTCACTGCATAACAAATATCTGGTATGGTGTTAATCAAGTACATTAATGATCCAATTATTTGTCTATAGAGAGTAGGATCTACAAATTTTGATTCTGTTGTTGCTTCTTTCAATTTGTGTAAGTTGGTCTCCATAGGTGTAGACATGGGTCTACAGTCCAACATCCCAAATCTCTTCAGAATATCAATAGTATTCTTTCCTTGATTTAGGATGATAGCATCTTATTTCTACCAGAATTTTAACCCCAAGAAGTAATGTAAAATGCCCAAGTCTTTTATGTAAAATTTTGAAGTTAAGTCCTTTTTACCTTGAGCAATGTGGCGATCTTCTCCTGTTATTAGCAGGTCATCAACATATAAAATTATTATTAGCATATCGCCTTTCATTACCTTAAAATAGAGATTTAGATCTGCATCATTCTTGGAAAAGCCTAGTCCCAAGAGACTACTGTCAATTCTTTCATATTAGGCCCTGTGAGCCTGTTTAAGTCCATATAGAGCTTTCTTCAATCTACATACATGTGAGTCAAATTTATGTATCACAGAACCTTCAACTTGCTCTAGATAGACTTCTTCTTCAATGGTCCCATTCAGGAAGGTAATTTTCACATCCATTTGATGGATCTTCCAACCTTTAGTTGTTGCAATATCTATTACTGCTCTCATAGAGGTGTACCAAGCAATAGGTGAAAATGTCTCTTCATAATAAATACCTTCCTTTTGTGAGAAACCTCTGGCCACAAAACATGCCTTGTGTTTTTCTATACTACCATCAGCAGCATGTTTTATTTTGAAGAGCCATTTGGAAGAGACAACAAATTTTCTTTTGGTCTAGGTACTATTTCCCATACATCATTTTTCAAAATGGACTGATACTCTTCCGTCATTGCATCCTTCCACACTTGATGTTTGAAAGCTTCTATAGCACTAGTAGGTTATGAACTAATGATCTCATTCATTGAGGAAACATAGCTTGAGAATATTTTGGGTCTCTTACTTTCTCTAAAAGTTCCTTTGGGTGTTGTATGATTCTTAGCTTCTTTAATCATCTTCCTAGCCCAAAGTGGTCTCTTCTTGATTTTTTCATTGGGATTCTCTTCTGGAGCCATTTGATTTTCACTGAAGATTTCTTCAGGATACTCCCTCTGAATATCAGGAGCAGGCTCCTCTTCTAAGACTTTAGGGAAATCTTGAATTTCTATCTCTCTTGAGCTCTTTTCCCTTTTGAAGGCAATGTCTTCCTCAAATATGACATATCTACTCAGTTCAATTTGTTTCTCCTTGGATATGTATATTTTTAAGGCTTTGGAGGTTTCACTATATCCCACAAATACCCCTTTCTTTCCAGAAGGTTCTAGTTTGGATCTCTTTTCTTTAGGTACATGATTGTAGATAGGGAAACCAAAATTCCTTAAGTGACTTATGTCAAATTTTATACCAGTAAATGCTTCTTTAGGAGTTTTGTTATCTAGATGTGAGTGGGTACATCTATTTTGGATGTAGACAACTATCCTAGAACCTTCTATCCAAAATGGGGTTTCAATGTTTTCATCAAACAACATTGCTCTAGCAGCTTCTACAATAGTTCTATTTTTTCTTTCAGCAACACCATTTTGTTGAGGGTTGTAGGCTACAATAAACTCCCTGTTAATCCCAGCATTTACACAAAATTCCTTAAATATTTCTGATGTGTATTCCTTCCCATTATCTCTTCTTAGGATTTTGATTTTCTTCCTGGAAACATTTTCTGTAAGTGTTTTGAACTCCTTAAACCTTTTAAGGATTTCTTTTGACTCTTTACACTTAAGAAAATATATCCATGTCTTCCTAGAGAAGTCATCTACAAATATTACATAATATAAGAATCCTGCCATGGAGGGTATAGACATGGGTCCATATAAGTATAAGTTTACTAGTTCTAACGCATTTTTGGTTTTACTCAAACTATTTTGGAAGGTTCCCTTTGTATTCTTTCCTAGGGCACACCCTCTGCATGCTCCTTCATAGATTTGTTTTAGTTTGGGAAATCCTATTACTAATTTTTCTACAAAAGGTAGGGTGGGAAAGTGAAGATGTCATAATCTTCAATGCCAAATTTTATTTGAGTCTGAGGTCTCATGAATAAGAGCTTGTTTAGAATCCATGCACAGTTTTATACATATCCTTGTCTTACTCCTATAGTTTGTGCTTTACTTATGTTTGAGTTATTTGGCCATGCCAAAACTTTTCCATCCATAAAGGTAACCCTATATCCGTTGTCTTCAAGAGCAAAAATGGATATTAGGTTCCTTTTTATTCCTGGTACAAACAATACTCCGGTGAGTTGTAGAGAGAGGCCAAACTTCAAGTTTATGGTGCAATATCCAACCCCTCTTACCGGATGTGAAAAATCATCCCCAATAGTCACTTCTTCATCAGATTCTTCTTTCATAATATCTAGGCCTTCTTTGAACCCTGTGATGTGCCTAGATGAACCACTATCAATTACCGAGTTGTTGACTTGGTTTGATACTTTACTTGATAGTGCCGAGTAGAAATTATTTTTCTCATAGTCATAGTCACTATTTATTTTTGCAACTTTAGCAAAGGATGCTTGTTGTTTTGTTCTATCAAGGTACTTCATTGCATAGTGTCCATATTGATCACATTATATTTGAGAGATTTCTTTCCTCTTCTTGAATGATCCTTTTCCATAAGAATTCCTCTTTATTTTGAATGATCCTTTCTCATAATAATTCTTCTTAACCCTTTTATGAGAATTTGTGTTTAGCACATGAATGTCCTCATCTATGGGTTTTTGATTGTTTCCTTTTGTTATGAGTCTTGTTTCTTCTTGTAAGCAATTTGTTCTCAGCCTATCAAATTTAGGGAGTTTAGATCTCGCACTTATTCCTTGAACAAATGACTCCCATGAGTTTGGTAGGCCTCCTACAGCTTTTAGTATTAACTTCTTGCTATCAATTTGATATCCAATTGTTGACAGTTGATCTCTTAGTTCAATGATTCTCATGAAAGTAGGCATTAATAGATTCTCCTTTGTTTATTTGAACATGGTTAAGTTGCCTCTTTAAAGCAAGGGTCCTACTGGTGTTGTTTATTTCAAAAGTGCTCTCAAGAGATTTAAACATTAGGTATGTAGTCTCATGTTTTGACATAATAGGTACTATATGGTCCCTAACTGCATCTACTAAAATTTTCATAGCTAACTCATTGTTCTGAATCCATTGAGTTTTCTCTGGGTCATCCTTAGGTTCTCTCTTGTTTTCTTTCACAAATGAGTAACTTATTTTCTTTTAGAATCATCATGATTCTGAATTTCCATGATGTAAAGTTGATTGCACCTTCAAGACGATCCTCAAATTTGATCACACTTGACATTATGAAGAATGGAATGTGCCTTATTATTTCAAGAAAATACAATTTTAAATAATTTGATATTTTAATCGGATCTTCCTAACGTGGCTTTGATACCAAGTTAAATTTGATCAAATACATCAGATTATATATTAGAATATGAACTAGAAATAAGGAGGTTGATGTCAATGTTATTCTTAATGTCTCTATGAAATACTAAGTCTGATTTTTTGTGTAGATGTTTGACCTTCAAGGGAAGAATAATTTATTGATTTCGATTATCTTCTTTGAGGATTGGATATCCCATAAATATGGGTGAGGAAGGGCACAACCCAAGATAGGGAGACACGTCTTTCAAGAGACGTATCTCATGAGCGAAATTTCCTATGAGCGGATGTGTCTTTCATTGTTAGTCCCTTCATTTATATCGGCTGATGATTAGCCTCTAAATAATCAAAACATAATTTATATGTATGCATTTTGATTTAGTGTGATCTGAATATACATCATTTATATTTTTCCAATCTAGATCACAAACCTATACTTAGATTTTGGAGAGTTTGATATAAATGATGATTATGCATAAATGCAATCATCATTTATATCTAACCATAGCTATCTATCTTCAAAAATTATCTCCTGATTCAATATTTGATCACCGCTGCGAAGAGACTTTCTATCATAACCAGTCAGTTATCTAGTTAAGACTCTTATGCATGAATATATTTATTAATTAACTATCTTTATTTAATTAATTAATTCATGTGTGCATTCGAACATAATGTTATTCAAATTCTATCTTTATCCTTTTCATTCAAAGTCTTATTCTTCTATTTTTTGAATACTTTTAACTAAAGATTAAATCATTTATTTAATTTTGAACTCTTATTCTTTCAATTTTTGAATAGTCTCAACATTAGATTAAATTATTATTTAATTTAATCTTTATCATGTAGACTTTTCTCACTCATGTTCTAACTAAGATAAATCTCAATTGCATGAAATTCATCAATCTTGATCGTTGATCTCTCCTTTGAATTTGAGATGATTGTTCGAAAACCAATTTTCTAAAAATTGACTTGACATTTGTCATTATTCCTCCTCCTGAAATTGATATACTTTCGGAAGCAGTCTTGTTAATCTTCTATATTTTTCTATAATCATATACATCAAGGATATAATTGCACACATATTGAAAATATGAGGGTAAGAATACTACAAAAGGAAAAAATGGAGAAGGACAATCAAGATAATTCGAAGGAGTTTTCTGATGTTCATTGAGTTTGTTTTAATTATCATTTTTGTTAGTTTATTCCTTTGTTCTTTGTTGTTTAATTTAGATTAATTCTTGTTTATTAGATTTAAAAATATTTTCTTGCAACATTTTTATTCTACGTTACATTTGGTGAACTCGACATGAATACTTTTAATCTTCACATAATCTGTAGATAATTTTTGATTTTTTTTGCAGGTATCATACAAAATGACACATCTGACTGACAAAATGACGCAACTATTTTTGTGAACCACAACTAAAAAATCTCAAGACGCATCTGCAACTTTCTATGATGCAACTGACTGATGATACCTGCAACACATCTGTAACTTTAAACGATGGATCTGACTGGTAATTTTATTCAAAGTTTCAAATTTCCATTTAATTATTTTCTTATTTTCACTAATGTTGGGTTTGCGACATGTGATTTATGAGGATAACATAGTTTTTGCAGGATGTAGCATAGAAGAAATTCAAACCAAACCTTTTTCTGCAAGACGAATGACAAAGAAAAATATGAAAACTACTAAAAATAGCATGAATGACCTATGTCAAAGTCTAAAATTGTAAAAATAAAATTTTGTGTTTTGTAGATTAACAAATCATTATTTGGGTTTAAAATAACCATTGTCTACTGTTTTTGGTGCAAAAGCACATTTTTTTATTAGCCTCATGATTCGGTGTATCGAAGTATCCTCTCCCCTTGTGCATTCATGTGATCCTAGGTGCAAGAGAATCAGTTACTAACTCTAGAACTTGGGCCTATCTTGGTGGGAAAATATACTCATCCCAAGATGACCCAGATCGATAGCATGCTAGATGCCAAGTGAATTCCAACCGGTATATAAAAGTGGATTCTTGGGAAAAGTCAAAGAATCACGCTCTTCATTCCAATGAGAAGGGAAACAATGGTCTCTCACCACATGGATGGTGGCCCACAAATGGAATGCCCTTACTAAAAACCTTGTTGTAGTTTTTTCCAAAATCCCAATCTATTTACTGGTGTAGTAGGTCGGACCTGTGAAGTTCTCACATTCTTACGCTTCATTGTAGAGATGAGATGTATGACATGATAGTTTCATGGGTACTATAGCTTGGCTGCCCCAAGAAGTGTGTGTCATGGAGGGGAGCTAGTGGGATCAAGATACTAGTCATCCACCTTGAATATGCGTAGTTGGGGAAACCCACATGAGATTTCAGTAAATACTATCCATCACAACCTTAGGATTGTACATGTCTTCTGGTTTTAATAGATTCATACACGTCAAAATTGAAAACACTTTGTCTGTTCTAATTGTATTTTTATCTATTTATCAAAACTTGATCATAAAAACTGAGTCAATCGTAACATTTTCATTAGAACACCGCAACTGAATAGTGAGTCACAATTATCAAATTCAAAACCACATGTATCATTATGAGTCACAACTGTTAAACAAAAAACCGTATGTGTCTGTCAACAAACTTAGTTTTCATAGGGTTTTGATTATGAGTCGCCTTTGATTAGAGAGTCGCATTTGCATAGTGAGTCACATATGTTATAAGTTAAACCACATCTGTCTATGAAAGTCACAATTCTCTTTCAACAACCGAGGCTATATTTCATCAGTTAGTCGCATCTGAAACTTGCAATGCATCTTTCAATTTTAGAAATGCATCTGCAACCTGAACCACAATTGACTGTCAACAAAAATCTTGAAAACTAGAAACTCAGTCCAAAAAAAAACTATCTTTGTTCACCTCTGTTTCTTATGGTGTACCTTGGATAGAAACTCAAAAATTGCTCAAAAACCTTGCATTCTTTAGGTGTCATTTACATCTTAGAGATAGTTATCTTAGTTGCAAGAACTTAGTTACCTTATAGGGTTTGCATATCTTAGAATAGGACAAATTTCTGTATTATTGGATAAGTTCATTCTTCGATTGTCATTATCATTGAACCTAATCACTTTTGTCTTACTAGTGAATCTTTCCAGCTCATTAGCCTAGTTTGGAAATTTCACCTTATTAGTTTGTCCTTGCCCCACATCAGGTTCCTTGGTAATATTATGTCATAGCTTTGGATTATTCCATATGTGGTAGGTAATATCATCTTAGAATCATTTACCATTATTTTCTACTTGAAATTTTGCATATTGTTATCCTAGCATATGTCATTTTAGAAATCCATATTTTTAGTAACATTCTTTATATCTAGAAAATACCAAAAACATAGACTAGATCATATTATTTTAGGCATAGTTTGCATCACCTCATCTTGAGCAACATTTTTCATGGTCGAAACAAGGTCTAGAAAGAAACAAAGAGAAATGGAAGACTCACAAGACTTCATCAATTCTTTAGGAAACCAACCATTAGGGATAGAGAGACCACACAAAACCTTGCTTTAAAAACATGTCACTAGAGACACACATGGAAAAAATTATGTAGAAGACATAGAGGCTATTGTTCAAGATCCTTAATTTGCATCCTTTATGGATGAGTGTTTGGAAAATGATCCTCAACGATATCTGGAAAAGCTACTAGTAGAAGGTGCCATACTACCTCTAGGATTTGACATCCACAAAATACAACCTTCATCTACACAACCAACACAAACCATGAAATCAAGTGTCTCTATATTTATGAGATTACTGTAGAAATACCAATAGACATACCTACTTAAACGTCCTCAATCGTAAACACGACCCCATTCAACATAGCAGAAGGTTTACAATTTATTGCAGGAGCAACCTCATCAAAACCCTTTGGCACAAACACCACTGGTAAAAGAGCCAAAGTTGGCATGAATACAACACAAACTATACCCCATATCACTACCAGTACTACCATTCCATATATAGGGGCTACACAAATGGGGCATATTCCTACACCGAATTAGAATACTCAAACATGACATATTCCCTCACCAAATCACAATCTATCACAAAATATTGTATATAAGAACACTTACATTGATCCAAACAATGCAACCAATATACACGTAGATTTTCTCCAAAATCAAATGTGAGCTCTCCAACATAAAATGGACACTATGTCAATGTCAAGAAAATAAACTATCTTAACACAAGATTTATGTCCATGTCCTTTTGACAAAGCACTATACATGACACCCTTCCCACATGAATACATTATACAAAATTTGTTTAAGTATAATGGGAAGAGGAACCCTCTAGAACAAATCAAATAATTTTCCACAACATGCATAGAAATTTCGTATGACCCCACATACCTTATGAGACTCTTTCCGTGAACCCTTGTTCGGATAGCATTGGAATGGTTCTCTAAACTTCCATATGACATAAGATCATGGGGTGAATTAGCTGAGAAATTTATAAAACATTTTGCCTTCAACATAGACAACAAAATCATGATAGCTACCTTGTGTCATAACACACAAGAAGACAAAGAAAAATTCACCACCTTCTTCTAGTGATGGAGGATTTTAGTCAGTTGGTGTCTAGTTGAGATACCAGAGAAATAAAAAGTCATAATATTTCTCAAAAATCTTAATCGAAAACTACGAAGTGACTTACGAGTACATTGTTGTACCTCTTTCCTAGACTTGTTGTAAAAAGGAATTATAATTGACAAAGGATAAATTAAGACACCAAGTAGGAACCCAACTATCCAACATCAAAATGCTCCCAATGATAGAAACAAGTTTTGGTCTAGAAACAAGAATGTAACAAATGATGGTATTTTTGATGCAAAGACCCTACATGTGGGACCTGTCATCACACTTAGAGGTTACAAATCCCATTAGGACATAACTAATAATCTAGATCAAACAACCCAATTTTCCCAAAATTCACAACAACAATGACCACATAGGAGATTTCCTAAACATGAATTTACCCCTTTGGGGGAACCAATCGAGACAATTTTCAAAGAACTGATTAAACATAACCTCATAAAACCTCTGGAACCAAAATAGTATGATACTAGATAGTTTAAACCCTCATGGTGGGATGATAATGCCTATTGTGAGTATTATCAAACTAAGGGACATAAACTAAAACAATGCCGACAACTAAAGAACATCATACAATACTTTGTTGAAGATGAAACCATAGAAGTCAATGGGCATAAACATACTGAAAAAAGTGATCACAAGGTCTTCCCAGATCCATTACATGATCATGGGAAAGGAAAGGCCTCTAGCTTGAGAACTAAGACTAATACCTCAGCCAGTTATGCAAATACCAAGTATGACTATGGCAAAGGTACGATCATAAATCACCTCCAAGCTGCAAATGAAAATACCCATACCATTACCATAAAGAAGCGTCCTAAATGTACTATCAATACATGCAAAAAAAAGATAACCCTTCCAAGTCCTTCATGAGAGCCACCACCATAGTCTTCCAAGCCTAAGTATAAATTACTTGAATAGTTGGGGAGGACCCCAACACATATATCCATATTGGAATTGTTAATCCTATCACCCAATCATCGAGCCATTCTTGATAAAGCCTTGCAAAGCACAATTGTCCATATCAACATAGATGCCAATCATTTTGAATAAATTTTAGGATAATTAACCAATTACCATCATGTCATATTCTCTCAACAAGATTATTCCACTGAGAATACAAACCATAATGATCCATTACACCTTGAATTTCTTGTCCATCAAACCAAATTTAGACAAGTCTTGGTAAATGGAGGAGCAAGGTTGAACCTTTGCACCTTGAAATTGGTTAAGGAATTAGGTTCATCAAAAGCATGCTTGGACACCACTAATGGTATAGTCATTAAGGCATATGATGATGATGAAATATCATCTAAAGGAGTTGTCACACTCCCCATCAGAATTGGCCCTGTAGTTATGGACACTAGTTTCCAAGTCTTGGATCTCACCATTCCCTACAATCTTTTGTTGGGTAGACCTTGGATACACACTATGAAAGTCGTACCTTCCATGTACCATCAATGTCTTAAATTCCTCTACAATGGTACAAAGGTCACCATTGATGGTGATCTAGATCCTTTCCAATATTGCACAAGCCTACACAAAATTACACAAAGACAAGTGCCAGTCAATCAAGAGGCTTCATCTTCCATGTTATCCTTGTATATCGATCCATAAACTCTCATGAAATGTATTGCATCAAAAATGCCATCATCCACTCCTAAGGTCGAGATCCAAGATAAGGGTCGTGGAGAATATAACATGAATGCATCCTATTGTGTCAATCAAATGGCTCCTCCTAAGTCATATGGTCTACCCACAACAGACAGGAGACTATCAATAGTCATGTTCCATTTTCATCCTACAATTACATTGAAAAAATGGGGAGAGTTAAGTAAAAAAGCAACAGACCAAGATGATGTCATCTCCTAGTTGTACAAGGAAGACAATGAATACCATCCACCATCTATTCAAATATCTAAGGATAAATATGGAAAAGGCTTCATGATAATGAAAAGTAATGAATATGAAAAACATAGGGGGTTAGGACTACATCAAAATGGAAGGATTGAATCAATCATTGTCTCACCACAACCAAAAGGCCTAGGGCTAGGGTTTCAACCGATTAGAATTAGAATTCCTAGTACGTTTTAACCATTACAGGAGGAAGTAAGTGCTTTTGAAGACATCAAGATATCCCATGAACCACTTGACTCAGTTTATTATGAATCCCCTGACTCAAGCGAATATGAATGGGATTCCCTTTCCTCCACTAGCATAATGGACATAGATAAGTTATTTAGAAAACTTGATAGAATGCTACAACCCTTACCAAAAACATCTAGCCCTCATCCTAAAAAGTCCTTGTCAAAAGAAGAATGGATTAAGAATTATTATTGGGAAACCCTTGATCCTACCACTTGGGCACCTAACGAACCATATTCTGATGACCTAGCCCTTATAGTAGTCCCACATCAAAGTTTACCTGTCTATAGGGAAAAGAACAAAAAGGAGTTAGTCCAAATTTTTTGTGACCATATCAACCATTCTATCCTTACCTTGTCAGCTTCCACATTTGATAAATCTGACGATGACATGCCCCTCATATATCCCCAACTTATCGATTGGGATCAACAAGGTATACCCATCTTAGACATATTTGAGAACAACAAAGCGATAACTGAGTTCATGGGACTTCGAGAAGGCATACCTAGAGGTGATCATAAATATGGCTTTACCATTGATTTGGATAACATGGCATATTTTGGGGAGTTTTTTCACACCTCCAGTTGCAAAAATGAAAACAAAAAGAAAAGTGATGAAAATGATAAGTCCCTAGGTGAAAACCAAAAGGCGCCTTAGGACAAGGAAATAGTAAAAATAAAGGATGCATCCAAGGGTGAAAACCTCTCTGAGACACCCAAGGATGGAGGTTTGAACATTCTCCCAGTTGTTCAAGAAAAGTCACCCATGTTAGTAGAAGAGTTTATTGAGATCAACATAAACACTGAAGAAAACCCTCAGGTAATATACTTTGTAGCATCTTTGATAGACCTAGAACAACCAGAGTTTAGAGACTTCTTTGCAAAAAGAAAAATAAATTTTGCATGGTCATATGCTGACATGCCTGGGTTGGATCCACACCTTATATTGCATCATCTACCATTACAGCTAGGTGTTAAGCTAGTCAAACAAAAGTTAAGGAAAATACATCTACAAATCGCTCTACTAGTCAAAGTTGAACTTAAGGAACTATTGTATGTCAGATTCATCAGGTCCATACACTATGCAGACTAGATTTATAATCTTGTCCCAATAACCAAATCATTTGGGGGCATCCACATTTGTACAAACTTCAGAGATATCAATAAGTTATGCCCTAAGGATGAATTCCCTTTGCCAAACATTGACATGATAGTGGACCTTATAACAGGCTATGAGATGCTATCCCTCATGGATGGTTTCTCTAGGTATAATCAAATCAAAATTGCAATAGAGGACCAACACAAGACTACTTTTACGTGTCCATGAGGAACATATTGTTGGAATGTCATGACTTTTGGGCTCAAAAATGCAGGAGCTACATATCAACATGAAATGATGACTATTTTTCATGACCTTGTACATACTCTCATGGAAGACTATGTTGATGATCTAATAGCCAAATCATTTGAAAGTACTTGTCAAGATATTCCAAAGACTAGAAAATTACAATGTAAGACTAAATCCAAAAAAATGTGTCTTTGGCATTAAATCAGGAAAACTTCTAGGATACATCATTTCTAGAAGAGGCATTGAATTGGACCTGACAAAAGTAAAGGATATAATGGAAATTCC
This sequence comes from Sequoiadendron giganteum, assembly GCA_007115665.2. NCBI lineage: Eukaryota > Viridiplantae > Streptophyta > Pinopsida > Cupressales > Cupressaceae > Sequoiadendron > Sequoiadendron giganteum. Next base: position 497,217,826 of record CM021105.1, read on the forward strand.
TCCACCAATAAAAATCGATTAGCTAAGAACACTACAAGGGAGATTACAGTCTATTAGACGCTTCATAGTATATTTAGTAGACAAGATACATCCGTTCCACCATTTTATCAAGAAGGGAGTACCATTTGTATGGACACCCAAATGCCAAGAAGATTTCCAAAAGATCAAGGATTATCTAATTCCACCTACAGATGATAGACCTTTGATATTGTATATATCAGCAACTCAGTCAACATTAGGAGCCCTACTCGCAAAAAAATATGATCAAGGTCATGAAAAGGAAGTGTACTATATTAGTCATACTTTGGTGGGATATGAACTAAACTACAGTAACATAGAACATGCCTGTCTTGCGATAGTCTTTGCTACTCAAAAACATAGGCACTATATGCTAAACCACCAAACCATGCTGGTCTCAAAGATAGATCCTCTGAAATATCTCCTAAGTAAAGCAATAGTAATAGGTTGATTGGCTAAATGGGTGATGATACTTAGTGAATATGACATCTAATATGTGGAAAGGAAATCTATAAAGGGAAAGTAAGTGTAGATCAGTTAGAAGATGCACCAATTAAGGTAGACCATCCTTTAGTGGCAGATTTCCCTGATGAGTTTATCTTCAAAGTTGCACTAGAACCACATGGAAATTATACTTTGATGGGTCACATACTAACTGTGGTTCATGAGAAGGCATACTATTTGTTACACCTGAAGGTGATACTATTCCTAAGTCATTTATAATTTCTTTCCCTTGCACTAACAACATAGCAAAATATGAAGTCCTAGTGACAAGACTAAGAATGGAAGCCCGATGGAAGATCAAGAGTTTACATGTTTATGGAGACTCTTAGCTAGTAGTTTGGAAAGTCAATGATGAATATGAAACTAAAGATGAGAAACTTTCTCCCTAAAAATGCATGGTCGACAGTTTTAAATAGTACTTTGATAACATCACCTTTCAACAAATACCCGGCATTCAGAATAGGGCAACAAATGCTATAGTGATCATTGGTTACTTATTGGATATTCCTAGCAACGTGCCTAAATTCGAGTTTTTGGTTGAAAAATTTTTGGTCCTTGCTTATGATGTCCCCAATTCCGCGATGGTGTGTACAGTTTTTGGTCCTACTTTCCCTTGGTACAAGAACATATACAGCTATCTAAATTCCCAAATCCTCCTTGTAGACCTGTCAAACAACCAACATAGAACCTTTATCTATAGGTCTGCCAAATACACCATCATCAAAGATACCTTGTATAGACGTACCTTAGATAACACCTTGATGAGATGTCTCAATGCTGAAGAAGCACAAGCAACCTTACAAGTGGTACACGGGGGTATATGTGGATCCCATTCTAGTGGTCCTACCTTAGTCAACAAGATTATGAGATTAGGTTATTATTGGCCTACTATGGAAAATGACTCGTATATCTTTTTCAAGAAATATTGACAGTGTCAGATACATGAAGATTTGATACACACGCCAACACAGGAGCTCTGTTTGATTACTTCACCATGGCCTTTTCCCAATGGGGACTTGACCTCATAGGTAAGATACACCCTCCATCCTCCAATGGCTATAATTTCATCATAACCGCCACCGAATACTTCACCAAATGGATTAAGGTTATTCCCATGACTTAGATTATTGGAACAAAAATTTCCAAGTTTATCCTAAACTACATAATCTATCGATATGGTGTTCCTCAATCCATCATCACAAATAACAACCGTCCATTCAAGAATCAAGAATTCCACCATCTCTATGAAGAATTCCATATCAAACATCACTTTTCCACCCCATATTACCCACAAGGTAATGACCAAGAAGAAGCATCTAATAAAATAATCATCATAATCCTCAAAAAGACTATCAATGACTCTGGTCGTGATTAGTATTTACATCTAAATCTTTCCTTATGGGCTTACCACACAAGCATCCGCACTCCCACCAGCACCACTCGATACTCCCTAGTATTTGGTTATGAAGCTATCTTACCTATTGAGGTTGACATTCCTTCTTTAAGGGTATCCTTGAAAGGTCATATTGATGATGAAGAGTATCATGTATCTAGATTGCATGAGTTGGAATTCCTAAATGAACAAAGACAGAAGGCTCTAGATCATTTGCAAGAATATCAAAACCGTCTTCATCACAAGTATAATAGGAAAGTTCTAAATTGACACTTCAACATTGGTGACCTGGTCTTGATGGAAAATCCTAAGAATCAGACAAAAAGAGAAAAACCAGGTAGGTTTGAACCAAACTAGTTAGGGCCTTATATTGTTACATAAGCTTTTGGATCAGGAGTGTATCAACTCTCTACCCCTGAAGGAGAGCCAATTTTATCACCGATCAACAACCTTCATCTGAAGAGATTTTATGCATAGCTTCTGGGAACCATGTCTTAATCATAAAAAAAAAAAAAAAACAAACAGAAAAATTGTTACCTTGATTAAAACCTGACAAATAGGCATGCTTGTAACAACAAAAAAATTGAAAAATCAATAAAATAGTAAAGAGAAATAATCCATCCAATAGTGAAAACCACTTTGGTGGCACTATGGATAAGTACCATGGTGGAAACTTGGAAAATAGGCGCCATGTGTAGTCAACTTCGCTCCTTCATCTACCATCATTCCAATCAAACTTTTCACCATCACCCATAATAAATGGTTGTCTTATCCATTACTTGGAATGACTGACATCAAGTCCACTTCATCTCCCCATTCAATCCTATAGTTCTTATTCCGAACTAGGGGAAAATCCCTGATTTGCGTCATTTTGGACCTTGTACATATCATCCCAACATCATAAAATATCCTGAAAAAATCCAAAAACATCATAAAATGGCCTAAAAAAATCTAAAAACATAAAAAAAATAAAAAATCAAAACATACCAAAATCCCAAAAAATAGAGTCATAGTCAGTGTGCCAAGTTAGTCGTAGACATAGTCAAACTACGTTACCTCTACAACTAGACATAGGCAAGGCCATTTGTTGATGTGCCCCCAAGGCATTAGGTCCGTCATTCTAGGTTTGTCATGTATCACACACATAAAATCATGACTCATTTATTTGTATATGTCAAAGTCAGTGGTCGTGTCAAACTATGAGGTCTCTATGTGTATAACGTAGGCAATGCCATCAATTGATGAGTCCCTGAGGCCGCACTTGGTCAGTCCATTAGGGTTTATCACACTCATTATCACACATGTAGTATAAAAATCAAGTTAGGTTCATATGTGTCGAACTATGAGGTCTTTGCATGTACAACGTAGGCAAGGAAATCAATCGATAAGCCCCCGAGGCCACATTAGGTCAATCCTTTAGGGTACATCGTCTCAAGTCCACGTAAGTCAGCACACACACACTCATAACAGTCAAGGCATGAAATCAAGTCATTCATCAACAAGGCAAATAAGTGAAAGTTTCATCAAGTCAAAATCAAACATATTGTCAGAACAATCAACTTATGTCTTGAGCAAGATACTTCTTTCTTGACAACAAACATCATCAATCATCATAGCCTCATGTAGCTTGTCACATCAATGAAATCTAGTTCAACATCTTATATATCACGTGTCTTTGTGAAACCAGGCGTGTTCATGCCTTACACAGATAGTCACGAGGTCAAAATCAAACTCAGCGTCTTATATGTTTTGTGTCATCCCTCACATTGGGCTATGTCAAACATCAAATAATCACACAAGATCAAATTTTGGAAAATAAGTGTTTTGGCTTTTTGACTATATATCTTATTTTGTCTTATCTTTTTTTGAGTTTGTGTATGATTCCGATTACTCACTTTCTCAAGGATGTCTCAGGACTCTTTTTCTTTGACTGTTGTTTGTCAACTGTCTTTTAAACTTTGGATTTTGAGTCATGTTACTAGTTTCCTTGAGGATGTCCCACAAAGGATTTAGAAGAGAAATGATGTCTCATGACCTGTCTTTTCTTTGTTTATTTTCATAGTTTGTCTTGACAAAAAGACTGGGGCAACTATGCCCTTAGTATGAGTTAAGACACTCCTTGTCTACTACTATCTGTTGTTAGCAAGTGGATGACCTTGCACACCTTGATTTATGTCATATCTTGCTGTTTGTCTCCATTTGTGTTAGTTACCACCCAATGATGATAAAGTGCAAAGCCTTTTATGATTTGAACAAAATATCAAAGATTGCTAATACTAACATTATATCTTTTCTTGATCATCTTTCTTTTCACATTACATTTCTTCTTTCTTGCATTAAGACGAAGTCCTTTGAAACACAAAAATATAAAGCATTCGTCATATGCATTCATGTTAGAAACATCATGTAAATATCATACATTGTAAATCATATATATATCTTGCATGTCAAAAACACAAAAGTATAGGCATCTATCATATCTAGGAAATCAGGGCATAATAGGCATTACATGATGCATCACATGTAGATAACATTATCACATTGCATCTCATAATCACAAAATGCATACATAACATCTAGCGATAACATAAAAGTACATACATCCATCATCATATTAATCAACATCACATCATAAACTACGTAAAAAAATCATAATGTCAATATAATCATCCATAACATATCATATAGAACACATGGATAATCATACATAGATCTTCATAATCATATATAAATAAACAATATCATCATATAAGACATATCCAAATCATATAGAAGCCACCAAAAATGATATATATATCACTCAAAATAACATATGTCATAGTACACTGTCAGAATGTATCCATAAATAAAAATGAGCTCACAGGCTTTATGATTAAAGTACAATGTTTACAACATAAAAATGTCACTATGTACCACTACTGCTACTCCCATGAGGATAATGTGGAGGCATCTATCACTAAGGTACTCTCTATCTGGTGGGAGGCTTGTCATATGGACATGTCCTTGATGGTCCTACAACACCCTCTGTACTTTGTGTCCTCGTGGGACTCCTTCTCTGAGACCTACTGCTATGGGCCTGTGAATAGCTAGGAGCCTGTCTCTCTGGAGGAACCTATGCCTCATATAAATCCTTTTAATAACTCTCCCTATCACCAAATTGGACTAGCTCCCAGTGCATAAGGCTCTCAACTCCATAAATTGGACCTCAGTCTCTTGTCTCTAGATTACAGTCTGATCTCTTTCTAGGAGAGCACTATCCCTCTCCATCTGCATAACATCTTTCTCTATAGTCAATACTCTAACCTTCATCTCCAAGGCCTCTACTCGAGCCCGTAAATCTGTATCTCCATCTCAGGGAGCCTCCTCATCATGTCCCCACCTCCCCTCTACTATCCTATCACAAAGCTCTCTCTCCTGCTCCCACATCACTACCTCCTAGAATCCCAAGGACATCAATATCCATGTACTCTCTCCCAACCTTTTCCTTCGCATGCTCCTCTGCTCCTACCTCTTTGGAAGCATGCTCCCCTCGTATCTCAACCTCTCTACCATCGCTGACATATAGCATAGGTATGTTCTCTACCTCCACCTTTGCCTTGTGAATAGGTGATAATCCACCTACTCGACCACCTCTCCTCCCCCATCAATCACCTCTACCACCACCACATCTCCCATCATCCCCACCTCCAAACCTGCCTCCACCCCTACCTTTGTGTTGCCCTCTGGGTCTTGTCCCTCGTCTCTCTATTGGTGTTGGCTGATCTAGATCTATATAAGGCACTGGATGATACTTTTCTCACCAGGTATCATAAGCCACTGTAGTGTTAGGATCTGCAACTCCACCCCTCCATCCCCACTAAATTGGCTATAATGCCTGAATATCCACCTCTGTAGTAGCCACCAGTATCATGGGCCCCCATAATGTAACCTCCCTAGAAGATCAAGAAAACTCTGCTCGACCTCGAGGCTCATCCTATAACTCTCCAAACTATCTTAGTACACAATATGGTAGATGCCTCTCAATGATATGTGCACTACTAATGGTCCTACTAATCAAGTACTGTGTCTGCTGACATAAAGGAAAGTGTCTATCCTCATCAAACCATCGTCCACAATCCATGTAGGGTCTCCATGTAAACTGGACTAATGTGTCTATTGCATGTCTCCAATATCCAGTATCTCCAGCATGGCTCTGTGTGATGTTTCTTACATAATGGAAAACATACAGGGATCTAGCATCCCGCTTGGTAGTAATAGGAGGATGAAACACAACAATGTGTTCCCATGCCCAGACCATGAGAAGGGTAGTCCCGCAGCTCATCGATTACAGATCTCTATAGGCTATATCATGAATATGGAAGTAAAACATGGCTAACAAACAAGGATCCCAATCATAAACAACCTCCCTCTTAGCACACCAGCTAACATCTCCCCCCACTCAATAGGAAATCCATGACCTCGACGGTGAAGAAGAACTATGCCAACTATTAATGTACATAATATATAATCAATCCTCTCATATCTATCAACTAATACCTGCCATCTAATATCATAGTGCTCTATCCCTTGTTGGGGATACGAGATGGGTATGTAATCATAGAATAGACGTCTAAGACAAAAATGCCTTAGTGATTTTCATTTCTTCATATCACATCAAAGACACAAACTATGCAATAAAGCGGAAATAGGAACAGTGGATCCCCCATTGATGTTTCTGAGAAAAGTAAATGCATAACTTATAACAGATTCAACATAAGCACAAATTCAAATAGCAAAATCAGACAACATGAAAGATAACATGTGGACATCTTTATTTACGTGGGGAAAACCTTTACAGGTAAAAAACCCCACCCTCCAAAACACTCAGCTCACTTTTATTATTTAGTAACAAAACGGTTACAATACAAACACAGAGCTATGCTCCTCAGAAGATTACATCTTGTCAATCTAGAAAATGCAGGCAACATAGTATTCATAACTTCACACAATTACAATATCTTCAAATGATATACTATGTAGATTCCCTTCAGCTCCTCAGTTGACTGTCACAGCCAGCCTCACGGCTAGCCCAACCCTAAGGAATCACAGGTTCACATCTTCTTAGAACTGAGAGACTAAGTGTTCATGGTAAAGACCGCTCGAACACTCTCAGCCTCTCACTCTTCACTAATCTCTTTCGTGCACACGAGATTACTTTATCATCTCTTACCGTCTGCCTACCTATTCTGCTTGTCCAAGCAATCAACTATCATTAGGATATTCATTGACATATCTTCTTGCATTGAGCCACCCAGGCATTCAATTCCTTGCCAAAATCAGGTGTTAGCTTTAGCTGAAAACTCAGCCTGCAATAACTGTCATAAACTATTTTGGCTTCTAGCCAATCAACATCCTAACATTGAGCCATGTGTCAGCTTCACATTTGTTCATTGCTTTGACCTCTCATCAAACCTGGTCAAGCTCGGTTGAACAACTCCGAGCTCACCTCTGTCTTCCACCACGCTACTGCTTCGAGTCCAAAAAACCACCATGGTATGGTGGTGAGACCATGTCGACCCTCGAACTCCAACCGTGTTACCGCCAAGCTCAATCTACCTGGCTGCGGTATTGTAGTGAGCTCACTCGAACTCACCTAGACTTTACCCGTGCTACCGCCGAGCTCAAAAAGTCACTCCGCGGTGTGATGGTGAACTCACCCGAGATTAATCTCTATTCTCCCCGCACTACCGAGCCCTGACCACCAAACAACCACGGCAAGGCAGTGACTGCCAACCCAAAACACTAACGGTTAACCGTGCTACCGTAGGGGCCACGAGGTGACCCTGCGGTAAGGTGGTGACTACCACGCAGACTACCAACGGTCTTATCATGGCCACCACGGTGAGGCTTCTCATTGCCCATGATAAGGCGGTAACCTCTAACGATGACTACTAGCCATCCATTGCAGCCACCGTGGTTTCCTCGAGCACCATCTGTGGTAAGGCAGTAACTGTCATGAGACCGCCACCCTTCAACCTGTGCCACCATGCCACCAACAAGCAACAACCATGGTAAGGCAGTAAGACCTTGCTCCGCCAACGCCCGCCATCCGCACTAACTCGCCACCTCCAAGGGAACCCTGCGGTATGGCAGTAACTGGTACGCCAACTATCACTGCTCATTGTGCCACCACCAATCTAGAAGAAGACCATTTTGGTAAGGTGATAACGCCGCCCAACTGCCAAACCAAGAAAGGTGGCCCGTGGTAAAGAGGTAAACCACACAACGATGCCACCAAGGAAAGCTTGTAGCAGTATGGTGGTAAAGGCCAGAAATAGAGCTCCAAGGCAAAATAGAAGTCCAAGCTAGGAAGATGAGGCATAAATTTCCAAAAATCTTCCACTTGAAAAAGTCTTACTGGCTTCCTCCCAAAAAATGTGAACAAGGACCACCACCATGCTTTCATGCTCCAGCTAAGACACTTTCAATAACATTCGAAAAATGTCCACCATCTCAGGCTACAACTCCAAACATCCAACATAGGAAAAAGGAACAAGCCAAGGCGTGTATGCACTAGTCTCTAAAACAAAAGCATTAGATCCTCCAAGTAGAAAAGGCATCACAGTAGCAACAACGAAGAACAACGTGCAAAAAAAATGAGAAACCATTCTCTAGAACAAGATAAACCATCATCTAGAACTGCAACCATCCAACTGAATGCCCCCATCCAACTGAAAAAACCCACGTGATTGAAAACTAGCACCCACAGCTCATGCTATTTTCTTCAATCACTCATACCTCAAAAGGTATGCACATCAGTGAACTCATGCCAGCACACAACCAACCCATCAACAATAAATCCAAGCACCATATGTCAACTAGTCAAATGACCAAAAAACATCCAGGTACTCCCAGTGCAAAGGTACTGTTTAGATGAATGCAAACAAAACACCATCACACATGATTCAGGCTTACCAAGTCCACCAAACTCTGCACATAGAAAAGATTAACCATGTAGTTCCAAGGAATATCCACACCGATATGCACAACCTACAACCACCTGCTGCAAGAAACATTCCTTTCAACAGTCTTCCACATTCTTCCAAGGTTCCATATCTAACTAAAGAAGGAAACACCATGACTCCACATACATCTAAAGTCATATGAACATTTAGGAAGAAAAAGACCAGAATAGAGAGAAACAAAAAATCATAACATGTAGCATCCTCCTACATACACCTCTAAATGCCAGTTGTGTCAAGAATGATCTTCTTCACATCCCAAGGGAAAAGATTTAACAACATCCAACAAATTCCATGAATGTAAGCATCTCAAAAGAAGATCAAACTAACCCATATAACCATTTCCTATCAGTCCTCAAAAGCACAAGGAGATACACTATAATGTCTACCTTCCATTCTGAATCCTCCAGAATCTTAAAACAACAACTCAAGATTCATATCCATGAAAGATAAAGCATATCACATAGCTGAAAGCTATAATGGGAAAATACCTTTCAAATAAACTTCACTGCCAAGTAGACCAAGAGGAAAGAGACGCTCCTCCAAGATATACAAGCCATCTTGACTTACCTAAGAGAATTATCCTCACTAGTTTCTGTTGAACTCGTGTTCAATCAAGGTGTAGGAAAATTTGGAGTTTCAACTGTAACAATAAAATTATTAAAATAATTTCAGCCTCACCTTATTCTCCATGCATCCATGAGTACCAACTAATTTTCATCTCATGCTAAATCCAACCTGCATTACTCCACTAAACATGAAGTCCTCCAGCATATGACCAAAGTACTCAAAACATAGAGAACCACCAGACCATTGTCAAAGCTCCAAACCTAGGAACATGACACCATGATCTACACATCCCCCTTAGGAGATGCCATGCTTCAAGTGAACTATCCATGGTCTCAAGAGGAAAGAAACATGCCAAAAATCTAATGATCAAGCAAGAGTACACATGACATCAAGCAAACAAACTCTAAACCAACATCTCAGCCAGAGACTAACAAATTCCTACATGGCTCCAAGATGTTGCACATCTTCAAAAGTGACCATGCAAATGCAAAAGAACTCTTCTATAGTAATAGGATATAAGAGTCCCCAAGAAGCATCCACAACACCAAAGAAGATCATTTATCACCAAATGATGAATCCATAGTCACTACTAAAGCTCCCACTGAACCGTGACACCAAGCTTTCCAAGCATCATGACCGACCATCTACTGATTTGAAAATCTCTAGGTACAAACGACAACATGCCCATCGGACAACAATGCCAAACAACACCAATATCACCAGATCACGTAGACAACACCATCAGTGTCAAACGTTTACACAAGATAGTGTAAGAAGCTCTCCATGACATCGTGATTCACATGCTACTAGTCCATAATTGACTATTCAAGTACTCAAATGCCATTCCTCTCATCTCAAAAAATCCACGCCAATGCACAAGTGACCACCGAAAAGGTCAGCTAACAGTTCTTCACCACATTCTTACAACCTCGTGTATATTGACAGTCCACTTCTGAGTCAACTCACAACAAATATGTAGGTAAAGTTAACCCAAAACATTGCACAACTCATGGATGCAAACAATGAAACTTGAAAAACTATCATCACAATGGAAACTGCAAAACTAAGATCATCAAGGAGAACAACCAAAACAAACAAACATGACTCAAACACTGGATCAACAACAGATCTGATTTGCCAATCACATCCACAACTCAAGAACCATAGTCTAGGAAACGAGCAAAGAAAACTCCACAAGAGTACTGAATGAAAAAAACATACCAACACTCTCATGCAAGGAGGACATCACTCCTCCTCAAACCATGTCAAACTACACTTATCTCATCCAGTCACACCCCAGAAGCTAGGGTCTAGAAAATAGTTGAACAATAGATCCACACACCACAAGTTTTTCTTGACTGTGTAAAACCTATAAAACCACAGTATTTATAAAACACCCATGCATATCCATATTCATGGCTCATCTAGACGACCCAAGAGTCTACACATAACCAACATGGTTAACCAGAACAATGAAAAGAAAAAATGAAAATGTGTCATAGAATTTTTAGGAAAATCTACAAAAAACCTCCAGAGCCAAAGACATGAATCTAAACCATGCGAGTGTAAGAAACAGGTAAGCAGGAATAGTAGGTCCATTTCAGACCAATTCCAAAAACCTCAATCATTCATAAGCATATGAGAGAGCTAGGCTATACAGAAGTTGTAGGCTACTAGGATCACCTTCATAGCCTCCATGCAAAAAAAGCAATAGAGAAACCGCCTTCAGTGCTAAGTCAGAACACCCAACACAAGCACAATACTCCATGGCTGAACAATAGCACAAGAAAATCCATACTACCAAGGAGCCTCTCACACAGACACCTAGTATGAAACCACACACTGCTACAACACAACCATAAGAATACCTCACGCCCTTTGCATTAGGAACAATTGTTGTGAGCCAGTAGCCTCAGACCATATTGCAACAATATGATCAACTCTAGTCATCTCTAGCGCCTTTCAAGCTACGTGTTGAATCAAAAAGTAGGAACTTCCACTCATTGAAGGATCAAACACCAACTGATTTTTCCATATTTCTTCAAGCTTGCCAAGCTAAGAAATCATCATAAGAGAAATACCCAGAACTTCAATAACCAAGAGAATGCTTTGACACCACTTATTTGTATCATCTAGCCTTGACCTCCCTTAACCTGCTTTGATACCACTTGTTGGGGATACAAGATGGGTCTATCATCATAGAATGAACGTCTAAGACAATAGTGCCATAGTGATTTTCATTACTTCAAATCACATCAAAGACATAAACTATGCCATAAAGCAGAAACAGGCACAGTGGATCCCCCATTGATCTTTCTAAGAAAAGTAAATGCATAACTTATAACAGATTCAACACAAGCACAAATTTAAATAGAAAAATCAGACAACATGAAAGACAACATGTGGACACATAGTTTTACGTGGTGAAAAAATTTATAGGTAAAAAATCCCACCCTCCAAAACACTCAATCACTTGTATTATTTAGTAACAAAATGATTACAATACAAACACAGAGCTTTGCTCCTCAGAATATTACATCTTTTCCATCTAGAAAATGCAGGCAACACAATATTCAGAGCCTTCACACAGTTACAATGTCTTCAAATGACATACTATGTAGATTCCCTTCAGCTCCTTAGTTGACTATCATAGCCAGCCTCCCAATCAGCCCAGCCTCAAGGCATCACTGGTTCACATCTTCTCAGAACTGAGAGACTAAGTGTTCTTGGTAAAGACTGCTCAAACACTCTTAGCCTCTCACTCTTCACTAATCTCTTTCATACACACGAGATTAATTTATCTCTTACAGTGTGCCTACCTATTCTGCCTATCGAAGCAATCAACTATCATCAAGATATTCACTAACACATCTTCTTGCATCGGGCCGCCCAGGCATTCAATTCCTTGCCTAAATAGGGTCCTATCTTTAGCTAAAAACTAGGCTTGCAATAACTATCATAAACTATTTTGGCTTCTAGCCAATCAACATCTTGATGCTGAGCCATGTGTCAGCTTCACATTTGTTCACTGCTTTGACCTTTGGTCAAACCTGGTCAAGCTCGGTCGATCGAGCTCCGAGCTCACCTCTGTCTTCCACCGTGCTACCGCTCCAAGTCCAAACACCCACTGCAGTATGACGGTGAGACCATGTTGCCCCTCGGCCTCCAACCATGCTACCACCAAGCTCAGTCTACCCAACTACGGTATTGTGGTGAGCTCACTCGATCTCACCCAGACTTTACCCGCGCTACCTCCAAGCTCAAAAAGTCACCCCACGATGTGGCGGTGAACTTGCCCGAGCTCAATCTCTGTCTGCCTCACACTACTAGGCCCTGACCACCAAACAACCACAGCAAGGTGGTCACCGCCAACCCAGACCGCTAAAGGTCAATCGTGCTACCGTGGGGGCCACCAGACCACCCCATGGTAGGACGGTGACCGCTAGGTAGACCGCCAATAGTCTTACCATGGCCACCACGGTGAGGCTTCTCACTACCCACGGTAAGGCAGTAACCACTAAAAATGACCACCAACCATCCACCGCGGCTTCCCTGAGCACCATTCACGGTAAGGCAGTAACAGTCACTAGACTGCCACCCTTCAACTGCACCACCACGCCACCAAAGAGCAACCACTATGGTAAGGCAGTAATACCTTTCTCTGCCAATGAGCCGCCAACCGCGCTACCTCACAAACTCCAAGCGAACCCTGCGGTATGGCACTAATCACCAAGCCAACCGTTGCCACTCACCGCGCCACTGCCAATCTAGAATAAGACTGTCACGGTAAGGTGGTAATACTGTCCAACCACCAAACCAAGAAATGTGGCCCGTGGTAAAGCGGGAAACTACACAACTGTGCCACCAAGGAAAGCTTGTAGCGGTATGGTAGTAAAGGCTAGAAATAGGGCTCCAAGGAAAAATAGAAGTCCAAGCCAGGAAGATGAGGCATAAATTTCCAACATCCCTAACCTCCTAATATCATAATACTCATAATATCTAGTAATCTTGCTAAAGCCTCTTTGTGTATTATACATGAATCTCTTGCCTCTAGTAGGAAATCAGAGAATCCTATATACATCCTCCAATGTGACAGTTGCCTCTCCAGTAGGAAAATGAAACAAGGAGGTCTCTGAGTGCCATCTCTCACATAAAGAAGTGAGCATAGTGCATACGTGATGCAATCCTAATCTCCATAATAACTGTGTCTCTACGCTCTGTAATCTATCTTTGAGCTCATATGTCTCTAGTCACGACTCCTGAGTATAAATCAGATCTAAAATAACCTACAAAAAGGCATTCAAACTATGTCTCAGATGTCAAATCATTTCATCTTTCCATGAGAATTTTTTTCAAAATTGACAGTCAAATGTGTTACTACAAAAGAAAATGCAGTTTATAATGTCATATGCGTCATTCTCATAAATAAATGTGATGCACTACAATACATGCATCATACAAACATGCATATGCATTTCACAGATCAAATGCCTCACAAAAACTCAAAGCAAACATTATTAGGCATAAAGTCACAAATGTGTTCATTCCCTAAATGAGCTAAACTGACCTAAGCGTGTTTTCCCATACGCATCGTTTCATGAGAAAATACATTGCATATGAACACATATGCGTTGAATTAAAAATGACGCATGTGTGTAAATTAAAGTTTACATGCCTAAAACTACGTGCAAAACAAAAATTCAAAAGATCGTTCAAGGGTACATACCGGGGGTCTTGCATTAGTACACCATCTAAAGGTCCAGATCTTGTAACCGCGATGATCTGCATATGGAACGGGAGACATTTTTGCCAGGTGCTCAGAGCAAAATCTTCTATTCTTCAAATCTTAAGGGTGTAAATGATTTAATTTTTCCCCTAATTTCTTTTTATACCAAGGGTTAAAAATGGCATTTCTTTTGACCTTGTCTATTGGCCATATAAAATTCCATCTTTAATCAAGCCGTACACGTTCCTAACACCTCCAAATTCAATTTCGTCAACTCCATAGCATTTCTGGCCATCAAATTGACTTATCGGAACTATTTTCATTTTTTTTTGAAATTTTTCTAAAAATTGTTAATTTTCCCAAGGGGGCATACCCTAACCTATACATACTAGGGCACGATTAGGGCATTATTTCGATCGATTTTTATTTGACATAAAAACTGAAATGACATTGTATCAAAGAGGGGCAAATTGTAGACACTCAAAATTGGTCTAGGCTTGCGAGTACCACTTTCGACATAATTTTCTAATGTCCATGGTCAAGATTAAATAATGTTAATTATTTAATTATTTCCTATACACATATTTCTCCTATTAATTAAATAACCTTTATTATTTAATTAATTCATTATGACCTTTATTCAACCTTGATTAATTAAATAACTCTTATTTATTTAATTACGTCTCTAATTAATTAATTCTCTTTCTGAATTAAAAAAATTATTATTTAGTTTACCCTTTATCATATTTTGACTATAATTAAATATTCATTTCGAATTATTTAATTATTCAATTAACCTTTTCGATAGTCAATTCAATAAATCAATATTTATTTAATTTAATCCTTAAATTTTGAATGTTGAATTAAATAAAAATTAAATTCATAATAATAGTTATTTTTGTCACAATATTCTATCGTCTAGTTATCTAATTATTCACTCATCACCTGAATCGAGATCTATTTGAATCAATCAACTATCTCCTGATTCAATATTTGATCATCTCTGCGAAGAGACTCTCGGTCATAACCAACCAGTTATCTAGTTAAGACTCTTATGAATGAACATATTTATTAATTAAATATATTTATTTAATTAATTAATTCATGTGTGCATTCGAACAAACTGTTATTCAAATTCTATATTTATCCTTTTCATTCAAAGTCTTATTCTTCTATATTTTGAATAATTTTAACTAAAGATTAAATCATTTATATAATATTGAACTCTTATTCTTTCAATTTTTGAATAGTCTCAACATTAGATTAAATTATTGTTTTATTTAATCTTTATCCTGTAGACTTTTCTCACTCATGTTCTAACTAACACAAATCTCAATCACATGGCATTCTTCAATCTCGATCATTGATCTCTCCTTTGAATATGAGCCGATCATCTGAAAACCAATTTTCTATAAATTGACCTGACCTTTTTCATTATTCCTCCTCCTGAAATCAATATACTTTTGGAAAAAGACTTGTATCCCATCTAGGGTTTAAAATTGTATTATTTTGCATTCTCTAAATCTGAAAAATATAAAAACAATTTAGTCATCTTGCATATCATTTAGATCTAATAAATTTGCATTTGAAAATCGAAACAAAACTGCATTTCAAATTAGGTCTTTTCATTCATCATTTTACCATCTTTTCAACTTGCATTTCATATTACATTTCCAAAAAATCTGAAGTTGAAAGTTACTGTTACAAACCTGAAACTGAAAGACATTGAAAAAAGCTTAAAAATCAATAGAAAACAATTAAAAAACCCTAATCTAGGACCCATTTTCCACTTGGGGTGAATGAGTCCCTAATCAGGCTTGACTTTCTTTTTTTGGCATCGAAAAGTCACTGAAAAACACTTAAAAATCAGTAATTTAAACATTTCAAAAATCCTCATCCAGGACCTATTTGCCATGAAAGGTGAAAGAATCCCTTATCAGGTGTTGATCCGAATTTTCTAAAAATTGAAATCTCTATTTTAGGCTTCTATTTGCTGTTGTTACATTTTTGTTTTAGTTTTCTGATTTGTTGTTTTATTAAACTCATTACATCTATCTTAATTTGCTTCATTGAGTGCATTGCCGAAATTCAAAATTACATTTACAACATTTTATTTTTAGTTTATTACATTAAGTAATCAGTAAGTTGCATTGTTGCATTTCATTCTAGGTCATTGCATTGCCTCTTTCCATTTTGGGTTTGCACACTAAGTTTGTAAAACTTGTGGGAGCTTTACAACTTGGTGTCCTATTAGCAATACTATTGTAAGATGTAGTTCAAGGCTCATGTCATTGCGTGATATCTCATTCGTCATGGATCTTGGGTTTTCTAGCTCTCTTTCTGATAGTGTTGATAATCAACCCTCTATGGCTCATAGTTTGCATACTTCATTTCCCATGACTTCACCTCCTACAACCAATGTTCTTAATATTAACAACGTCATCCCTACCATCACCACTAGTTCTACTCAAGCTTTGGGGTTTACTCAAAGCCAACGTGGAACTACAATTCCATATTCTATAATACCGATGTCCATTCCTACATACACTAATACTCAACCTACCACAAACCTTCAACCTACCACAACCTGTCAACCTATCATAACCTTTGAACCTACCACAAAAAATCATACCCACTAGCATTGTGTACACTTCCTTAGGTATTCCTACATGAAATACTTCTATCTTTTTGCATTCGAATACAATATATCCTCAACCATCCACCTTCACAAACTTACAATTTAGTTGCCCTCCACATACATACACTACTCCACCTTATTCCCCTCCATCTTACAATTACAATAATGCTTTCCTTAACTCAATTTTGCAAACTATGACATCCCTTCAACAATAAGTTGCAACCTTACAACAAAAAAACAATGTTCAACCTCTACAATACATTAAAACCAATCCTCTATCCTTTGATATATTAAAAGAACAAAGAACACAAGGTATAGAGGTTTCCTGATTTGAGAAATACTTGTTAGCCATGTTTCCACATTTACAGCCTTGTGTAGTGATTTCATTTCTGAAGACAAACTTTTAGCTAAGTTATTCCCTAGATCCTTGAAGGATACTGCTTTATAGTGGTTCTCATCTTTACCGAATAATTCAATTGGTTAATTTAATGAACTTGTTGATGCCTTTTACAACCACTTCCATATTCACATGGATCCCAAGATGACCCTTGCTGATTTAATGACATGCACACAAAAGGATGATAAAAAAGTGATTGATTTCATAACAAGATACCAAACACTTTATTCATAAGTAAACATTTAGATTCCTGACACCAAAATTCAACAAATTTTTATTGCCATCTTAAAAATTAAACTCCTAAGAAAACTTTAAATGTTGAGATTTCTATCTTTTACACAACTATGTACAACCCTTCATGATGATCAAAATAAGACTTGTGGTCGTGATGTGAAAAATCCCCCTAGTTGTCCTAAAAAGTCTAAATCCACAACTCAAAATAATTACCAACCTTTCAAGAAGCAAAATAACGGCCTTTTACAATTGAATTCCCCTCAACCTATTCAATAAACCAATAATCAAGTGGCTTCTATAAATATGACAAATTATTTTGGGGACAGGAATAGAGAGTTCACTCCCCTAAGCGATACCCTTCACAATATCATGTTACAACTTATCAAAAAGAACATGCTTACCTTACCTCTTGTTAAAGAACGTGATCCTAATATACCATTGCCAATAGGCTTTCAATGAAACTATTATTGCCATTATCAGAAACAAAATGGAAATGGTACAAAATAATGTAAGCATCTTAAAAATATTGTGCAAGACCTTATTGAAAATAATCAACTTCAAATTGGAGGTGTGAATGATTAAGGTAATAATTCTGTAGCCCCTCCTAACCAAAATTTACAAATCTTTACCAATCCCATGCCTAATCACACTATTTCATTTGTCAAAGCTAGTGAAATGGAGAATGATGTGATGAATGTTGACATAGATGATGATAGCATGGATACTATTGAACAAGGTCTTGCAGATACTGTGGTAGCATTTATTTAAGCTAGAACTTGTAAGGGATCAACTAAAAATCCTCTTGATATTACTTTCTCACAAAATTACATACTTAAATGTGCACTTGATGGTCCTCTTTACATAACTGGCCAAATCAATGAAAATCCCACTAATGGGATATTAATTGATCCCATCTATGGAGAGAATGTGATCACTAAAGAATTTCCATTCATGCTTGAACTATATCAAGATACATATGATAAATTAAAATCATGGATCAAGACACATAATGGTTTTTCTTGTCTTATGACTGGCTCGATAGATCTCCCTTTAAAAGTTGGACCGAAAACATCAAATGTCTCATTCACCACCATCCCACAATCAAACCAATTTTATGTGAAGATAGGCTACCCATGGATTTTCTCCATGAATGCAATCCCTTCGGTTGTACATAAATGTTTAAAGTTTCCCTTTAGCAATGATACCCTTATCGTGCATCACAGTGGGTTTAATCTCGCATCTTCCTGAGGGAACTTTTCATTAGATTTATTTTGACGCAAGCCTATGGAACCTATTAAATCTCATGAAGAATTATTTTTAAATCATATAAAAATTTCAAGGCAAAGAACATAATATAATTATCCCTTCAAAAAATGCCACAACTATGACTAAAGCACCCATCCTTGACAAAACAATGATTGAACCAAAAGCCCTTCCAAACATCCAAGAGAAACCTTCAACAAATCCTCCTACAATTTCTTATAAGAGACCACAAGATGACCAAAGAAATTCCATTGTCCCTCCTAAAATAAAATAAATTTACAGAACTAAAGAGAAAGTGGTTGGATAAACTCTTTTTTGTTTCTTCCATTCCTCTCAAGGAAGAGAAGAAACCTATGATTGAAAAACCCACTCTTACACAAACACAAAGATAATATATTGAAACATAATTGAAATGATTGAGAGCATAGGTGTAGAAATCATGCTATTGCTCAGTTACAAACTAAAGAAGACAAGAACAACATAGAAAATTAAATTCTGACCTTACCTGAAGCAACACATGATGACTCCATATCCTTGTTGCAACGTAAAAAATAAACTTCCATGGACATTGTCATTCAACCTCCCATTGTGATTAATCTAGAAGATGAAAAAGTACATAATGAATTGAATACACTATTTTCCTCTTCTATGAACTTAAATGACAAATCTCCTAAAAAGAGTGTTGAACTTGGTGCTTTCGTTGGATCAGAACTTGCCGTTGTCCCTTTGGCTAGTTCGCCTTTCGTTTATATAGAGCAAGATTAAGATGTGAATGAACTGATCTAGGTTGAATCGCATGTGCCTTACTAGTCTTTTTACTATTCATGTTTCTTTATGTGATTGCATGTGTATAATGTGATCCCCCATGATCTTTCATTTGATGTATCTCTCTTTATATTTTTGTGCATTATTTTATATGTACCTAGATTCTTTTCTATGTTGTAATCATTTTTGTCTTATGTTTTCCTTTTAGCGATGACATAAGGTGTCGAGACATTTAGGTCTCTTCCATGTTGACCCAAATGCTTTTCCTTTTATCTTTTTCATTTTTCTTGTATTTTCCTTTTGGTGATGACGCAAGGCATCAAGACATTTAGGTCTCTTCCATGTTGACTCGAAAGGCTTTATCTTTTTTTTCAATCTCTTCGTGTCATTATTCTAGTTTTATGAGTATTTTGGGAATGATAATAGTTTCAAGTTCTAAAAACAACATTGTAGCAAATACATATTGAACCCAAATCCATAGATCCCTTATGTATTTTTGGGGCAACCCCTTCCCTCCTTGTTCATGGCGTAACTTTATTTCGGAAATATATGACTTGGCATAGGTTTTTCTGAGGAAAGATATCATGTCTTAGGAGAAAAAATTGGCTACTTTAAAGTAGTTGTTCATAGTAATGGTGTTAGTAACTTCTTTAATGTGGGGGCATACATTGATGAAATATTTTGGTATATTTCATGGCATGATTTTATTTTTTCTTGTGACATGTCCTTTTATTGATGGTTTCATTAGGTTTGATGTCCTCCAAGAGTGCGATATTTCTAAGCATACGATCTCCCTTAATGACATGTTGCAAAGCGAGAGGCATCCCATAAGTGGTGATTTGATACTTTTTGACTTGTCCTCTCTTGGAGATATTAGATATGATGTTCCCTAAGAACAAGACCTTACATGACCAAAGAAAAGTCCCCTTTAACAAAAAGATTATAGACATACCATTCAAATGCATTCAAAAGCATAACATTGTGGCGCCTCATCAAAGTTGTTAGGAGAATAATTTTGTTATCATATGGGAGGCTAATATGACTCTCTCAATTGCAACTTCATTGGGATAACTCACCTAGTGGACTAATTGAGGTTCCACTACCCTAGAGTGAACACACATGTTACAGAAAAACAACCTATACCCGGTCTAGATAGTGCTGGAAAAACTATCAAAGCTTGATCCTTGTTATGTGTTGATTAAAAAAGCTAGCAAGGTAACAACCTTTATGGGAAACTCCGTTAAAGGGGGGACTATTGCACTAAATTGAGTGACCTCCAGGTTTTAAAGAAGTTGGCTTCTTCTGTAATTTGGGGGGTTGAAAAGAGTAGAAAGAAAATAATATTAAAATAAATCTAATATAAGGCGATGCAACAAGAAGTAGATATGGGCACGATACACCTATCTATGAGATATGATTTAAAGGTCGTTCAAAAATATGCTATGTCCCAGAACAACATAAATCAAAATGGAAATTTGAACAACTTATTCAATGAAATAAAATAACTTCCATACATCCATTGAAAAGAAGAGTTGAAGACATGGTCTTAATGAACCGGCTTATATTGAAATTATAGTAGTCTGTGAACAAATTACTCAATACAATAATGACACAGTATACATTTTTATCAAATAGTTAAGAAACAGAAAGGCCGAAGAATGACAAAGTCTAAAAATCCTATGCAATTATCTAAAATAATACAAATGCCTGGTGTCATTCCAAAAATTTCTCTGTAAATTTTGACATCTTTCTTCAAAAAAAGAATTGTATTTATAGGGCAAGGTTTCACCGCTTGGCGGGCTGATGAAAAAGAAGATTCTTCAATTATGCACACAACAATGATTTCCCTCAACCCTTAGAAGATGTGGTAACAAAAGAAGACTCGATCCATGCATACAATTTCCCTTGAGATATATGGATCCCTTGCAAATGATGGTAGTGGTCCTGGCGTAGAAGCAACAATTCTCTAGTAGACACATGTCGCCTATCTATGAAGGCTATTAGAAGATGTGGAAACTCTGGAAAAATTATTGCTTGCTCCCTACTCTTGTATGATGAAACCCTCAGAAGATCCATGTGGCAATAGATCAGGGACCATTGTTAGTTCCTTTCTCCCTACAGTGAAATCTTGCATGGTGAAGACACGTGGAAGTTTTCCTTACAAATGGCATTGTTGGTGGGGCCACCAATAAATGTATGCAGACTGATACTATGTGGAAAGTGATAGGGGCCTGATAGGGAAGCAAAGGGAAGGAGCCATGAAGTGTGCATGATGATGAAACATGGAGGCATGGCAAGAGCCATTTGAAAATTGAAGGAAGAAATCCTTGCGAAGAGCGCTTGGTGGAAACATGGTAGTAGTCGAATGAATCTTTTGTGAAAGGAGCCCAATGATGTTTTCAATCGATGGGGCATGTTCCGAACTTAGAAAAATAAATGATTGCTTGAAGGGAGCTTGGGGAAATTCATATTCACAAATTTTGGTGACTACCAAGGGCATTTTTCCTTTGAAATGAGGAACCCGATCTTCCAGTTCTTAAACTAGAGTCTTAACCATTGGGTTACACAATCAAATCTTGGAGAGAGCGATCTATAGAGGCAACTAGTTGTTCTTAGATGGAGTCAATAAGTCGCACAAATTTTCTTGTGCTCCATGCAAATCAATTATTTCTTTGTAAGGCAGTGTTGTCGATATACTGGCCTAGGACTCAAGTTGAAAAAGTAGCCACACTATCATATGGGTGACTCCCTCAATATCCTTTGAAGTAAGTGGCTGAATGAAGTTCTAGAGAGTAGATGTTTCTTGCTGCTTTTCTTCAATATTTGCCACAATTTGTTCTATTGTGGCCACCGATTCATTTGGAAGAAATGGGGAAGGTAAGCCCATTTGAGTTAGCTGGTAGAACTTCACCCACATGCTAATCATAGTTCACTCCAATGTTGCAACACACTTGCTAGCATTGAGGATGGCTGCATGGTAGTGGATGAATCTATTAGCTATTTTGGCAGCGGCTTTCTGATTTTCAATCCCCATGTTTGCTAAGACCTCATCTGGGACCATATACAACCTATCCAACAACCTCCTGGCCTTAGGGATGCTTTCCACGATGGATTGTAGGAAACTCTCAATCATTCTGTGAACCTCTCGGCCTAAACCTATAGGTTCTGCCATGAATTGGAGCGTCAACTAGAGGGTCAGGCAGAAGGCCTTAACCTTTTCCTAGTATGAAACATATAGCCATTGGGCCACTTAAAGGAGGTCCAATTGGGCGACAGGAGATTAGATGGAGCTCTTCAAAAGGTCAATTTCTGCATCACTCAATCCAATATTATGTGATATCTCTATAATCTTCTATTCCACTACGATGAGTTGGCCCTGTAGGATTTTTGATCTTGCATTCGAGCTTGGTTCGGCTCGCTCTTTGTTTGATACTTCCCTCTCAAGGGAAGATTTCATTTCTGGGACCTCATTTTCTAGTTGAGTTTGGTGGGCATTGAATTCTACATCATTTTTCTACATTATCTATTCCAATTGAGCGCGTTGATGGTTGAGCTCCTCATTTTTCAGTTGCATTTCTTGCTCTATCCATGGCAACTGGTCTTGATATCCTTGGTTTTTCCATTGTAGCTCAACGACTAGGTTTGGGTCAAAGGTTTGGAAGTTTTCAAGTTCCTCTCAGAGTTGAGCCTACTTCACCTCCGCTTGCTGTGAAAATAATTTAAATTCAACATCCCTTACCTTTTCTTTTTCCAACAGGAACTCAACCCTTTCTTTGAAAATTTTCAGTTCGTCCTCCTTCTTTAGCTAGCGATCATACTTGAGAAAGTCAGTGATCACCACCTACTGAGTCTCCTCCATTAGCTCAACCTTGTCATGCAATCGGGCTATGCTCAAATCGAGCCCCATGGAATACATATTATAATCATCCACCTACATCTCTCCTTGTGGTTTGATGATAGATGTGTACATAGATGCAAAGTGTAGCGATTACCGATTCTTGTTGAAAATAGTCTATACTTTTAGCTCAGATGGCCTTTTAGCATCTTTAACTCTTTGGTTTTGGACTCGGATTGCTCCTGCCTGTTTATTTTTATTTCCTTCTACCAATAACTTTGTTGGCGATCAGATAATTCCACTTGCGAAAGGTGCATCGGGAGGAAGGGCAAAAGGAAATGAGAGGGTAGTGGACCTGGGTAATTTATTTCTTGGAAGCTTGACTATTTGAGGAGGAAAAGGAGGGATATTGCAATACCTGGCTTGTGAAATAGTAGGAGGACTCGAGGGAAGCGGTGTAATGGCGGATTCCATCTATTGGGAAGACTGGATTGGGGCTGACATAGTAGCAACAATAGGGGTATCAATGGCAACCACAAAGGACAAATGTGAGGCCCAGGTAGATGCGGAATGAGCCGAGGTGAAAGGTGTAAAATTCTAGGGGTGAGTAAAAGAAAATGGTACCATCTAAGAGAAGTGTATGAAACCACCCACGACTATTGAAGTAGATGTGGAAAAAGAGGGGCCAACGTTTGAAATGAGGGCTACGGTGGATACAACAAAGGTTACTAAAGATTGTGAAGCAAGAAAAAAGGGAGAAAAAGATACCTGTGGCATAGATGATTGTGATCCTTGGTGAATTGTGGGTTCTTGGCTCATAGAGGGCTCTTATGAACACTCTCTAGAAGATTCTTTGGTGTGCTATCATTTGGTAGGTGGTGAGTCTTCCACCACTATGGTCTCTGACTCTTGCGGCCGGGTTGTTCTGGTCCTATTTGCAGTCTAGGTGTGACTCAATGAAGCCCTCACACATGATACATTTACCCACACATTTGAAGAAACCTTGATAGGTTGCTTCATTACCTTCCCTTTTTGTTGTGCTGAGGCCGTTTGAAGCTCCATTTTTGGTTCTGCTCCTTCTGCAGTGCATGCTTCGGCCTCCGTTGAGTTAAAATCTTCATCATCACTATCATCGGAATCAAGATGATCATCATTCCACAATTTGGCAAACCTATCATCCAGATCAATGCTCTCATAAGGGGCATCAAGGCATTAAATTTTCTATTGGTAAATCCAAAAGTCTTTAATCTTCTCTTTGCTCCAGTCATGATTCTTTATCATATTTTTGTGAAGAGTAGACCTGATCTATTTTGTTTTATCATATTTAACCAATCAGAAGTAGAATCCGAGCCATGGAGGCTGACTACCTTCTGTGGGAATATGGATTAGGTCCACAAATAGTTCATCTGCATCTTCCGTTGGATTTCGACATAATTCTGAGTAAGGTCGGGGGCTATGTGTTACCTTGACATACTCATTTAGTAAGTCATCGTAAGGGTTGTAATTCCACTTGTCATAAATCCATACCAACCACAGATGATCTAGCTTCGCTTCTAGCAAGTCATGAGTCTTCTTTTTGGCCATGATCACCATCTTAAAAGTCAATGCGAATCGAAGAATCATCTCTTCTCAGATTTTTTGCTACAAAAGGTGAAGTCAATATTAATTGATACTTGGCAGAACATGTCAAGGGCCAGTATCTAGTCTATGAGACATGTCAAAAGTTGGAATGGTTCCCCGGTGAAGCCACACATTCAGATGAAGGGTATGTGCAGGGTCATCATGGAAAAAACAGGTCCTTAAGTGGCAATGAAAATTCAGAAAATCAGAGTAGGGCAACTTGACATAAAAATTTGAATAAGTTATCTATATTATTTCAAAAATATGTAACAATAGAATCTGTGTCAAATTGAAAGTAGTTTCTAAAATACTAGGTTAATTTTTGTAAAAAAAAAATCTATTTGGTGAAAATTTGAAATTTCAATGCAATAGTACTAAAATTTCAGGGAAAAATAAAAAGTAGGTGTCTATCTGACCACCCTAACCATAATAAAATCATAATATTTTTTTATAAAATTTTAGATATAAGTAGAGGAATCATGTCCGGATGTGATGCATATTTTTTTGTAATTTTTTTTTAAATAAATAATTAATTATGAGTTTGTTATTACAAATTTTTAAAAATATTAAAACTCGTATGTCTAACCACCTTAACTTGGTCAAAACTTAATGGAATAATTTTTTTTTTTTTAATCCTATAGTATGCGAAGCATAGAATGTGATACATGTTTTGGATTCAAAAAATGTGATACCGTTTGAAATCTATAGATGTTTTTCTATCAGACTATCAATCAGGACTTTAGTCGTAATTCTAATAAAAATAAATAATTATTATTCATTAGATTCTAAAGAAAATATAATTTATACTGGTAGAAAGCTGAGAAGCTCCTTTACAAACCCTTTTCGTTTTATCAATTTTAGGTAAAATAAAAGTCGTCAGCCACATGGGCGAAGTCTGGAAAAACAAGGTAAGTTGTTAAACACATTTTACGTGTTGACTTTTAGGATTGGTAGGTCTGAACCAAATCCCGAGCCTAATACCAAGGCATTTAATTTTGTGTCAGAATATCGGATATCCGATTTGAATCCGATATCGGATTTGAATTCAATATATGATATCTTTTAGATCAGTTTTAAAACAATTTATACAATCTTTAATATATTATTTAAAAATGCAATTAAGTTTATAATTTAATATATATAATATCCAATAAAGTTTATAATGTAATATATTTAATATACAATTTATGGTAATCTCTTACAAAATTATGTATTTAATATATAATATATTATTAAATGTATAATATTTAAATATTATTTAAATATTTTAATATTATTTAAATATTTTAATATTATTTCAATATTTTAGTTAATCCATAAATAATTAAATATATATATTACCAATTTATAAAATATTTCAATATTATCTCTTTCCCTCTCGCTCTCTCCACCTCTATCTCTCTCAAGTCTCTCACTCAATCCCCCCCCCCTCTCTCTCTCTCTCTCTCTCTCTCACTCTCCCCTCTCCTTCTATCTCTCCCTCTCTCCCTCTCCCTCTCTCCCTCAACTCTAAACCCTCTCTCCCTCTCCCACTCTCCCAGTCCCTCCCCCCCTCTCTCCCTCTCACTCTCTTACTCTCCCCTCTCCTTCTCACTCCCTCTCCCACTCTCCTTCTCACTCTCCCACTCTCCCTCTCCCTCTCCCTCTCTCTCTATCTCTCACTCTCTCTCCCTCTCTCCCTCTCCCACTCTCCCTCTC
>CM021105.1:497244587-497335170 GCA_007115665.2 Sequoiadendron giganteum
AACTCATTTTACTAGACATTGGCAAAAGTGCAAAATGGTACATTTTTGCAAATTTGCCACAAGGTAACTACAATGTCCGACCAAGGGGAGGCATAACTACTTTTGTTGACCTATATAGGGTGTGCCTCGACCTGAGAGGAAGGTTGGAAGCTTTTGCATTATTGGAAATTTATGATTACAAGAGAAGACAGTGATAAATTTGTGTAATTTTTCTGGTGTTTGCTTTGAATTGTGTGTTAATGGAGTGATCCTGACACTGTGAATTGTGTAGAATGTAGTGCAATTGTCTTCCAAGCATTGTGTGGAATAGTAGGTAGCTAGTTTCTTCTATTCAAGCATTCTTTTGTAGTTAGTTCATTTCTTTTGACCATTGAGATAGAGTTAGAGGCTTAGGAACATGTCTTGATTAGGAGTGATCAGGAGGATAAGGAGTGGAAAGGCTTAATGAGTTTTGGAACTCATTTTACTGATTAAGGGTAGATTAAGGGCTTTAGTTCTTGGATAATGTTAGTCTTTAGGGTAGATTAAGGGCTAAGGAAGAGTTAGAGACATTGCACCAAGATTGACTTGGTAGGTTGATTTGTGATGGTAGTGGGGTTGGCCAGGAGAACCAGGGGTACCTAAACATGAAGAAGGTCCTAAAGGTTAAGGTGACGAAGTAAGACACCAAGGAGATCTTGCAAGCAAGACCCAGAGCATGGAACAGTGATTGTTCCATCCAACCCTACCCTATCAGTCGGCCTCATCCATTTAAATAAAATGAGTATAAATTAAATAGCCATAGGCTATCATTTAATTTATTACAACTTAATGTGATCGCTATCATGTATGAAAAATGTGGTAGCATAGACAAGGCAGTGGACTATTTGAAAAAAAACTTCAAAGAAATGTGGTCTCATAGAATTCAATGACAAACAAATGCAATTGACAACTGCTCATAGTTTTTAGTTATGTAATGTGAAGTAATTGTATAACTGCTTAGGTTGACTTTGTTAGAACTATATTGTAATTGAAATTTTTTCATCTATGAACATCTAGTTGTTAGTTATGCAATGTGAATTAATGATTTGAGTTTGAAAGATGTGTAATGCAATGTAATCAGCGATATAAATATAAACTACATAATATAACCATTTAGTTTTAAGCTATTGTACATTGATATTTAACCATTGCTCAAGATAAAATTTTCAAAGAGTTTAATCATGCACATGAGGAACAAATTAAATTTCGATTGTCAACTTCTATATATCAAATTATCCAATAATCAAGTGTATGTCCATATACAAAAATGGCATCGACGCCAACTCAAACAAAGTTTTACAAAATGTGGCATATGCCATCTCAATATGTATTCAAAATTTACATGCCAAAATGTCTATCTCATCCTAAACTACTGGTGGATCATCAAAATGGAGCCTCTTTGAAGCACTTGTTGGCTCTGAAGGTAGCTGCACAAGAAAAATTCAAACCACAATTGAGATTAGTTATACTATATAATTTAAAATCGAATAATTAACATCAAAATCAATATACATTGAATTTTAATTGAACTCTAAAATTGAAATCTTGATTACTTGAAATATATGTCTCTTCAAAGGGTCAGGAGTCCTAGTATATACCAAATCAACTTTTGAAATTCCAATCTATATATGTGAACAAAAACATAAAATTGATCCAAGTTAGCATATGATTATTGGTAATAAGAACTTATTTACCAAACACAAAATAAAATAAGCACATGTACCTCTTTAGGTTGATCTCTTTCTTTATCTCCCTTAGGTTTTGACACCTCCTCTTTGATGGGTTTCAACACCTACTCTTTGAGGTGTTCCAATAACTACACCTTTAGGCGGTGTGTCCCTTGTCAACATATTTGTAAAGCTCATAATTTCTTATAAATAAAATTGACAAGTACATATGAAACTACCAATCTATGTCGACATATGTATAATCAATATAAGATCTTAAAAATATTAATTCAATCCAATTTGAGTTCAATTACCTTCCCCTTATCTAGATTTGCGCCTCCATAGTCTAGACGAGGCTGTACCTCACTCACACTGGGAATTTCCTACAAGAGGAAAACAAGATAAACATATAAGCTATTATATAATTTCATTAATCACAATTCAAATGACAAGAAAGTATATAATATAAAATGTAAACGAGTGAGTGTGAAAATATATACTGCGTGTGTGTCCATGCCAAATGAAATGGCCCTAAGGGTGCTATCAGTCACCCTTGCGAGCTCTTCCTCAGACATCAACTGTTAAATAGACCATGTAAATAAATATTAGTACTTGATACTATCTCTTATTAATATTCATTTAAAAACAAATGTAAGTTATGAAATTACAACTTAAATCTTACCTGTGTCACTATTCCAGCATCTCCCTCTCTAGTAGGAGAGGACTCTATAGGGTGCGCTCCACTCCCCTGTGACTGATCTATAATGTCTACATCATGGAGGTCATAATCAGAAGTGTCCAAGGGATGCTCAGCGGGCTGTATAGGAGGACCCAAGCATATCTGGCGGCATATAGTGTAAGCATGTGGCACACAAATATGTGGACCCGAGGAGGATGATGCAGCAGCACTCGAGGTTTCACCAACATAACCAAAATGTGGCTGAGCTACTGTAGAATCATGCGAAACCAAATGACCACTCAAAGAGTGAATAGCCTGAATAGTTTGTGTGGATGCATCCTCGATAAGCTCTGGGTGATATATTGGAGCTGGCGGAGGAAGAGGAGGAAGGGGATGAAGGGGAACATTTGGGCATGAGACTACTCTAACTGCCCCTGGTCTATCCTGGGGCATACCTCCATTGACGCCCTGGAAGGGTTTAATGTCAAAGTAATTGACATGATCCCCTAACATAAACTCAACATATAATTTTTTAATAAAGTAAAATGGTATGTCGAAATTATTGTTCGGTGGTTTATCAAAAACCATACACCAACGATCCCAAAAATTAGCTACAATGTCCCTATGTATGCACCATTTTATGGAAGGTTTTGCTCTATTAACATTCACTGACAAACTGGTGCGGGGGTCAATGAATAAAGAGGCTATTTGGGCTTTGGTTATTTTGAGATCTTTCACATCATCGTAAGACAATCCACATCGATAATACTCCCTCATGTCTTCTCACCATGAATAAAAAGAATTATGTTGGGTGGAGAGGGTTTCTATATTTTTAATTATTTCTTTCAATGTGTTTGTCATATCTCTCAGTTGAGGCATTGTCTGATAAATTTCACAAATGCCCCTCAATTGCCCCAATTTTTCACCAATTAAGTCTTCAATTGGTGGCTGCAGAGGTGGTGGAGCATTTGGCATTTGTGGATTTACATTCGCAGCCATAATACCTGATTAAAGTTAAAAACTAATTAAACTAATTGAAATTACACAATATAAATGAAATTATTATAAAAAAACCCTAGTTTTTAATAAAAATCCAAAAAAAAAACCATACTTTTTCACAAAAATCAATAACAAACTCTTATTTTTGATAAAAATACATCAACAACACTAATTTTTAATCTAGATCCATTTCAAAACATTAAGTTTTAACAAAAACTCAATGTAAACTCTAGTTTTAAAAAAAAATCAATACAAAACCATATTTTTGATTTTTTTTTCATAAAACCTACTTAAACTTAACAAAATCTATTGAAAAATCGATTAGAAGATTGAATAAACCAAATACATACCTTTCAAATTGGATATTGGATCAGAATGGATATCAGATTTGGGTTTCTCCTCTTGCACCCATGTCAAACTGTGAGAAATGAAATTAAAGAGTCGGCTATTTTTTTATATACAGCTTCCACAAATCGGATATCTGATCTGGATCGGATATTCAATTTGTGGAAACTACCTTTGGTTTTTGGTTTAGGTAGAAGTACTGACACCCGAACCTAGAAAAGTCAACTAGGCCATTTCCGCATTTTTGAACCGATTCAAAATGTGATTTTTTCTCATTGCCACTTTTTGGTCCATCATGATCCTGCACATACCCTGAATGTGAAATCTTCCCCAATAAACCAATCGCATTTTGGGATGAAATTTTGTTGTATTTTGTTTGGTCTATTTTGAGTCACAAAATACCACCATCCTTTCTCAAATCATGCAAAATCAGAGTCAAGAAATAATCCAAAAATGCATAATAATCATAGGTTACAGAGAGGAGAGGAGTCCATGCAAAAATTGGATTTTTTTGTTGATTCTCATCAAATATGGAAAACCCCATATACCTTTCGAAGAAGTCGAGGTTTTGATGCAAAAACATGTAGGCAAGGAAGGAGGGCAAACTGAACCTCTATTGTGTTTTGTAATCCGTTATCTAGTTTAGCATCTGCTCGATGAGGAATTCTACAAAGTCATAACAAAAAGGAGAACATTTCTTGCACATCTGGAACCTCAAGCCTAGTTGAAATTTCTAAACATATCTTTCAATGTCCAAACCACAAATAAATGCCATCATTGAGAAGGCATCTTTCATGTCATCTTTGAAAGATCTATGCACTATCAGGATATGTAGTGGATTTTTGTGAGCTTCTTTGGGCCTTTGGGCTTCTTTTTTATAAAATTATAGAGAAAAATCTCTAGTTTTCCATATTCTCTCTCCTTTTTCTAGAGTGAATGACTCCATTGGAGGCACTTTGGAGCTCCGTTCTGGGATGCACATCATGTCCCAGATAGCCTCCCTATAGAGATTCACCCTCAGCTCTCGACCCTTGATGGTGTTGGTAACTGGGTTGAAATGCTTGATGGCTTTGTCAACCAATTCCTAGTAGTGCACCAACGAGACCATATATTGAGGAAGGCCATTAAACCAACACTTCTATGTGAAGGAATCTGTGTCACTATTTTTCTTCATTCTTTCACAAGCCGCCTCCCTTAGATTTTTAGGGTTTTTGTTAAGGATGGGATCATGAATATTATCCAATTCCTTGTTAATTCGGCTCTAGTATCTATAGGTCTTTTGCTTTTTTGCAACCCTTGTATTCACCCACATTGGCTTCTCTGGTATACCAGGAAAAGTATTAGAGATGTCCTTGAAGACATAGGTGGTTGGTGCTATACGCATGGCATCATATAAACTTTGCGTTGCTTCGCCTTGCATTTATACTTGAGAACTCTAGGCTGCCTCCATTCTTTGCAAGCTTCTGCTAAGAAAGAAAATTGGTTTGGTATGAATGGAACCTAAAGCACAATGCAAGGCTCCGAACATGAAACCCAGATGAATTTATGCCTTTGTTTTGGGTTCAATTCACACCAGACTAGTGAATCTCCCATAATTACCTTTGCACTTAGCTGCTTCATTGCTATTTGCACCACATTTAGGTTTCTCAGCAATTCTACACTCAAAATCCTTTTGTGTACTCAGCAAGGTTTCTACTCTATTTAGCTCATGTATGCAATACTTAGCTTTTATCTTTCATTTTTATGCCTTAAACTGGTAGACAATGGTTTCCTTTTCACATTTGATTCAACATGTATTGCCAAATCTCCTGCCCATGCAAAATGAATTAATTGCTCTTTCGAAAAGACAAGAATTCATAATTACATTAGGGATCACGTCCTTCGGTGCGATTTTCTTGGGAAATTGAGCTGTCGATTGAAAGCTTTTTATCCTTTTACATACTTTTGCAATTAATATCATTTAAGGAATAATTAAGCCAAAGATGTAATGAGTACTTAGAAAAGATTTTCATTCATCCTTGGAGCTCAAAACTACTTACAATGTGACACTTGAGCATTCATTCGTATGAGCTATTGGTTGGGACTACCAGCAACTCGTGCTAATTAATTACCACTCCTTAATCCTACACGCAACAATTCGTACCTACAGGTGCAACTAGGTGGGAATTTAGAGTTGTCTTTTGGTGGGATTTTTGAGTTAACACTTGATTAGAATCATGCTTATGGCACACAACTACCTTTGATATTTCTATAAATACGCCCTAAGGTAGTAGCAAAATCACACTTAGCGACTAGAAAAATTGGCATTAAGTGATTAGCTAGGATTATCGTGAGGCAATTGAGTAGGATTTGAGTTTGCATAGAGCTAGTCTTAGGTAGCTGAGAAGATTCTAATACCATGAACACTCCAGTTAGGCTAGTTGGAAGTAAGGCACAAACCGCATTCTTAAGAGAGGTTTCCAATAGGTGCCTTAAGCGCATGACCAAAAATAAATATTCTCTGGCAATCATAGCCATGAAATGGGTTATGGGAGAGAATTTATTAAATATGTGGATAAGTATCGGGTGAACACCGATATCAAATTTCAATTTGTTGCATCATTTCTTGAAATTAAAGTCCCCAAAGGCATGATTCTACATCTGACGCTCTAGATTTTTTTGAAGAAATAACTCAGTGGCCTCGAGGAAGCGGTCTCGAATGTTGTCTATGGTTCAAGCCTCACTGTTGCGAGTGACCTGCAGAGGAATATTGAAGAAGATGATGTGGTGCCTTGGGTACCAATATTGAATGGCTTTCAACTTCAGTCACAAGCTGAACACCATGAAAAGGCTACCCATGCTTTCCATTTTCTCTTGCGCTGCTATAATGTGGTGCTTTTTTACAACTTTAACTGGTATACTGATTTCAGGAACCTTGTGTTCCCACCATATCTCATTGTTGGTGCTATGAATGATGTTGCTGCTCCTTAATCCTATCGCTGATGATAATAATAACCCTACTATGGATGAAAATGTTGTTGTTGCTTTGACTAATTAAAGTTTCAAACACTTTTATACCTCCTTTTATATATATACCTGGGATAGGCATCTTTGTACATATATAAAGAAGTTTCATACTATATATAGATACACTTTTGAACGTATGGCCTTAGAGCCATTTTTGGAAATGTATTGATCAAAGCATATATATAATGAATATACCTCTTATTTTAAACCTCTTGTCTCCTTTTCTTTGATTCCACTATATGGCTGTTTTTAAATTCTTCACACACAAGTTTACCTTTCTGCATCATGGGTAGCATTTTATTTTCTGCTTTTGCACTGATGGGTTCTTTTAATTTCCACTTCCTTGCACTATGGAACTTATTCAAAGACTAGCCGACAAAAAGCACGAAAGAAAATAATTACACTATTCACATATTTACATTTTGGTGGAATAACTGAAGCTTAATTGAAAATTTTTAGGTGAATTTCGTTAATCGGAATACCCAATACTTAATGTTTCATATTCTTTGATTCAAATGCATTGTGTTGTTTGCACGAAATTTTTTTGAAAGGGCCCTCCCATAGACTATCAAATTTTCCATGTTGGCCAGGTTTAGTAGCCCTTTCATTAAATTTCAATACTAGGTCCCCACACTTTGGACCTTGGTACAAGGCTTTCTTGTCGAACCATCTCTTCACCACCTATTGGCGGTTGGTCATAGTTATTAGGGCCTTTTCCCTTTTCTCTTGCACTTCTAGCAACTAGGCCAACTAAACCTCCATAGCTCCGTTTTCTTTAATTTCCAAGGATTTGAGAAGCTGTAGCACAAGAATCTCAATTGAGATAGGCAATAGTGCTTCCATTCCATACACTACCTCATAGGGTGATTTTTTTAGAGCTTGCTTGGGAGTTATGCAGTCTACCTAGAGTGTTGTCTAAATGTTCTTGTGGCACTCTTTCTCATCTTCTGACCTGATCCTTTTAATGAGTCAAACTAAATTCTTGTTAGTCGACTCAACCAGGCCGTTCCCCTACGAGTAGTAATTTGATGATTTTTTCAAGAATATGCCATGCACAAGTGTGAATTGGCATACCATAGAGCCTAAGAAATCCTTTGTATTTTCTGAAGTGATGGTCTTCCACGATCCGAACCTCATCACTAGCCCCTCTAGAAAATCCATGATCTCTTCTTTTGTTGCATTCTTTAGGGGCATAGATTTAGTCCACCTTGTGAAGTAGTCTATGATGGAAATAATCCACTTGTGGTCGACATTGGAGGTGTGATTCATCATTCTGATGAAATCTAGACTCCATTGTGTGAATGGCTCATCCACTACTATCGGATTGAGAGGCATAGTGGAATTTTTCCTTCTTTCTACAAAAAATTGGCATTCTTTGTAGGCCTTTATCATGTTGTATGAGTCATTGAATAGCATAGGCCAGAAGTACCCAGCGGACAAGATTTTGATGACGGTGGTCTTCACAGAGAATTTCCCACCTTTAGGAATTCTATGGAAGGTGTCAAGAATTCTCTTTGCTTGATCTATGGTGACACACCACAACAAAACTCCATTGAAGTTCCTCTTGAAGATGACCCCTTCAATAAGTGTGAATCCATTGTTCTGCAACCGGTAGAATCTTTTGCTTTGAGAATGGAGTCCCAATAGATATTTTCGGGTGTGCATAAATCTTATTCTATCTGCCAACCAGCAGCCTTCGAACTCAAGCTCATTTGTTAGGACTGACTCTGATTTCTCTTCTTTAGGCGCCATTTCCTCATCATGTGCCAAATATTCCCACAAACCTCTTCCTCAGATGGTCTTCATAGGCCTTACATCAATGTCACACTCAAGGATCTTAGTGATTCAATTGGCCCTTTTTTTGGTGATTTACCCTTCCATGATGTATTCATGCAGACTAGAATGTGTGACATAAACAATCACCTTATTGCAATATATAATATGTTAGAAATTTTTGAGTGCCTTCACAATTGCGAACGATTTCCTCTCGAAAAAGTTGTAGTTCATCTCATATTCCTTTAAGGTCTGGGAGTGAAATTCTATTAGATTTTCTCCCTTTCCTTCATTATTCTTTTGAGTTAAAACAATAGCTATGCCTCTCTTGCTACTGAATACATACATTATGAATTCCTTCAATAGGCCTGTGTTTACTAGTACAGGAGTTGAATAAATAAAATCCTTAACCTTCTTGAAGGATTCTCTCACTTCTTTTATCCATTTGAATAATTGGTCCTTTTTCAGCATCAAGGTGATTGGTTTAATTATTCCTACAAAATCAGAAATAATTTTTTTACAAAGTTAACCTTCCCCAAAAAAGACTAGACTCCCCTTTTTTTTGACCAGTAGGGGAAGTTCCCTAATTGATTTTACCCTTTCAGGATCAATTGTGATTCCTTATTTGGACATTACATGTACCAATAATTTTCTCTGTGTTACTCTGAAGATGATTTTTTTTGGGTTCTGGGATACCTCAAACTCCTGGAATTTTTTGAAAACCACCTCCAGATGATCAAAGTGATCATCTTTAGACTTTGAGAATTTAGTCAGATCATCTAAATAGATGAGGATAATTTTAATGATCAATTCACTAAAAGCGATATCCATTGTCTGCTAGAAAGCAGCTCCCACATTTGAGAGGCCAAAAGGAATTTTACTATATGCGAACATTTCCCACTTGGTAGTGAAAATTTTCTTGTGTTGGTCCTCTTCTTTGACTCGGATTTTATTTTAGCCCGAAAAACCATCTAACAGAGAAAACATCTCTGAACCTGCCACAATTTGTAAGATTGATTCCATTGAAGGCAGTGGGTAATGATATTTTAGTGATGCATTGTTTAGGTCATGAAATTTGACACAAAGATGAATTTATCCATTCTTGTTTTGGACCGAAACAAGGTTAGACACCCACATATTGTGTTTGATTGGAAACACAATCTTGGACTGGTTCAGATTTTTTAAATCTTGTGCCATCAGGGCTTCAATCTTCAGAGTTAGGGGCCTCTGCTTTTTTCAAATGGATTTAGCATCTTCTTTTAGTTCAATAATTTGCTAGATTATGTCAAGATCATTTCCCTTGAGTCATCATAGGACCAAACCACTAATCCTTTATATCTTTTGCAGAAGTGCATGAGTCTGCCCTTGTCATGGTGCATAACTTCTTTTCTGACCTTTAGTTTTCTTCCATCTTCGACATCGAGATTGGCGTAGTCCACTTGGTCTACCAAAAAATTTCTCCTATCATTCCTCACATCATCACAATCAAACATATTCTCGAGATTGACCAGCCCTTTCAGAATTTTGTTGGACCTCAGCTGAATGATCTTCCCTTCATATGCTTCTTCAATATTCGGTTGAAGCTAATTGGAAAACTCTCCCAATTTTTTGATGAATGAGGCAATGTCTTCATCAATTTAAAACACTTTCCAGCTCTGATCATTATTTGGAATGGAGGGTCAAACAATCACTCACATAGAGTGCACATTCTTAATCATTTCAGAGGTAAGATCAAATTGAGATCCTATCATTTCCATGCGATCTGTAGTTGAATTTTTTTCTCTAGGTACCACCTGGATGTTAAAATCCTTGAAACCCTCGATGAGGTCCCATACCCTATGTCTATAAGATCTCATGTAGACATTCTTTGCAGATGAGGTGTTTCAAACTTGATCAATTATAAGTTCAAGATATCCAAACATAATTATTTTCTTGACACCCATCTGCTCTGGGAGGCTTAGACCTTGCACAAGGCCTTCATATTTAGCTTCATTATTCAAGCAAGAAAATTGGAAGTATAAAGACCTAAGAATCTCCTCATCGATTGGATATGTTAAGAATATCCCAACACCAATGACAACCATGCATCTTGCACCATCAAAATGCAATGTACATAGCTCTAAGGTTTGATCAACCGCGAGATCCTTTACTACCTTTGGGATCTCTTGATCCTCATCATAGATGATGTAGGTTCCCAAACCATTAGCATGATAGTTTCTGAAAGGAACAATGTCTATGTATTCACTTAGAAGGACTTCTTCTTGATTGGCTTGGTCACTAGTTACCTTCTCATCTTCGAGTAGCTCAATACCATAAGTTTCTTCTTTGGGGAAAGAAGTATGAGTGGCTTCAAAGTTGATCATGGCTTCATTGGCTATGTTCTTTGAATGTAGAGTTTCTAATATTATCTTCATTTTAGCTCCGTGCTTGGTCCAAAGGATCAGGTGTGGCGAGTCCAAAGAAAGGTGCCTACCTATCTTTGAAGTGAATTCTCGGGATAGGCAGAGGCCGAACATGGGAGGAACATCTATGATCATAGTATCTTGATGAAATATGATGCTAGGGAAAGAGAATAAATTCAAGGGGAGGTATTTGATGACACCTATAGTCTTGAATTTGTTCCCATCCAACTAAATAACCTCCCTCTTTAAGGGTTAATAGCTAAGTCCTAAGGCTTCAATTATTTGCTTGGGCATGACTGTGGTACTAGCACCAGAGTCAATCATGGAATTATGCAAAAATTTCTTCCCCATAATGAGCGTTAAGAAAAAGGACTTGGGTTTTGGCTTCCCTTCTTTGACTTCAATAGAGGTCTCCTCTACAGTATTTGCAAGAACTTTGGCTGGAGGTGATGATTCAACAACCTTTTCTTTGAGTGATTGCTCTATTAGTTGAAAAACCATATCATTCTGGAGGGCCTTCTGCAACAATGAATTTTTCTCTTGAATAGCTAAGATATCCCAAAGAGATACGTTAGTACAATATTTCTTCGGTTGTTCCACCATGTTAAATGGTGGAGGATTCGAAGGCTTGTGTTCTTTGGCCCTAGTTATAAAAATATCCTTGCACAATTGTGGTTGCAAAGCAATTGTAGAAGGACCAAGGGATTGGTTAGGGATTCTTCTAGGCTGCAGAGTAATCGTTTCACCCATGAATCTCCTTTTTGATCGATTGTTGTAGTCGGATTACACTCGCAGGGTCTCCAATGTGGATGCCTTGTACGTGAATACCGCTTCTTCTCCCTCCATCCATGAGAAAAGGGAATGGTTGAGAGCTATGCCATTTTCTTGTTCCAAGGACATTCCTTGCATTTTCTTAGTAAGCACCACATTTTTGATTTATGGGGAGACATATGCATAACCTCCTAAACTTGGAGCCACACCTTGGCTACATTGTTCTGCAATCTTTTGCTATAAATTTCCACGTGGACAATTTTGAGGCATATGTGCATCACCATAGGGGAAGCACTAGGAATTTATATCTTTGGTGAGGTTCTTGTGCCCTGTGGTCAACTCTCTACTTGTACTTGGTTGAGTGGATCGCAGTGGAGTAGGCACTAGCACTATTTGGTTAATTGTCCGAGCCTAAAAATTTATGCACACGCCTCCTTGATATTGGTTCTGTTGGTATGGAAGCCTTCCACATTGATAATTTTGGTAAGCTGGTCTTGGAGGAGCGGCCTAGTTGTGCTTGATAGTAGTTAATTCATTTTCGAGGTTTCACAATAATTATTTTATGTCACTCATCTCATTCTTTGAGGAGCCAAATGCAGAAGCAATGTTCTGTGGTGCACTCAGATATGTATACATAGACTAAGGGGAAGCAGAAGCACTAGTGGATGGAATATCCTAGATGAGAACCAACAATTTAGGAAATATAAGCATGATGGGCCAAGGTGGAAACTTCCTAGTGTTGATCAGATTGTTCTCTGCCCTGACTGCTATGTTGTATGCATCTGGTAATGTGGTTCCACTGAGAGACTAGATCATCATCAAGATATCACCATTGATGGATTTCAAGTAGAACATGAATGCCAACCCAACTGAT
This sequence comes from Sequoiadendron giganteum, assembly GCA_007115665.2. Lineage (NCBI taxonomy): Eukaryota > Viridiplantae > Streptophyta > Pinopsida > Cupressales > Cupressaceae > Sequoiadendron > Sequoiadendron giganteum. The sequence goes on from CM021105.1 coordinate 497,257,125, forward strand.
GGTCAGATAGATATTTGAATCCTCTGGCAAGTTATATGGAACCGAGCATTGAAGTTAGTCATGGCTTCATATGGGGCCCACTTTATTGTTTCTAACTATTGGTATAACGAAGATCTGTCTCCACCATTTAAGAATATTTCATAGAAAGGATCTTTGAGTTGATCTAAGGTAACGATGGTGTTATCCGACAGAGTGCAGTACTAGTCTAATGCTTTCCCTTTGAAAGAGGCTGGAAGCAACCTTAGTGCTATGTTCTGATCTATAACTCCATGCACCAAACACACATCCGCCACATCTTGTAGATGTTCGTATGGTGTTCTTGAGGCATCCCTGATAAATTTAGGTATAGCTTTTAGAGTAGAGACTGGGATAGGGGCCCAAACGACAGTTGCAACTGGTGCTACAAGGGGAATTCCAACATCCCAAGCCACATAATTTCTTTTTGCATCTTGCAACATGGCTAGTGGAGGGATCATAATATTCACTGGATGATTTCGGGTTCGTGTTGTTACTAGCGGAGGCACTAGCAGAGCATGATTATTTACTATTTGAGACCTAGTAACATGCCGATGGCTCATACACTCTCTTTTGATTTAGGTACATTTAAGCTACCCCACCGAGTGTGCTAGAAAAAAAAGAAACTGATGATGCCAAAAATTGACAAGATAACAACCTTTATGGGAAACTTAGTTAAAGGGGGGATCTATTGCGCTAAACTGAGTGACCTCGAGGTTTTTAAAGAAACCGAATTCTTCTATAATTTGGGGGTTGAAAAGGGTAGAAAGAAACGAATATTAAAATAAATCTAATCTAAGGTGATGCACCAAGAAGTAGATATGGACATGATAAACCTATCTATGAGATATGATTTATGGGTCATTCAACAATTTGCTATGTCCTAGAACAAAAAAAATCAAAATGGAAATCTGAACACCTTATTCAATGACATAAAATAAATTCCATACATCCACTAAAAAGAAGATTCGAAGACATGGTCTAAATCAACCAACTCATATTGAAATTATAGAAGTCTGCAAACAAATTACTCAATACAATAATGACACAGTATGCAGCTTTATCAAATAGTTGAGAAATAAAAAGGTTGAACAATGACAAAATCTACAAATCCTATGCAATTATCTAAAATAATACAAATGCTTGGTGTCTTTCCACAAATTTCTTTATAAATTCTGAACTCTTTCTTCGAAAGAAGAAATAGTATTTATAGGGAAGGTTTCGCTGCTTGGTGGACTGATAATAGAAAGGATTCTTCAATGATGCACACAATAATGATTTCCTTTGGCCATTAGAAGACATTGCAACATAAGAAGACTTGAGCCATGCGCGTAATTTCCCTCAAGATAGATGTATCCCCTACAAATGATGGCAGTAGTCCTGGCGTAGAAGCAACAATTCTCTAGCAAACACATTTCACCTATCTATGAAGGCCATTAGAAGACGTGGAAACTTTGGAAAAATTGTTGCTTTCTCCCTACTCTTGCACAATGAAACCCTCAGAAGATCCACATGGCAACAAATCGGGGACTGCAGTTTGTTCCTTTCTCCCTGTGATGAAATCTTGCATGGTGAAGACACATGGAAGTCTTCCTTACAAACAAAACTACTAGTGGGGGCTACCAAGAAGTGTATACAAACCGATACTACGTGGAACATGGTCAGGGCCCGATAGGGAAGTGAAGGGAAGAAGCCATGAAGTGTGTACGATGATGACACGTGGAGGCGTGGTGAGAGCCATTTGAAAAGCGAAGGAAGAAATCCCTACGAAGAGCATCTGGCTGACACGTGGCAACAATTAGATTAAGATTTTTTGAAAGGAGCTCGATGATGTTTTCAATAGATGGGGCATGGGCCAGACTTAGCAAAATAAAATATTTCCCGAAGGGAGCCTGGGAAAATTCATATTCACATTATGGACAAACAACCACGTTTCACGTTGCATTGGAACAGTTGTGCTTGATCCTTTATTTTCCCTTTACTCTTTTTGATCTTCGATAGGGTATGACTATGTATCTTTTTTTTTTTTTTTATAATTAAGCATCTTGAATGTCTACTTTAGTGTGATTTTGACATGGGGGCAAAATCTCACTAAAGTGGGGGCAAAATTTAGCATCGAAAAAATTAACCCTTTTTCATGCTTAGTTTGGGAATTAATAGTTAATGATAAAATGTACTTAATCAAGTGCCTTATTCAGGCTATTGTAAATTGTTTTCTTACACTTTCATGCTAATCTAGGGATTTATTAATTAATTGTGGTTAATTGAGGTTAATTGGCCCCTTTAATTCAAATCTAAGCCTTATTAATTGCATTTTTGAAGGATCTATCCCAACACCCATTAATGATATTGCATGACATTTAACTTGGAAAAATTGGTGTCCTAGAAATTTGTGCTAGGACCCATTCACCCAAGATGGTGAATGGATCCTCCTAACATAAGACACCCCTTTCTTGGCATATTTGAAATGGGTTTTTGATGTTATTTCATCCCCTTAAAACTTGGTCCTAGGAAATTGTGCTAGGACCCATTCACCCAAGATGGTGAATGGGTCCTCCTCACTTAGGACACCCCTTTTTGAATTTATTTGTGGTGATATTTTAATGATTTTCAATCCTAGATCTGATATCGGCTTGTTTTATTTGAGTTTCGGGGTTAATCCTTAGATTTAGTATAAATATAAGGTTAATTCACATAGTTTTATCTAAGAAACCCTAGTAATTTCAAGAAATCAAGAGTACATTTATAAGAGAATTATAGAACACTTCAAGAGCATTTAAAAGGCATTCAAAGGGAAATTATTGAGGTTTTATTGCAGAAATTCAAGGTTATATCATCATCTCAAAGGAATAGTTCATCAAACATGTGGTTGAGCCAATGTGTGTTGATGTAGGATTGAAGATCTGTTTTCAAACATTACTTCACATCTAGTTCAAGATCTAGATCTACATTCTACATGGCCACTTCATGTTAGTTTTCAGATTTACATTCCAAGACAACTTCCAAGGTATCATCATAAGGTTTAATTAAATAAAAGGGGTTTGATCAAGGAAAACCCAGGCTATCCTCTAACAATCAACAAGTTTTCTCCTCTTTGATGTGTATTTGAAGGTTCATAGGTTGAAAATAAAGTGGAGAACAAGATTGAAGCAAAATTGTCAAAGTTGTCAAGTTGCAAAGTTTTCATTCATATTGCAATAACATAAAAACAAGGCTACATAATTTGTTTCAAGTTTTTGGGAGCCGAGTACCCAGGAGTGAGAAGTGTAGATCTTGAAGAATAGAACCTAGATCTTAGTTTTTAGAAACCCTCATTGGGACCCATTCACAAGTAAAAGTGAATGAGTCCTTTGTGACCTAAAATCAAATTTTTTTCAACAAGGTACACATTTTTTTAGCTTTCCAAAACTTCCCTTATAATTTCTATAACAATTAGGAGTCATTTCTGATTGCTATTTATGCATTTTGGCATTCATAATTGTATGTTTCATAGAAACAATTGTGGTTCATCATCTTGATCCATTCATTTTGATGAAAACCACCATTTTTTCTTTAAAACACTCTTAAACAACATTGTAGCAAAGACATACTGACCCTGAATTCATAGATAGCCTATGTATTTTTGGGGGAAACCCCTCCCTCCTTTTTCATGATGTAGCTCTATTTCAAAAACATATGACTTGGCACAGGGTTTTCCGAGGAAATCTCTCATGTCTTGGGAGTATAAATTGGCTACTTTAAAAAAGTTTCTCATAGAAATGGTGTTAGAAACTACTTTAAAGTGGGGGTATACATCGATGAAATATTTTGATATTTTTCATATTTCATGGCATGATTTTATATTTTCTTGTGACATTTCCTTTTCTTGGTGGTGTCATTGGGTTTGATGTGCTCCAAGAGTGTGATATTTCTAAGTGTACAATTTCCCTTAATGTCATGATGCGAACGAGGCATCCCATAAGTGGTGATATGATATTCTTGACTTATCCTCTCTTGGAGACATTAGGAATGATGTTCCCTAAGAAGAAGACCTTAAACAAACAAAAAAAAATCCCCTTTAACTAAAACCTATAGAAAAAAAAATTAAAATCATAGCATTGTTGTGCCTTATCGAAGTTGTTAGGAGGATAACTTCGGTATGGTATGAGAGGCTAATATGATTCTCTCATTTGCCACCTCATTGGGATAACTCACCTAGTGGATGGCCTGAGGTTCCAATACCCCAGAGTGAGCATGCATGTTACAGAAAAAAAACATACACCTGGTCCACATCATGTTTGACAGATTGTCAAAGCATGATCCTTGTTATAGACAAACAACCTCGTTCCACATCGTATTTGAACGATAGAAGCTTGATCCTTTGTTTTCATTTTTTTTTCTTGGTCTTGATAGGCTATGGTTATGTATATTTTTTACTGCTGCATACTTAAGCATATTGAATGTCTACTTTAGTCTGATTTTGACATGGGGGAAAACTCTCACAAAAGTGGGGATAAAATGTAGCGTCAAAAAAAGTAACCCTTTTCACATTTAGTTGGGAATGAATAATTAATGATAAAATGGACTTAATTGTGCCTTATTTAGGGTGTTGTAAATTTTTTTCTTACACTTTCACATTAATCTAAGGCTTTATTAATTAATTTAGGTTAATTAGAGATTAATTGGCCCTTTAAATTTAAATCCAAGCCTAATTTATTGTATTTTTTGAAGGAAAAATCTCGACACTCATTAACAATGTTCTATAACACTTAATTTGCAAAGGTTTGAATCCTAGGATAGTGGCCTGGGACCCATTCGCCACCTAGCGAATGGGTCCTCACTATGTCCCAAGACCCCCCTTTTACATGTTATTTCACCTCCCGAAAACTTGGTTCTAGTTAATTGTGCTAGGACCCATTTGCCCAAGGTGGTGAATGGGTCCTCCTTACCTAGGATGCCCCTTTTTGAGCTAATTCTTGGTGGGATTTTAGTGATTTTGAATCCTATATTTAATGTTGGCTTGTGTTATTTGAATTTTGGGATTAAATATTAACATAAGTATAAATATAAGGTTAATTCACATAGTTTCATCTAAGCATTTGTGTATTCAAGCATTATAAAAAATTTATATCAAGAGAGCACTTCAAGAGCATTTCAAAGGCATTCAAGAGTAGATTATCAAGGTTTTATTGGAGAAATCAAAGATCATATCATCATGTCAAAGCCTTGTATGTGGTTGAGCTAATAAATGTTGATGTAGTATTGAAGATCCAATTCAAGCATATTCAAGGTGTTATTTCTAACCAAGTGTTGTGATCAAGATCTACATTCATTATGGAAAATTCATGCTAAGTTTTAAATTTTCATTCCAAGGTTCAATTGAGGATTGGTGATTTGTTACACATTTTTGTTCATTCATCTTTCCTTTTATGCATTATTTCAATTCAAGGTTCAATTACGTAAATGGGGTTTGACCAAGGAAAACCCCTATTCCCTATTTTTTTTTTCTTCTTTCTTGATGCGTGATTGCAAGTTTTAGGTTGAAGATCAAGTGGAGATTTTTTTTTGGAAAATTTGTCATCCTTATTACAAGATCATCAAAATGAAGCTACTGAATTTATTACTAACTTTTAGGAGCTAATAAACTAGGAGCTAGGAGTGCAGACATTGAAGAAAAGAACCCATAAATCACTTTTCGAGAACCCTAGCAGGGACCCATTCACCATTGGACGAATGAGTCCTTAGTGACCCCTGAAACAAGAGTTTTTTAGGAAGGTACACATGGTTTCAACATATTAAAACCTTCCTTATTTCTGTTGTAAAATTTAGGATTAATTTATGATTATTATTTATGCATTTTACCTATCATAATTGAGTGAAGCATACCCCTAAGAAAAATTAGGTTCATCCAATTGGTGAATCCCCTTTTGGGTGAACATCTTTTTCTATGTTTCAATAATATGTACATAGGTGTGCACATGCATATGTACATATAGATATGCATATGCGCACTAAATATTTATGAAATATAGATTTTCACAATGAATGATTGGGCAATGAAGAACAAAATAATAAAAGTGCATGGCTCAATATCATCGAAATAAAAACCACTCTTACCCTTTTCATATTTTGTAGTAACAAATATATATAAAAAAAAAAATTGCAGAGTGAATGTTTGTACAAATTGATTATGTGCATACATGTGCACATACAGACATATATTTGTATGTACATATATAAGTACATACATATGTATAATTTACATATATATGTACATACATATGTATATATAGATATACATATGTGGATGAAATTCTTGTGACGTACAAATCTACATAGTAAATGATTGTGCAATGAAGAACACACGAATAGAAGTGCATGGAAGAAACCCTCCAAATGAGAGCCAATCAAACCCTTTCCATATTTTTTAGTAACAATTAAATATAAAAAACAAATTGTAGAGTGAATTAAGTTGCAATGAATAACAAAATAATAGGAGATAGAACCCTCATAGTGGAGCAGCCTAGCTTGGTTGGACTATCCATGGCATGTGGTATGGTCCAATTGGTCCAATGTGTTCATGGCATGCCTGTTTAGATGGATGAACATCTACCATTCAAAGCTTGGCCAATGTTTTATAGTTCCTCAATATTTTATAGTTTCTCATCTACAAGTTTTTTCCTATCGAATTTTGATCTGTCCTAACTCCCCACCAAACTTGTAGACTTCACTACTTTTGTATCTAAGTATGATCTTTCCTTACTTCCCATTATGTTGTTACACTAATCCATCCAAGCATGCCTCACATTCTTGTGTAGCTTTTAGTCCTTGAACAGTAGGACTTCCCCACATTGACAATCTTCCCTTTTAAACCCTAGACATTGAATTATGACACATTTCAAGAGGTATTGATAATACAAAAATTCTAACACTCCGACCACATGTTCGACTTCAAGGTTTTTTGGAAACAATGTATAGTAAGATATGTAGGTTGCCTTGGAAGCAAGAAAATCAATAAATACAAATCCATGTTTATAAAATTTATTTTATGTGATCTTGGTATACATTTAATTTTATTGTTCAACTTATTTCTGAACTCAAACATGTAACAATAGGAATTTCATGTGATTAGTTAAGATAAAATTATTTCAATGTCCACTACAAACCTTAGCAAAAAATATTACATCAAAATTCTCACATACATTAAGTTTTAAATATGAAAATTTTGGTATACTTTAATAAAATATTTATCACTAACATATAAACATCACACCATGATGTAATGTAGGAGAACATTTCATACATAAACACAGTAGGTTAGGTATTCCATAGTTAATATATATAATTTCATAAATACTCACATAAACATTGATGATCTAAACAATTGTTCTAAAATAAAATGTACAAATTGCTCTCTATAATTGAGGTAATTGTTAAGAGGTACTCCTAGTCCCCAAACCCTGATGCTAGGTTACATTTATTTTCACTTTTTTATGTTGTGCAATTAAATTCACACCCACTTTCAAAGTAATTCAACCCAAGGATAAACCTAGAGATCTCAATGCAAAGGAGATTGAAATCTTACAATAGGGATGTCTAAGGGATTGAATGAGATATAATGAGTTGTTTACCACCAAGTTTAGACTTGGACAAGACAATGAAATGCAATTTGTAATATAAAACCCTAATTGAATGCAAAATAACTCTAAATGACCTAGAAAGAGGAGTGAAATGTAATGGAAAATAGTGAGATAAAAAGTGTGCACCTGGGAAATTGGAGAAGGCAGAATGGAGGTCTGGATCATTGAAAAATATTCGATTGATGTTGACTGGGACTCATTCGCCAAGCTGGGAAAATCAATCCACCTTTTGGGACAATGTGCAGATACAGGTTTTAGCCAAAAGGGTATTCAGATCTATGAAAATATTTTTCATGCTTGTACAGTGGGACTCATTCACCACTTGTGGTGAATCAGTCCACTTTTTCTTTTTCAGAAGTCTGGGACCTGATTTTGTTCCTATCGATCTGCTCTTCTCTTTTTAACTAGTTTTTAGATCAAAAACTACAAATTTCCACTTGTAGGTCTTCTCCAAGCTTCTCCAAGAATTGATGACAAATATGAAAACTTTAGGAATTTGAGAAATTTTCTCCAACTTTGCTCCTTGACAAATCTACAACCTAGCCCTGCATCACACACAAGAAGAGGGAAAAATGTTGTGGGGTTAGTGGATAGGGGTTTGAATTGGTCAAACCCCTTGTTGGTAATTAAAACTTGAAATGAAATAAAATATGAATGAAGAATGATGAATGAACAAATATCAATGTTGCAACTCACCAAACCCTAGCAATACGGTGTTGTAAATATTATTGAAATGGCTACAATGGATGTGGTTCTTGAATATTTCTTGAATGGATTTAATCTTACTTGAAACACTTGATTGAATCATAAAATCTACATCATAATTGTTAGCACAATAGAAAACATGAAGAATGCAATATTTGACATGATGATTGATGCTTGAAGAATTCTCTAAAATGATTGATAATATACCCTTGTAGATTCTTGAATTCTCTTGAATACTCTTATGGACACTTGATTTCTTATTAGATTTCTAGGTGAGAATATGGGTGAAAGAACCTTGTATTTATACCCAATTATGCAAGAATTCCCATAATTACAACACTACAAGCCGGCATCAGATCTAGGAGAATAAAATGCTACCAAAAATTTGAATTAAATTTGAATTTGGGCCACACAAGACTCATTCGCCCAAGGTGGCAAATGAGTCCACCCAAGCCTAATTTTTGGGAATATTTTAAAAAGTTCTTAGAAAGGTGTAAATCCTGCTTCAAGACCAAAAGATCTAGGTGGGACCCATTCGCCCAAGGTGGCGAATAAGTCCCAAATCCCTAAATCTGGGCCACAAAAGCTAGACACACCTGAGTTATGATTGGTTATTGATTGGTTTTAGGATTATCCTTGTAAAGATGCAATAAATGAGGCTTGTGGATGCAAAATAGGGCCCGTTAAAGCATAATAAAGCTCAATTATTAATGACAATCCTAGAGAAATGTGAAAGTCTTTTACAACACTTTACAATAATCTAAATAAGGCAAGATTAATGTTAATTTTGATTAAAAGGAAATTTATTATGTTTAGTTGTTTGATAAAACCCTAGAAAAGTATGAAAGTGTGTTACAAAACTTTAGCAAGGCACCATTAAAATCCATTAGTTCACAAGGGCCCAAGATCTAATGTGAATGTGCTAACCACATTACAACACTAAATCAAGGAAACATTAAGCCAAAATCACAAGGAGGGCCCAAGGAAGCCAAAAAAAGTAGAAGGGTTACTTTTTTCGATGAATCCAACAAACACAATGGGTTAGGTATGCCGTAGTTAATATATATAATTTCATAAATAATCACATAAACACTAATAAGTTGAATAATTGTTCTAAAATAAAATGTACAAATTTATCTCTACAATTGAGGTACTTGTTAAGAGGTACTCCTACTCCCCAAACCCTGATGCCTTACATTTATTTTCACCTTTGGGTTTGGGGGTTTGTTTCATTATGATATAATTGATTTTAGACATGATTAAATAAATCTATCTCACTTTATGACTTGTTTCCACCAACATACAATCAAAGTTTCTCTTGATTAAATGAAGTGTTTTATAATTGGTTTATATTTGCACAAAAGACAAATAATTATTCATAGTCTTACATGTTAGAGAATATCCAAAGCCCATTTGATACCACAAACATACAATCCAAGTTTCTTTTGAATGCCTCCTATTATGAAATCATGCAGTGACAATATAAAAATAGTATAACTCAGACTCCCTTTACATATTATCTAGTGCATTACACCACCATCAATATTTTCAAAGATTTGATGCCATGAGAACAACTAAGAACCAAGATTGTCCCATCACCAAATCCATTATATTATACATAAGAGGTTATTGTTGTTAATACATTCTATATCATGTAAATGATGTTTCCAGTGTTGTGTACATGCCTATATGTGGATTTAAGTGATAACGTTTGTGGATGTTAATGCATAATTTTTTGTATAGATGTAATATTTATGCAAAGTATGTTGTACATTTCAGCCCAATCAAGCAATCACCATAAAAAAAGGTTTCACTTTAATTAAGTAGACTTACATTTACAAGAAATTTCACTACATTGCCAATGACATGTACATTATATAGCTAAGTATGCCCAAATAAGCATTCAAGGAAACCATTAAACATATCCACTTATGTTCAACAAAGACATCATATAGGAATGTGCATGACGTTGGTAACAATATATACATAATATAGCTGTAGTGTAGGAAATTGTATCCCTTTACATTTTCACACTTGTTTGGGCCCTTGTGAACTAAATGGGCTTAATTGTGCCTTATTTAGGGTGTTGTAAAGTATTTTATTATACTTTCACACTAATCTAGGGTTTTATTAATTAATGGGGCTTCTTTATACCTTAATTGGCCTTATTTTGCATCCACAAGCCTTAATTAATGCATCTTTCTATGGATAATCCTGACATATATCAAGTGACCAATCATGAATTAATGATTTTTGATTGTATGGCTCAGATTTAGTGATATGGGACTCATACGCCACCTTGGGCGTATGAGTCCCACCTAGGTTTCGAGGCCTAAATATGAATTTCACATTAAACTAAGAATTTCTTGAAATATGTGTCCCAAGCTTAGCCTAATGGGACTAATACACCACAACTGGTGAATGAGTCCCGCTTAGCTTAGACCTAATTTAAATTTAAATTATTAATGGGATTTTATTCTCCTAGATCTGATGTTGGCTTGTAGTGTTGTAATTTTAGGAAATTTAACAATAACAAGTATAAATAGAAGGTTATTTTACTCATTTTCTCCTAAGCTTTCAAGTATTCATGCATTATAGAAAATTTGTGATCGTGAGAATTTACAAGAGTTTACAAGAGAATTCAAGAGTCATTATCAAGTATCTTGAAGCATTATTCAAGTATCAAGCATCATGTCAAAGTCATCATACATCATGTTTATTTTTGAGCTAACATTTGTGATGTAGGTTTTTATGATTCAATCAAGTATTCAAATCAAGATTAATATCATTTAAGAAAGATTCAAGATCTAAATCCATTGTGGTCATTTCATACATGTTTGTAGCATCCTATTCAAGGTTTTTTTGAGTTGCAACATAACATATTTGTTCATTCGTCATTCCTCCTTTCTATTTCATTTCATTTCAAGGTTTGATTATGAAAATGGGGTTTGACCAAGGAAAACCCCTATCCACTAACAAAATAATTTTTTTCCATCTCTTTCATGTGTGATTGAAGATCTAGGTGGTCTAGGTTAAAGATCCATTAAAGAAAAATAATGGAGAAATTTTTTCAAGTTGTAAAAGTTGTCATCCTACTTGCAAGACCAAGAAAGTCACCTATAGGTTGCATTTTAGTGATTCAAACTTGAAGATTTGGCAAGAAGAAAGTTACAGGAATTCATCAGAGGATATCAGAGTTTCAGAGTAACCTCGATAGTAGGACTAAATTTCCACTTGTGGCATATGAGTCCTAGTATACCTAAATTTATATATTTTTAGTAGATCTTGATTTAATAGTTCCAGATTCCAATTTCTGTCAAAAAATCTGATCTGGGACTAAATAACCCAACCTGGCATATGATTCCTAGTGTGCATTAAAATAAAAAATATCAAAATTTTAGATCTTCATTCAAGCTCCTACAGGTTTCTATGTGCGCCTCTCTGGTTTCTCACTTTATTATTATGATTTGCATTCATTTCTAGGTCACTTATTTATGTTTTTCCTATCATTACATTTTATCATTAGATCTTGCATGTTACTAGTATTTCCAAGCCCTTGCTTGGTGGTGAACCCCTCTTTAGTATTTAATCATACCCTAAGAAACCCTTCTAGCAAATCTCTTTTCCTTATTCCATCCTTGGATTGAGATCTCCAGGGTTTCCTTATGTGAGACTAAGTGAAATAGGCCCTTATCCCTTGTTCCATCTCCTAAAAGGTGGAACCCCCTATTTTCCTTCATTTCATTTTAGTAAACTTGACCTTTATAAAATTTCATTTTTTTATTTGAAGTACATCATAGTCCTAGATCTAGCTTGCATTAACTTTTCATTAGGTCTTTAATTAGTTAATTTGCATCTAAGGTTTCTAAAATTTTGCATTAGTAAAAGTGCATGTAGGTTGCATTTTTACCTCTTGCATCATTAAAATTTACTTGCAATCTACACTTGCACTTAGTCTAGAAATCATCCAAAATAGAAAACATAACATTCATACCTAATTTTCTAAAAATGGTGTGAAAACCTTAATCTAGGACTCATATGCCCCTCTGGGTGATTTAGTCCCAATACAGGTGGTTTTTCCTAATTTCTAAATATTTTGTGGTGAATTTTATTCACTATTTGAAACCTTGAGAAACCTTGATTGGGACTCATACACCCCTCTAGGTGATTTAGTCCCATTTCAAATTTTAAACTACATTTTCTAGCATTAAAAAATTTATTTTTGTGTTTCTATTTTCTGCTGTTAGTTATCTATTTCAGTTTGCAAACTTTCTATTTCATTAATTTCATTGCATCTAGCTTAATTTCATTCGAATCAGATATCATTTATTTTGTGTTCATTTCATTCATAGATTACCCCTTGCATGATCTTTACAACTTATGCCCTATTGCTAATACTATAGTGAGACGAAGTTTGAGACTCATATCATCCTATGAGAGTACAATCATCGTCGATCTTTGGTTATCTAGGTCTTTCACTACTAGTGTTGACACTAGTTCACTAGGTTTGGACCATAACCTTAACAACTCTTTGCCTTCAATTAGTGTGACAAGTGTTGAGACAATGGTTGCTAGTATTCTACAAGAAAACATAATCCAAATCCATGAAGACCTAGAAAACCTACAAAATCAAATAACCATTGAAAATATTTCAACCACCGCTATCCCTACCTTAGATAATATACATCACATGATTGAAGACCTGAAGAAAAAGTTGACCTTGTACGCAATAGTTCAAATCTTTGGGAAAAGTCTTACCTCAACCGCTAGTTGTTCTTTACCTTCGAACAATGTCCCAAGCCAAGGAGGAATTCAAATTTATCCTCCCACAAAAATTGCCTCTATTCCTACCTATACCAACCCTCATGTTACCACAACAATGAAACTACAAGTAATGCCATTCCTTCCTTGAGTATTTTTGCTAGCATCCCTAGTACCTTTGTGGCATCACAAGTCATATCTCCTACCACTTTACCTCCCATAATCATTTCATTCACTTCTCCCTCAAACACATATACACCTCCACCATTTTCAACTCCATCTCAAAATACAACCAATGACACCATCATAAATCAAATTTTACAAACTGTTTCATCCCTTCAAAAGAAAGTTTCCACCATAAACCAAAATCAAAATGGCCAACCTACATACTATGTCAAAAGCAATCCCTTATCCTTGGAGATATTGAGAATTTCGATACCACAAGGTCTAGAGATTCCTAGATTTGAGAAATATGGGAGGAAAGGAGATCCTTCTAACCATGTTTCCACTTACACTGCCTTATGTAGTGACTTTGTCCTTGAGGATAAGCTCTTGGCTAATATTTTCCCTAGATCCTTGAAGGATACTGCCTTAGAGGGGTTTTCCTTGTTATCAAATAACTCAATTCATTCATTCAATGAAATAATTGAGGCCTTTATAAAAAAATTCCAATTGCACATGAATCATAAGATGACCTTAGCCGATTTGATGAGATGTAATCAAAAGGATGATGAAAAATTTACTGACTTCATTTCACACTACTAATTGCTTTCTTCCCAAATCAACGTAAAGATTCTTGATCCTCACCCTCAAGAGTTTCTCATTGAGAACTTGCAAACTAAGATACAAGATAAGCTTACCATGATGAAGTTTCCTTCTTTTGTATTAAAACTCAATTAGTATTTGTGAAACAAAACACACCTCTAGCCATCCTAAGAAGTCTGAATCCACAAATCAAAACAATTATCAACCCTTTAGAAAATAGAATAAAGGCTTCCTTCAACTAAATACCCCTCAAACAACTCAACATGTTGATACCCAAGTGGCTGCTATAAGGAAGACAACTCCTTTCACATTTGGGGATCCGGCTAGACAATTCACTCCCTTACCTGATACCCTTCATAACACAATGTCAAAAAATTTAGAACATAAAATGATCACCTTATCTCCTGTTAAAACTCTCGATCCTAATAAGCCTTTACCTCCAAATTTTAGATAGAATGTTTATGCCATTATCACCGACAAAATGGACATGACATGAAACATTGTAAGTGTCTCAAACATCTTGTGCAAGACCTCATTGATTCCAGTCGAATTTCAATTAGAGGTGTTAATGATCAAGGAAATAAGTCAGTTTCCCCTCCTAATGAAAACTTTCAAATATTTACCAACCCTATGCCAAACCATAACATTTCATTTGTCAAAGCTAGTGAAACTAAAAATATTGATGTGATGAATATTGACAGTGATGACGGCAACATCAATATTGATAAAAAAGATCCTATGGATACTATTGAAAAAAATATTATCAATGGTTTGGTTGCATTGATCAAAACTCAAAATCATAAGGGAAGAACTAAAAATCCTCTTGACATTTATTTCTCATCTAAATACATAATTATAAATACACCTGATGGTCCTCTTTACATAGCTGGCCAAATCAATGAAAAGTCCACTAATGGGCTCTTAATTGATCCCATATGTGGAGAGAATGTGATCACTGAGGAATTCGTACTTTTGCATGGACTCTATCAAGAAACATATGATAAATTGAAAGCATGGATAAAGATGCATAATTTTTTCTCTTGTCCTACAATGGGATCGATCACCATTCCTTTACAAATAGGACCAAAAAAAATAGATTTCTCATTCTCCATCATCTCAACATCAGACCAATTCCATGTGAAGCTTGGTTACCCATGGCTACGCTCCATGGAAGTCATCCCATCGGTCATACGTAAATGCTTAAAGTTTCCCTTTGACAATGAAATATTTATAGTGCACCATAGTGGCTTTAATCCTTTGTCTTCCCTAGGAAACCTTTCATTATATTTCTTTTGGCCCAAGCCTATGAAGCCTATAAGACCTCAAGAAGAATTATTTTTCAAATACTATCAAAATTTTAAGGAAAAATGTATAGTGAAACTATTTCTTAGAAACATGCCTCAACCTATGATTGAGCCTACCATCCTTGACGAAACCATGATTGAACCTAAAGACATTCCAAACAACCGAGACCAACGTAAGATAGATCCTTCACCTATTTCCTACAAATGACCAAGAGATAATGAAAAAAATCCCATCATGCCACCTAAGATAAAACTTTACAAAGCTAAACATAAAGTGGTTGAACAACATCCTATGGTTCCTCCCGTTCCCCCCCAGGGAAGAAAATAAACCTATGGTTGATAAACTTGCTCCTACACAAACACAACTTGAAAATCAAACTAAAAGAAATAGAAATTCTAGAGAGTGTAGGCGTACACACCATAATCTTCCTCAAAGGTTAAACGAAGAAAACAACAAAGAAAATCAAAATCCAAACTTGACTGAAGCAATACATGATGAGTCTCGCCCTCTACCGCAACAACAAGGTCATATCCCACAATAGGAGTTAAAGCCTTCTTTAGATATTATCATTCAAACTCCTATTGTGATCAACTTAGATGACAATGATGAAGTTGCTAAAAATGATGAATAAGTGCATAATTAATTGAAAACATTGTTTTCCTCTTCTATGAGCTTAAACAACAATTTTCCTAAGAAGAGTGTTGAACTTGGTGACGAACCTAGTTTGGCTCCTGCTATTGTCCCTTTGACTAGTTTTTCACCTTCTATATATGATGAACATGATTGGGATGCAGGTGAACTACTCATAGGTTGAATCACATGTGCCTTTCTAGTCTCTTGCACTATTTTATTTTTCATGTGCGTAATGTGATCCCCCATGTTGCTCTATTTGATATCTCCACTCTTTGTGACATTCCTCTATTTGTATCTACATTATTCTCTATGTCGTATTTGTCTTGTGTTTTACTTTTGGGGATGATGCAATGCATGAAGATATTCATGTCTCTTCCATGTTGACCCAAAAGCTTTTCTTTTATCTTTTTCATTTTTCTTGTGTTTTCCTTTTGGGGGTGATGCAAGGCGTCAAGACATTCACGTCTCTTCCATGTTGACCCATTTTTTTTTTCTTTGTTTTCACTTTCTTTGTGTCATTCTTCTTGTTCCATGAGTATTTGGGGAATGATGATAGTTCCAAGCTCTCTTAACAATATTGTAGCAAGAACATACTAACCCCAAATCCATGGATCCCTCATGTGTTCAAAGTTTCATTTTGGGAGTAACCCCTTCCTTTTTGATGATGTAGCTTTTTTTGGAAACATATGACTTGGAATAGGGCTTTCCAAATAATCTCTCATGTCCTCTTTATTGTTAGCATTTATCATTCACTACTTTAAAATAATTACTCACAACATGGTGTTTAGCAATTTCTTTAAAGTGGGGGAATACATTGACATTATTCTTTTTGCATTTCTCATGTTTCATTGTGTAGTCTTCTTACTTCATGTGATGTGTCTTTTTCTTTGTGGTAGCATTGAGTGTGATGTCCCATAGGAGTGTGATCTCTCTTAGCATATTATATTCCTCTTAGTGGCTTGATACAACACATTGCATCCCCTAAGTTGTGAATCTTCTATTCTTTGATTGGTCCTCTCTTGGAGACATTAGGCATGATGTTCCCTAAGTTAATACCTTACATGAACTAAGAAAAAATCCTTTGAACGCACCTTACAATATTTTTCATTTACAATATCTGTTATATGGCCAACTTGCATAACACACTTTTCTTGCCTGTGGAGCCATCTTGTTTGTCCATGAGTTTCAAGCATACAAATATTTTCTTTCCTCATGAAGCTCAAAGTTCATTGTTGTGTGGCACCTTATAAAAGTTAGATCAAGAGGTATAGCTTTGGTATGGTTGTATGTATGGGATCCAAACTTAGGCGTGGCTTTCCCATAGCCACTTGCTTGTCTGTGTGAGCACATATGGCCACGTGAATATATTTCTTGTTGGGGGCTCACTTAGTGGGTGACCTGAGGTTCAAATAGCCCTTGTGAGAATGCATTTGGTTTGCATAGCGGACATCGTGCTCCACTTGTAAAAATTCTTGGACAAAAAATTTAGATTTGATCCAAAGGGTGTTGGACAAATAATCAAAGCTTGATCCACCCCTTTTTGTTTTTGTTTTTGTTTTCTTTCTCTTTGTCTTTGATAGTGCATGCTTGTGCCTTGTTATTGATCCTTATATTATTTACATGTGTGTTCTTTTGTGCCTATGTTGGTTTGTTATAGGATCTTGATCCCGGGGTCTTGCACAACCCTCTTGATCATTACCATCCTATCCTACTAGCATTTGTACATTGAGACCCCTCTTGATGCATATTTTGTCTACTTTAGTGTGAGTTTGAAGCAAGTTCCTCCTCTCACTAAAGTGGGGGCTAAATGTAGTGTAGAAAAAAGTATCCCTTTACATTTTCAAACTTGTTTGGGCCCTTGTGAACTAAATAGAATTAATTGTGCCTTATTTAGGGTTTTGTAAAGTGTTTTCTTACACTTTCACACTAATCTGGGCTTTTTTTAATTAATGGGGCTTTTTTATGTCTTAATTGGCCTTATTTTGTATCCATAAGCCTTAACTAATGCATCTTTCTAAGGATAATCCCATCATATATCAAGTGACCAATCATGAATTAATGATTTCGGATTGTATGACCCAAATTTAGTGATTTGGGAATCATATGCCACTTTGGGCGTATGAGTCCCACCTAGGTTTCGGGGCCTAGATTTGAATTTCACATTAAACTAAGAATTTCGTGAAATATGTGCCCCAAGCTTAGCCTAATGGGACTCATATGCCACAACTAGCATATGAGTCCTGCTTAGCTTAGACCTAATTTAAATTCAAATTTTTGGTAGGATTTTATTCTCTTAGATTTGATGTCGGCTTGTAGTGTTGAAATTCTAAGAAATTTTGCATAAACAACTATAAATACAAGGTTATGCCATTCATTTTTCTACTAAGCTTTCAAGTATTCATGCATTATAGAAACTTTGTGATCAATAGCATTAACAAGAGTTTACAAGAGCATTCAAGAGTGATTATCAAGTATCTTAGAGCATTATTTAAGTATCAAGCATCATGTCAAAGTCATCATACATCATGTTTATTTTTGAGCTAACATTTGTGATGTAGCATTTTATGATTCAAGCAAGTATTCATATCAAGATTCATATCATTCAAGCAAGAGTCAAGATCTACATCCACTGTGGCCATTTCATACATGTTTGTAGAATCCTATTCAAGAGTTTGGTGAGTTGCAACATAGCATATTCGTTCATTCATCATTCCTCCTTTCTATTTCATTTAATTTCAAGGTTTGATTACCAAAACGACGTTTGACCAAGGAAAACCCCTATCCACTAACAAAACAATATTTTTTCCTCTCTTTCATGTGTGATTGCAAATCTAGGTGGTCTAGGTTGAAGATCCATTAAAGAGAAAGATTGGAGATAATTTGTCAAGTTTTCATCCTACTTGCAAGATCACAGAAAGTCACCTATAGGTTGCATTTTAGTGACTCAGACTTGAAGATTTTGTAGGAAGAAATAGGAAGTCATAAGAGGATATCAAAGTTTTAGAGTAACCCTGATACTAGGACTAAATCGCCACTTGTGGTGTATGGGTCCCAGTATACCTAAATTTAGAATTTTTTAGCAGATCCTGATTCAATAATTCCAAATTCCTGTTTATGTCAAAAACCTTGATCTAGGATTAAATCACCTAGCCTAGCGTATGAGTCCTAGTGTGCATTAAAATCAACATTTCAGATCTTTATTCAAGATCCTATAGGTTTCTAGGTGCACCTCTCTAGTTTCCCAGTTTAGTATTCTGATCTGCATTCATTTCTAGGTCACTTATTTGAGTTTTGCATATCATTAGGTTTTGTCATTATATCTGCATGTTACTAGTTTGGTGGTGAAATCCTCTTTAGTATTTAATCATACCCTAGGACACCCTTCTAGCAGATCTATTTTCCTTATTCCATCCTTTGATTGAGATCTCTAGGGTTTGCTTGAGTGAAACTAAGTGAAATAGGTCCTTATCCCTTGTTCCATCTCCTAAAAGGTGCAACCCCCTATTTTCCTTTGTTTAAATAGGATAGAAAATTGTAGTATCATTTGCGGTTTTAATGTTGAAGAGACCTATTTTTCACAAAATAATTTTTGTGTTAAACTTTGTTTCATTATACTTTTGAAATTGACGGTATATGCAACATGGTTTAACATTAAAAAGATTTGGTAAAACAAAGCCTCTTCGATGTAGAGATGAACATGTATGGGTTCCTAACTCCACATAGATTCCAAAACAAACACAAAGGAAAGGAATGCCAATGAATGGGATATGCGAGAATTTGGAGCCTTGAATGAACTTTGATCTTTGAATTACACGCTTTTCAAGCTGAGTAACTATGGAGGGATGCATAAGGCAATTTTTCTAGCGAAGGTAACAAAGGGGGTGTCATGTAATTAATTCTCTTAATTGGACATTTGGGGTGGTGAAGTGTTCATGTGCCACACGTTTGTCTAGCCCAATGCATATATTCCTTCACACTACCGCCAGAGGTGGACTTGCTCAACTGTTGGTCGGACCCAAAAATGGGCCCATCAAGAACACTATGGACCAATTGGTGCATGACATGTGGTGGGGTGGTGAAAAGTTTAAAAAACCAAAATTGGTAGACACACAAGTGGCAGGGTGACATGGTAGATAACTTTTTGGTTAATAACATGATATTACAATCCTCAACACCAACAAATTTTTTTGGTTAATAATAGGATATTACGGTCCTCAACAACAAAATTAAACAACCACCAATTGAACATTATCTTGCAGTCTAGAACGTACATAAAAAAATAGCCAATGATTGATAGAGTTGTAGGGATGGTCCCTCCCAACCTCAATCAAAAATGCCAAGAAAAGCATCTAGAGAGGTGTTCTCATCTCCTATTGCTGCGCTTTGAGTTGTCATTACATGATTTGGATTTTTATTTTTTAATTGACTGCAACTTACATGCAACGGTGCTGAATAATTATTTCCAACACAAACTTGAGTGCAACTTACATGTGGGCTGAGACTCAAACTAAAATCACCAACAACAAAAAAATGGATGCATATGTTCAATATTTTCTGAAACAAGGCATGGTTCTCCGGTAATAGGTTTGTAGGATTGCTTATCTGTCTTTCTCGCTATAATACCCTATGAGCCACCTTGATTTCTCTTTCCTTTCTATCTTGTTTCTTTTGAACTCTCTCTTTCTCTCTATTCTGATCTCTTTCCTTCTTTTCTAACTATTTGTGCTACTCTCTTTCCTTAACAAATTTAATGATTGTCAAAACAGGTTGGGATTTGATTATTTCAATCACTTTGTTGTCAATCTTGTCCTCCTCTTCCTCACCAATACCTTGAGTTTCCTTATTGAAATCTACATAGTAATTTAGAATTTGTGGTATGGAAAATGTGGTAGGTGGAGATGAAAATGAAAAAGTTCCCTGCTCTTCTTCCCAATGCAAGTCAATAAGGTGATCCCACAATAGTTGTTTACAATTTTTGGCCAAACTCGACTCTGAAATTATTATTTTTAACTAAATCTTCACATTCGGGCACCTATAGCAGCTAAACCATGAGGAATTTGAAGATGATGCAAACTAGAGTCTCGTCAAATTTTGTTTGTAAATTCTAAAACTATATTTTTCAAATTTTTTGGAATCAGATTGCACTTCTTTTTCCATCTCCCATGAAAACTAGTTTTTTCGGAAAACAACATTTTTTAAAAGTGACGCACACTGTATAACACAATTTTTTTTCCACGAAGGATAAAATTCTAATTATTTCAAATTTAGATTTGTAACTCCGATATCTAGTGCTTCCATTTGGTTAGATAGTTTTTTATTGAATATTTTTCTTTAATCAAGTTTCGAAGTCAAACCAATTACAATTTAGACATAGCACGACCATATAACGCATAATTTTTTTTTGATGGATCAAGGACTTCAATATCTAGTGCACTCATATTTATAATTTTTTTTGATAATATACTATTTTTGCACATGTGCAGAATAGAGAGCTTGATTTTCAGTGAAAATCCTATGTTTAATAAAACTAAAAAAACAAATACATA
This sequence comes from Sequoiadendron giganteum, assembly GCA_007115665.2. NCBI lineage: Eukaryota > Viridiplantae > Streptophyta > Pinopsida > Cupressales > Cupressaceae > Sequoiadendron > Sequoiadendron giganteum. The sequence goes on from CM021105.1 coordinate 497,278,474, forward strand.
ATAAAACCAAAACATATTAAAATTATATTCATTGGGTAGCTCATTCTGAGGACTACCATCATCCAGTTGGGTTTGTGAATTATCCTCCATTTTCATCCTCAACCCGAGCTTCAAAGGGAAAAGTTTGTAGATTTTTGGTGCTATAGGGGGAGAAGGGGGGAAAAGGGGGGTTCGAGCGAACCCCCCTTTGAACGAACCCCTCTTGACCCATTCGAGCGAAGGGGGGTTCACTCGAAGGGGAGTTTGATTAAACCCCCCTTTTCCCCTTTAAAAAAAAAAATTGTGTCATTTTTTGGTTCGAGTGAACCCATAATGAAAAAGGGGGTTTGCTCGAACTAGGGGTTTGTGCGAACTCCCTAGTTCGTGCAAACCCCTTAAAACTCAAATTTTTGATTGTGGGAACATTTTTACAATTTTGCTTCCTCAACAAAATTGTAAACCACTATTATGGGTTCACCAAATACCTAGTTTCATAGCTCCCTCTTCCAACCTAGATGATTGGCTAGGGGCCGAGGGAAGACTTAGATCGTCATTACCCAAATTCATAGCTCCCTCTACCAACCAAGATGGTTGGCTAGGGGTTGAGGGAAGACTTAGACCGTCATTACCTAGATTCATAGATCCCTCTACCAACCAAGACTGTTGGCTAGGGGTCGAGGGAAGACTTAGGCCGTCATTAAGTTCCTTAAGCTGGCTATCCACCATGTTATTAAATTGTTGATTTAATATTGAATGAGTACCATTAATGTGTTGTGTATCTTCTACACCTTCATGAACTTGACATTGAGATGCACATTGCAATGTGTGTGATTTCATTCATCAACCATTCTTGTTATTGTGTTGCTATTGTTGGCCTACTTGTAAGAGTAGTAATTACCACAAATTCCTTCACTTGTACTTCTTATTCTTCTTTAGGGGGAGTTTAACCCCTCTTTTACCTATAGGCCACCTTGTTGTGACTTTCTTCTTCATTAGCCTGGTCCTCATTTCAACTTTATATTGCACCTACAAACATTAGGAAACATGTTTCAAACAATGATAACAACCATCAATGAACACCCTTAAAGTCAGAGTGATGCATGAACATATTATTTTTCTTTATTATGCATGTTGATAGTTTATAATGCAAAAATTGGTAACAATTTGATTTATATATGATCTTTCTACTTTGTTTAAATTTCAAAAGTTCATAAAAATTTGGATTGAATTGAAAGTAGTTTGTCTTATACACTTAGAGCGGATTGGATGTAAAAAATCACATTGTATAGAACAAAAATGCATTGACATTCCTTAATAGTGTAAGTTGAAAGCCCATATATTAGGCTACAACTAAGTGTGAAACATTTGCATTGAATACAATAGATTGGCATTCCCAGACATAAAGAATAAATGAAAACCCAATAGGATGGGTGTAACAATCACACTGTAAAGAACAAAAATGCATTGACATTGATAAACAGTATAAGTTGAAAACCTAGATATTAAGGTACAAGTTTGTGTGACAAACATTTACACTGCATAGAACAAATTGGCATTCCTAGGCATATAAAATATAAATGAAGACCCAGGAATTGAATTGAAAGCAATTGATGTTATGTGCTTAGAGCATATTGGGTGAAATAATCACATTGTTTTTAATTAGATATGCATTGAAATTCATTAACAATATAAGTTGAAACCCCAAATAATGAGTTGCAAGTTATTTTGACCAAACAAATTGGCATTCCCAGGCATAAAGAATATAAATGAAAAACCCAATGTAAGCAGTATGAGGTTGAAACCCTAGATATTTATAGTTTTCTGAAAATTATTTGCATAGCATACAATAGATTGGCATTCATACTTGCATAAGGAATTAGTAGTAGTAGAATACATGTAACTTGATAGCGTGTTATTGATGCTTCTTCTTCTCTTTATTCCACTACCTCCAAGAAAATGTAGATATGAATATGAAAGTGAGACGTGATAAATGGAAATTGGCAAAGATTAAGTAATGCATTTTTGAATTTGTAAATCTCTTTATATGTTCAATGCTGGTTTGGTATGTAGTCTTTAATTTCTGTCCTTTTTTTCAAATTTGAAAATTTGTTTCAGTGCCTTCAATTGTAGAGTTTGTATGTATTTTTGGCGTGCAATCTTTGTTTTCTTCTTAGCCGCTTTTGGTGGCTTTAACACCATTTTTTTGGTGGTTGCAGGTGGCAAAAGAGAAGGTAACAATAGTTGTGCGTTGAGATTTGACTGATGGGACACATTTGAAGGATTGATTTTCCTTTAAGTGTTGTGTTGCTGGCAAAGTGGTATAGGGGAGTGGGTTCGATTGGATTTGGTGATGAGATAGTCTTGGTTCTTAGTTGTTCTCATGGCATCAAATCTTCAAAAATATTGTTGGTGATGTAATGCACCCTGTGATATTTAAGGGGAGTGTGGGTTATACTAATTTTATATTTTGGCTACATGTTTTCATGCTATGGGCCATTGAAAAACAATTTGGATTGTATGTTGGTGGTGTCAAATGGGCTTTGAATATTCTCTGACTTGTAAGATTGTGAATAACTATTTGTGTTTGGCACAAATATAAACCAATTATAATACAATTTTTATCGATACAATGATTCAACTACTTTTGTTTACTTTATGGATAAAATTTGTTTTACAATTGGATATTAAGGTGCTCCACTGTGGGGCCCAAGAAGGACTACTTTTGTCCCCACTATATGACCCTACACCACTATGGTCCCCTCTCCCCTACCCATAATTGAATAAAATGTATTCCTTAGATCTAAAAAGCAACAAATCATGTGATGCTACTTTAGATCACCAATAAAACATGAATTAACACACACCTATCAGTCTCACCTTTTTTTTGGGTCTTTTTGGACATCTTGACAAAAAGCATGTTGGTGTGACATCATATTTGATGAGTGACCCTCAAACCTTACTTGTAAGTAAGAAACTTGCCAAATAATCTACTGTAAAAAATTAAAATAAACCAATTCCTCAACATTTGTGATGTCCTACTTCCAAATATACGGTACCCATAATTCGTACTAAGTATTATGAACGAAAACCAGGTAAGCCTTGAATACTTTTGATAGTATAGACGACTATACAGCCAGCCAGCCATGAAATCCCAATAAGTTAGACTTTTGTGTGGATGTAATGCATGGGAAATGGGTAGTGTAGAATCAATGACTTTCAACAGATTTTTTTTGAATTGACAGAAAAAGTATTCAACATCTTGGAAGCACGTGAAATGACCAGGGCTAAAACGTTTCTGAATTTTTTCTTTTTCTTTACCCGCTGCTTGGAAACAAAAGTCTCTTCAATGCACGTTTTTCTGGACCAGAAACCGGTTTAGTATGCAGATTGAACATTCCACAATCTGGGTGGAGAAGAAAAATTTAAACAGTCTGTTTTTTTTGCATTTATTGGTGTCAGGGAAGTCATAATAAAGTATCTCGTTTTCATTTTTAAAAGAATTTGAATACACTGTTTGACGTGTTTGGTCTCTGACAGTTTACTGTTACATAATATTTATTTGTTTATATTTACTTTTACTTTTTGTAATTTGCAGTTTGATTTAAACAAATTTTCTTGAATGATTGTACATATATATAATTTGTTAGCTTGGGGCAGCTCTTTTCATATTAATTTGGATCAAGCAAAATTACATCTTTGTTTAATATGGGAATTGGATCTCATTTGCATGTCTCACATTACCTTTCATAACTTTCACATGTAGTATTGTACAATAGATACGTAATTTTTTTTATTGTTTTGTCTACTATTTTCATTTGTTCCCGAGATAGTAACATTTAGTTGCTGGTATAAAGTTTTTAAGATCTACCAAGTTACATTTGATCTGAAAGCACTTTTTTGATTAGCAATCGTGAAGTCCTCTTTCTAATTGATGGCATAATTTACTAGAGAATTTGTCAATGAGTTTTTCTCTTAGCAAACATGCTTAATCAATAATTCATGTGAATTATCATGACTAATGTGTTCTAGTATCCCTTGCAATTTTTAGCTATCTTCTCTCCTACATCATACTAGTTTAATATTGTTCATAGAGTCTAGGCTTCAATGTTCTTTCGTTCACATAAAATGGGTTTGGGATTCTATTTCAGTTTTGTTGTTAGCTACCATCAGAATTTTTTTTGGATAGGGCCTAAATTAAATTTCCCTAATCTTGAAGTCCTTAGGTTTTTCTTGAAACCCCATTAAAATTGATTTTGAGTCCACTAAGTTAGGTGGGGCAAGTCATTTTCTTACTTCTCTCTTCTCTTTATTTTGATAATGTGACAAATCATTTGCTTGCTTCTCTCTTCTCCTTATCTAGAATTCTTAGAACAATCTATTTCTTCTCTTTTGATCCCTATGTGTGAAGAGCTTTGTTATGGAATTAGAGGCACTTAATTTAGAAAAAAATAATCTTAGTAATGCCCATTTCAATGTGCTTGATCACTTCCACTAATTTTTTCATTGAATATTCTCCTATTATTTTCTTTCCATACATTCCATATTATCATCGATGGACTCATCAATCATAAATTAGTCCATTATATTTTTTTTGTGTATTTGCAACCAAGTCTCAAAGTGAACTAAAATGTCTATGTGAAGAACCCCACACCATCCGATCCACTCACATATCCAATACTAACAAAGTTATGTAAAATTACAATTCAACAATAAATGATTAATTGTTTCCTCTACCTCTATGTAGAGAGGACATCTCCATGTTAACTCTATTTGCAATGTTTTAGGAGACATTATAGTAAACCAATAAATGTTGCTATATACATGAGAATAAAGTTACTAGTGCAATAATATCCTAAGACACTTGTTGAGATGTAGGACATGGTTCATGTTTCATATGTTACTTTTGTTGGAATCCTAATGTATGTGATGGTCTATACAAGACTAGATATTACCTAAGAGATGGGAGTTATGAGTATATTTATGTCAAATCTAAGAAAAGAACACTAGAATACAATAAAAACATCCTTCAAAAATCTTCATGGAAATATAGAGTATTCAATTTTCTATCAAGGAACACCTAGTTTGGCTAAGAAATTTAACATATAGGGTTTTGTTTATGCATATTGGTCTAGATATATTGATAGTAGGAGAGCCACTTGTGGTTATGAATTTAACCCATTTAGTGGCATTTTTTTATATGAACAAGAGGAAATCCATTGTTTCTCTTTTGGATATTAAATTTGAGTACACAGTAACTACTCATGCCTATAAGAAGGAAATATGGATTCAAATATTGTGTTTAAATTTTAGCCTAAAGCATGATGCAATATGGATTGGCTAGGATAGTTAAAGTAAAATCAACTTGGTCAAGAACTATACATTTCATACATGAATAAATCATATTGATGTTTAGTATTATTTTGTTACATATAAGGTAGAGGAGAAGTATTTTTTATCAATAAGGTGCACATTCAGAGAATGTTGCATATTATTTGGTAAAGCTTGTGAACATAGATAAGTTTTCCTAGTATAGAAAATCTATGGGTCTTTAATTTTCTATCTTGCAATCTTATGGTTATTAGAATATTGACAACATATATAATGTATACAAGTGAGAGATTCTTGTGAAGGTGGTGTAAACCTTATATAATATTGTTGTATAGAAGATTGATTCGGTGTGCTAAAATATGAAACAATAAGGAAACACGCAAGAATTTTTTTGGCTAAGATGTTACAAATTTGTTAAGAAGAAGATAAAATATGTCTTGAAATCTTAGAAGACTTGTGTAATATAATCTTGATTTATCATGAAAGGAGTTACTTATGAAATATTCTAATGATGCATAAGAGCATGTAAGGGAGAGGTTACATTAAAATATTGAATAGCATTATGATAGGTTTGGAAACTTCTCAAGGAGCATCTTTAAATGGGTTGAATGAAGATAAATTGGGGCATCCAAGTTTGAGTGGTTAGATATAGAATTTATGACATATGACATTTTGTAAGAAATATTCTAATAATAGTTTGGAGGACCAAGAGAAAAGAAGGGTGTTAGATTTTGGACCCATGTACTAGGGCACTATACCTCTTTTGGTGTTACAAAAGACTTTGTAAAATCAATTTTTTTTTAGTTTGAGCTTCACTTATGTATTAGTTCCTGAGATGGATTATAACATGAGTTTTATGAGTTGATTTATAAGTAAAATGTTATGTTTCTAAATTTATGAAAGGAAGAAAGATACATAAAATTCCTTCCTAAAATAATCTTAGTGGATATTATTGTGCAAATTTTAGATCTTTATAATTACATAAGGAAGAAACACATATAAAGCATTAAGAAAATCATACCACAACATAAGTGTACATGAATACAAATCTTATCAGAGAAAAACCCACAATCCAAAGTAGCTCAATGTATTATTAAAATATCTAAACATAGTTACAATACACTTGTAGAGAAAGTCTTTACAAGAGTATCACCAACCAAAGATCTAGAGTAATATCAATAACATAATAGTACACACAAACTCCATTATCCAATACCTTCACCTCAAGTATCCTATAAATATGATAATTAGAACACAAAACTATTAAATGGTAATTACAAAAGCATGATAGAAAAATACACACAAAAGTGGCACCCAAATGCCTAATTAAAAAACCAACACCCAAATCCTAAGATGAGTTCATAGGAAAAAAATAACATATTCATTCCACCTACTATAAGTGCATAAGAATCCACTCACTGACTTGGGTGTTCCATTTTAGATTCATTATGTCTATGCAAAGATGTCTTATGATGTGGCATAACACTCATCATAAGTTGGTCAACAAGTGTGACTCCCTCTTACATCTATTTTACATGTCTTATATGTTTTTACATTTCCAATGTAGGAGGTCATACATTTTGATCTGGGAGGTTATTGAGGCCCCTTTTCAAAAAATTGTAGAGCTCATAAAGACATACACAATAGGTATCCTTGGAGGTGATGTTGAACAACTACAAATATTTCAAAAATAAATTCTATAGCCTAATTTTTATTCTTTGTTTCAAAGTTTGAAAATTGTATTCTTTATATACTAACCATTAGAATCAAGTTGAGACACATTACCTTGAAAATTACTCTAGAATTATATGTTGGTGATACTCTTATAAGAAGTATATCCTCCACATTATATTTTAACCATGATTTTTCTTGGATATTACAAGTGGTTGTGCTTTTGGAGTGCAAGATTTTTCTCTCAAAAGAATTTTCCTCACATAAACCATATTGTTATGGTATATTAATTTATATATTTTTGATGCGTTTAGTTTCTTTATAATTGTAAAGATCATATAATTTGCACAATACTGTCCTCTAAGATTAATCTAGGAAGAAATCATATTCTTTTTCTTGATCACTCTCTTATAGACTATGAACTATATATCACTTATTCAAGGGTGAAAAAATTATTTTAAAAAGTGCTATATTGATATTTACTTCATTATATAAGTCACTTGTAAAAAATGATTCTAATGAATCTATCTAATTATGTATTATAATAGTAAATTGATTTGCTATCCTCAAACAACATATAAATTCACTTGAAAATTTAAGTAACTCAATAGCTAAGAACATAACCCAAAAATTAAGATGATGGAATCACTTGTTTGATGACTTTAATAATTTGGATATATGTAGTTATTTTTAATTATTAAATTATTTGTTCAATTTTATTTTCAATCTCTTGGAATTTTGTCTCTCTTTTCATTTAAACTCATTTGAAACAAAATGAAATATTATTTGAGAGGTCTTATATGAGGACATGTATGTCAAGGTGAACTATTCTAACATAAATAATCTAGATAAATTATAAGATATTTGAAAGATAGCACCCTAAATGTTTTGTTTATAAATCTATTTTATGTGAAAAACACTATTAAAATTCATTTACAAATATTATATATCATTCAGAAAGTGATAAATAAAAAGATAATATAAATGAAATTAAAAAAATCATTGACTCTATTTATTTTATGATATTCTCTCATTATTACCTAGCTTTATACATGTCGTGAAAGTAAATAATTATTATGAAATATGAGATAATTAATCTTCTATATATCACACCTCACCTTCCCATCATTAAGTTAATTACATTAGAATATAACTATCCCATTTGAGACATAAGGAGTTTGACAACTAAAACCACTAGTCACATAATTTGACATAATGATATTTTGTGAGACAACCCTGATTTGATTTCTATGACTAACTCTCTAAAAGATGTCATTGATAAAAAATGCATAAAATTTTAGGCTATGCTTAGATTCTCACCACATTCAATAAATGCTCCTCATATGTGTGGGTTGATGGTTATAATTGACTAAAGATGTTAGTCTTGCTAATGTTTAAAAATGGTTATTAAATACTAAAATTACAAAATAAATCTTGTGATTATATTTAAATAATTTTAAACTATTTTTTATGATTATGTTAATATCAAACTATGATCATTACCATTTCAAGGAGCAGAATAACAAGAATGCTAATCAAATTGAATATTTTGAAAATATTAAAAGTGTGTATTAGATATATCTCAAATATATAAATTTTAGCATTATGTTTATATTAATATCATATAGTCATTCATTTACGTATTTAAATCTAATGGGAGAAAACTAAACCAATGCATAATATACGTTGCCCATAATTCATGGTAAGTATAACGAACGAAAACCAGGTAAGTCTTGAATACATCTGATAATATAGACGACTATACAGCCAGCCAGCCATGAAATCTCAATAAATTACAGAATTTCATGTGCTCGTTAGTGCGTGTAGAAGTAACGTCTCAGAAATGGGTAACGTAGAATCCATGACTTTCAACAGAATTCTCTGAATGAACAGAAAAGCTATTCAACATCTTGTAAGCACGTGAGATGACCAGGGCTAAAACAATTCCTTCACAAATCCTTTCTTCAATGCACGTTTTCTGGACCAGAAACCGGCTGAACATTCCACAAGCTTGGTGGAGTAGAATAGTTTAAAGAGTCTGTATTCAGTCGTCCTTTTGGTATTTATTAACGTTAGGGAAGTCGTAACAAAGTATCTCGTTTTCATTTTTGAAAGAATTTGAATACAGGTTTGACGTGTTTGAGCTCATGCAACTTTTTATCTTGGGGCAGCTGTTTTAGATTTCATATACATGACTCAAATTACACTTTACAAGCCTATTTTCTTGACTCATAACCTTCTCATGTGGCATTCATTAGATAGATAAAACTTTCTATTGTCTAAGATAGGGAGAGGTACCGGATCCGCTAAACAGGGTAGGGGGCCCATACGACATACTAGATATGAGGCCGCACATCTGCCTCACATCGATCTCTATGGGTTGGGTAGGAAACTATAGTTCCCCAACAACAGCAGCGGCAAATAAGCACCAAGGGACCTATACTGAATATCCTAAACCCTAATCCCTATACCGTGTGCACTTAAATTTGACTCTCAACCCTAAACATTATGTCTGAATTGTAAACTTACAAGCATGAACCCTATACTTTAACCTTAAACCCTACATTCAACCTTGTTCCCTCAACCTTCAACCCAATACCCTCAACCATATACCTAATATTCTAAACCATAATCCTATACCCTATACCTTGAATCCTAAACACTATCCCTCAATCCTCAACCCTATACCTTGAACCCTAAACCCTACAACCTCAACCCTCATCCATATGTATCTCTCTCTTCCTTCCTCCTACACACCTTTCCTCTCTACTCTCTAACCTATCCCTATCTACCTTTCTCTCTACCTCCCTCCTATCTCTCAATCTCTCCACCTTCCTCTCTCTCTCTCTCCCCTTCCCTCTCTACTTTTTTCTATATCACCTTTCTCTCTCTATATCACCTTTCTCTCTCTATATCACCTCTCTCTCCTTCCCTAGCTCTCCCCCTCTCTCCCTCCCTAGGTCTCACCCTCTCTTTTCCTTCCTCCCACCCACCTTCTCTCTCTACCTCACTCTCTCCCTCCCTCCCCTCTCAATTTCTCCACCTTCCTTCCCCCCTCTCTCCCCCTCTCTCTCATTCTCTATATGTCACTTCTCTCTCCCTCCTTCCCTCCTTCCTTCCCTCCCTCATTATCTCTTTGTATATATATCACCTCTCTCTCTATTTCTCCCTCTCTCCTTTCCTTTATACTTCTTTCTATCTCTCTCCATCTCTACCTCTGCCTCCCTCCTTCCCTCTCCCTCCCTCTCTCTCCCCCCATCTCTCTCTCTCTCTCTCACACACACACACACACACACACCCTCATCCTCTCTCAGGTCAATCTCTCCCTCTATCTCTCTCTCAACTTTATACCTAATATCCTAAACTCTAATCCCTATACCCTATACACTTAATCCTATAACCTCAACCCTATATACCTTAAACACTAAACCTTACACCCTCAACTATCATAGGGGGAGAGAGAAAGAGGAGGAGGGAGGGATTGGGGAGAAAGAGAGAGAGAGCTTGGGAGGGAAAGGGGAGATAAAGATAAGTAGAGAGGGAAGGAGAGGTAGAGAGACATGAGAGATAAACAACAGATAAGGAAGTAAAAATGGAGGGAGAGGTATGGAGGTGTAATATAGAAAAATGCATTCTTGACATTTTCACTCATTTAGGCCTTTCCTATGGATTTTGGCCTAATTTTGCCTAGATTTAATGTTGTAATGTAGCAAACATATTCACATTAGGCCTTTCATGCTTGTAGATCAATGCAAACCTAATGATGTCTTACAAAGGTTTTGTGAAGTGTTGTAACCCACTTTCACACTTTTCTAGGACCTTTCCATTATAATTCACCTAAACAACCTCTTTTTATCTCTTACCAAACCTTATTTCAAAGTGTTGTAAGGAGTTGTAACAAACTCTCACACTTTTTTAGGCTTGTCATCAATAACTTAACCCTTTCTTATGTTTAAATGACCCCATTATTCACTTACATGCCCTACTTAAGTGTGTTTTGGAGGACAATCCTATTAAACAACATTAATCGCATTTTAATTCTTGACAATTAGAATTTTTTTCCTGGTGGGACCAAGTCGCCACCTTGGGCGACATAGTCCCATCTGGTATAAAAATAAAAATTACTTTAATATTCTAGCGGGATATTGTCCTTTAAACCTTAAGGTTTGCCTGTGATGAGGTATTCTTAGGAAATTGGGGCATATCATCTATAAATAAAGGGTTTTCCCCTCATTTTTATCCTCCTAACAATCTCTCTCTCCTCCTACTTCTCAATCAAGTAATCAAGCATTCAAGCATTCTAAGCACTTCAAACATTCATCCATTGGAGTTGATTACTTGCATATCTTCAGACTTCTACATCAAGGGTTTGGTGAGTTGTTGCACTTGCATGTTGTTATATCATCTTTCCCTATCCATTTCATTTCATTATCTAGGGTTTGATTACCAAAATGGTGTTTGACTAAGGCAAACCCCTATTCTCTAACCCTAACCCTTTTCCCCCTCTTTGCATGTGTGTTTTGGAAGATTTTTATGCATACTTGTCAAAGAGCAAGGTGATAAAAGGTGTCAACATATCATCAACATCCTTCAAAAGTCAACAAACCCTAAAAAAAGCTTGGAGACAACCTACAGGTCAAAGTCTGCACATTCGGATCCAAATTTCTGTCAAGAGCAGAAGTACAAGTTGAAAGCTACAGATTCCAATTTCAAGATTCCTAAAAGCTACATGTGGCCTAAGTTACCATCATTGGCGAATTAGTCCCAATGAAAAGCCTGGAAAGTGTTTTTGCAGATCTAGATACCCATTTCCCCGAAACCTGTTATGGCAGAATCTCCTTGAAGCATGACTAAGTCACCTAGTTTGGTGTAAGTGTCCCAGTGGCCTTCAACATCAGAATCTGGAAGATTCCAAAGCTCCTCTTCATCACACTTCAATTTCTAGGTGCACCTCTCCAACATTCTCCATTTCTCTTATAGTTTTCATGCATTCTTAGGTCATTTTACATAGTGTTTTCAATACTTTTTCATTTCAATAGTTTTCATTTATTAGATTATTGGATTTAGATACATTCCAAATCACACACATTTCACATACACTAGCTCTAATATTGAATGAGCCCCTAGGTTTTGGGTGTGAAAGAACTCTCTCCTTTTAGGTGAAAATCCTAGAAGTGCAAGAAAACCCCCTTTTTCCCCCAAAATCTACAGTTCATTTTGGTGAACCCACCTTTAGAACACTTTTTACTTCTGATTTCAAGTGCATTTGCATCCTAGGAAAAACTTGCATCAACATTGCATTAGGGTTTTGCATTGTTTTGCATCCTATAGTTTTCAAAATTGCATTAGTGAAAATCTCATATAGCTTGCATTCTTGCATTGCCTTTTCATTAAACATTCCATTTTTTTTGCATTTTCATACTGTAGTTGCATTTGAAAAGCCTAAAAGTCATAAAAACCATTAAAAATTTCTGAAAATTGCTAAAAAAATCACTATTGGGACTAATTCACCACACTAGGCGACTTAGTCCACCTGTACATTTTGCACTGTAATTTTTGGCATTTCTAGAGCATTTTCTGCATTTCTGTATTGTTTTCGAGAATTTCAGTTATTAGCATTTTAGTGTTCTTTGTTTGTATTGCATTTGCATTCACCCCACATTTAGAAAACTTTGCATGAGTGTTTGGTGTCCTATTGTTGATACCTTAGTGAGAAGAAGTTCAAGACTCATGGTATCTCATGACAACACACTTGTAGATCCTGGGTTATCTAGAGCTTCCACTCCTTGTATTGATAATAGTGCACTAGGCCTAGAAACTACCCTTAGTAACTATTTGCATTCAGGTAATATCAATATTGAACATATACCTGTTGATATCCCATAAGACAAGATCATTCACCTTCATGAGGACTTGGCACTCTTGCAACATCAAGTTAGCCTTGAAACCATTTCTGCTACTACGATTCCCACTATAGAGAACATCCATCGCATGCTTGATAGTGGCAAAGGCCTAGACATTGTGAAGAAAATAGTTGAGATATATCAAAAACATGTTCCTTCCACCTCTAGTGTCTCTCAACCAACAAACATTGTGGTTAGCCAAGGTGGACCTCAAAATTATCCTCCCTCAATAGTAGGCTCCATACCTACTTATTCCTAGGGATAACTTCAAGAAACCCCCCCTCAGCGAAGGTGTAAAATCCTAGCGAAGCTTTCCTTTTATTTAAAAAAATTATTAATTTTCCCTGGCAAATCTTATGCACATTATTAAAAAATTATAAAATCTTGGTGAATCTTAATGAATAATTGGTAAAAATAATAATCACAGTGGCACATCCTAGTGAATAATCACTAAAACAATTAATTAAAATGGCTAATCTCTCCTTTAAAAATTTGCATAGTTGGTCAGCGTAGTTCCCCCATTTTTGTTTTTTTTTTTTTTATAATATTGAAGTAGGGGCCCAAGGGCCTCAACCACTGACAGGTTCAAGGGGAAGCGGCCCTTGCAGGGTTCAAGGGAGCAGATCCACCTTGTGGCGGTCGAGGGGGCAATGCAAAACAAATTTTATCGATGTAAATAAATAAAAAACCTATTCAAGGCTAGAATATCCCTAAAATGAAATGGTAAATTATTATTAGTGGCGATATTTCCCAAAAATTAATTGTAGGAATATAAAATTATCGGCGAATATAATTAATACTTTTAATTACAGTATAAACTACTGGTGAATCAGTTCCAATGATGCATCATTTAAAAAATAAGGCATAGGTGAATTAATTGAGACAAATTTATATTTTTGTAAAAACCTGGCGATTCAGTATCCTTTCTAGCTTGTATTATTCACCTTTTTGTGAAGATTCGCCACTAAATTTTTCCCTTCTTATTCCTCTCCTAATGTCACAACCACAATGCAACCAATTAGCAATGTGATTCCTTCCCTTGGTATTCCTACTAGTATTCCTACCTCTTATGTGGAATTGCACGCTTTATCCTCTTCTACCATACCATTCATTAGCATTCCCTTCACTTTCCCTTCCACCTCACACCACTTACACTGACCCTCTCATAACATACCTTTTTCAAACTGTCTCATCCATGCAAAAAAAAATTTCTACCATCAACCAAAACCAAAATGACCCACCCACATAGTATGTTCCCCCTTGTCCTTGGAAATCTTGCAAACCTCAATGCCACAAGAAGTAGAGATGTCTAAGTTTGAGAAATATGGAGGGCAAGGAGATCCTTCTAACCATGTTAATGCATAAACTGCTTTGTGTAGTGACTTTGTCCTTGATGATAAACTAGTAGCTAAATTGTTTCCCATGACCTTAAAAAACACTGCCTTGGAATGGTTCTCTTATCTACCGAACAATTCAATTCATTCATTTAATGAACTTGTTGATGCATCTATCAATCATTTCCAAGTGCATATGACTCCCAAGAAAACCTTGGATGATTTGATGCAATGTAATAAAAACAATGATGAAAAGATAACTGATTTTATTTCACGCTATCAATCACTTTATTCCCAAATCGATGTCAAGATTTTTGACCCACATCTTCAAAAGATGTTTATCGAAAACTTGCTAACTCGCCTTTAGGATAAACTCACCATGATGAAATTTCCCGCCTTCATGCATTTATGCACTACCCTTTGTGATTATCACAATTTAATTAGTAGTCGCGATACACGATCCACTTCTAATCGAATTGAGACATCTAAAAATGACAACCCAAACCAATTCCCAACCATTTAGAAATAAAAACAAAAGGTTTCTTACAATTTAATCCTCCTCAAAAATCCCCTCCACCTGTTAATAACCAAGTAGCAGTTGTTAAATCAACGGTGCCTTTTAGTTATGGAGATCTGAAAAGACACTTGACACCTTTACCCAACACCCTCCATAACGTAATGTCCCAAATTTTGCAACAACAAATGATTACCTTACCTGTTGTTCACACACCTGATCCTACTAAGCCTTTACCTCCAAATTTTAACTCCAAAGCTTATTGCCATTTTCATAAACAAAATGGAGATGACATAGAATAGTGCAAGCATCTTAAGCATCTTGTTCAAGACCTCATTGATTCTAGTTGTCTATCTATTGTTGGTGTTGATGATCAAGGCAATAAGTTTTCTGCCCCTCCAAACCAAAATTTGCAAAATTTCACTAATCCCATGCCCAAACATAATATTTCATTTTTCAAAGCTAGTGAAACTCCACAAAATGATGTTATGAATTTGTTGATACACATGAAGAACATTCTGATCCTCTCCTACACATGACCCATGTTAATCCTATGGATGAAATGGTGGGTGCGATAGATGTTATCCCTCATAAGGGCAACCTAAAACATCTCTTGATATTACTTTCTCCTCTCAAGACATACTTAAAAATCTCCTCGATGGTCCTCTTTACATAGCCGGTCGTATCTATGATAAGCCCACTAATGGGATATTAATAGGTCTCACCTGTGAAGAGAATGTGGTTAGTGAGGAATTTTTGGTATTACATGAGGGTATGTGCATGATCATCATGGAAAAAATAGGTCCTTTAGTGGTGATAAAAATTCAGAAAATCAGAGTTAGGCAACTTCACATAAAAAATTGAATAAATTATCTATATTATTTCAAAAATATTAAGAATAAAATATGTAGAAAATTGAATGTAGTTTCTAAACTATTAGGTTATTTTAAAATAATAAAAAATCTATTTGGTGAAAATTTGAAATTTCAATGCAGTAGTACATAAATTTTAGGGAAAAAATAAGAAGTAGGTGTCTATCTAACCACCCTAACCACAATAAAATGATAATATTTTTTTATAATATTTTAGATATAAGTAGAGGACTCATGTCCCGGTGTGATGCATATTTTTTTTAATTTTTTTTTCAAGTAAATAATTAATTATGAATTTTTATTACAAATTTTAAAAAATATAAAAACTCATATGTCTGACCACCTTAACTTGGTAAAAAATTCATGAAATTCATTTTTTTTTTTAATCCTATAGTATGCAAAGCATAGAATATGACACATGTTTTGGATTCAAAAAATGTGATACTGTTTGAAAGTTGTAGATGTTTTTCAATCAACCTATCAATTAGGACTTTAGTTGCAATTCAAATAGAAAATGACTAATAATTATTTATTAAATTCAAAGTAAATCATAATTTATATTGGTGGAAAGCTAAGAATCTCCTTTAAAAACCCTTTTCGTTTCATCAATTTTGGGTATTAAAAAAGTCGTCAGCCACATGGGCCATCATATCACTTATATATCGCCACTTTTTGGCCCATCATGATCATGCACATACCCATGATCTTTATCAAGATGATTATGATAAACCTACAACATGGATCAAAATGCACAATAGTTTTTATTTCCCTACAATCGGATTGATCGTCCTCCTATTACAAATAGGACCTAAAACATTGGATGTCACATTCTCCATCATCCCATAGTCGGACCATATTCATTTGAGGCTATGCGATCCATGGATTCGCTCAATGAAGGTTGTCCCTTTGGTTCTTCACAAATTATTAAAGTTTCCATTTGACAGTGGTATATTCACTATCCACCATAGTGGATTTAATCCCTTGTCTTCCAAAGGAAACTTTTCCTTAGAAGCCTTTTGGCTTGATCCCATGGAACCCGTCACACCCCACAAAGATTTATTTTTCATTGCTTATAACAAATTTAAAGTAAAGAAACGATCTAAACTATCTCTTTGTAACATGTCCCCATCCACTTCAGAAACTCCCATTCTAGATGAAACAATGCTCCAACCTAAACAAGACTCACCTAACTAAGCTCAACCAACACTTGAAACTTCTTCTACATCACCCAAGAGAGCTAGAGATTGTGAAAGTAACTCTATCATGCCTCCTTGTGTTAAACAAGTTTACAAAGCAAAGGAGAAAGTGGATGCACAACCTTCCATGGTTCCTGTTGTTCCTCTCCTTAGGGATGAAAAGAAACCTATGGTTGATCAACTTGCTCCTTCACAAACACAACTTGATAACAAAATCAAAAGAAACAGAGGAGCTAGGGAGCATAAGCATAGACGTTGTGCCCTTTCTTGCAAGATACATGAAGAAGAAAATAAAGAGAATCATAATTCACACTTTACAGAAGCAATGCATGATGATCCTCCTCCCCAAACTCCACAACCAAGGTTACATGCTTCAAATGACATCATCCTTCATCCTCCTATTGTCATTAATATGGATGACGATGATGATGAAATTACTAAAATAGATGAAGAGGTGCATAACAATTTGAACATGTTATTGTCCTCTTCCATGAGCTTACATGACAAATCTCCTCATACGAGCATTAACCTTGATGCTAGTTCTGCAACTGCTTCTATCCCTCTAGCTAGTCATCCACCCTCACTTTACATTGAACAAGATTGGGAGGCAGATGACTTTCTTGACAATTGAATTGCATTTTCCTTCCTAGTCTTTTAAATTTTCTCTTTCTTTTGTGTATGTGTATTTTTTCCCCCCGTATTGTCCTGTTTGATGTTCACCCTCTCTTTGTGAAATTCTTCTATTTGTACCTTCATTATTGTATATGTCGTGCATTTATTTCACTTTTCATTTTAATTGTGGCCCTCGTTTTGGGGATGATGCAAGGCATTGAGACTAAAATGTCTCTTTCATGTTGACCCAAAAGGCCCCTTTATCTTTTCCTTTCTCCTTTTTCTTGTGTTCTCCTTTTGGGGATGATGCAAGGCATTGAGACCACAATGTCTCATTCATGTTGACCCAAAAGGCTCTTTTTATTTTCCTTTTTCCTTCCTTTTGGGGATGATGCAAGGAATTGAGACCAAAATGTCCCTTTCATGTTGACCCAAAAGGCTCTTTTTCTTTTTCTTTTGTTGTCCTTTTGGGGATGATGCAAAGCATTTAGACACCCTATGTCTCTTCCATGTTGATCCAAAAATAACTTTCTTTATTTTTTGCATTCGCTCTCTTTGTGTCATTCTTCCAATTCTATGTCATTGGGGAATGATTACAGTTCAAAGCTCTCTAAACAAAAATTGCAGCAATGAACATACTGACCCCAAATCCATAGATCCCTTATGTGTTTGGTGTTTTCATATTTGGGGCAACCCATTCCCTTTGCTTTCTTATTTTTCTTCGCATGGCGTAAGCTTACTTGGAAACATATCGCTTGGCATAGGACTTTCCACGTTGTCTCTCATGTCTTTTTCTTTCTACATTTATCATTTTCTACTTTAAAGTAACTGCTCACAGTATGGTGTTTCACAGTTCCTTTAAAGTGGAGGCATACATTGGCATTATTTCCTTTGTATTTTTTTTCTTTTTTCTTTGGTTCTTCATGCAACTTTATTATTTCATATGATGTGTTTGTCACTTTGTGGATGACATTGGGTGTAATTTCCTTCATAAGTGTGATCTATCTTAGCATATTACATTCCTCTTGGTGGCCTGATGTGACACACTGCATCCCCTAAGTTGCAAATCTTCTATTCTTTGATCAGTCCTCTCTTGGAGACATTAGAAACAATGTTCCCTAAGTTAAAGACCTCGCATGAACTAAGAAATACTCCTTTGAACATTCTTTTGCATGTTACATTTTACATTTTTCATATGTGGCCACCTTGCATAACACAACTTGCATGCCTATGGTTCCATCTTGCACTTGTTCATGAGCTCCAAACATACAAAGTTTTGCTTGCCTTATGAATCTCAAATACCAAACCATTTGTCTTTTATGGCACCTTATCAAAGTTATCAAGAGGTATAACTTTGGTATGGTTAAGCGGGAATCCTAACCAGTGACACGACTTTCCCCATAGCCACCTATGTGTGTGAGTGCATACTAGCCTTGAGTGTATGTTTCTAACCTTTTCGACCTATCTTATGGATTTTGGCTTGATTTTGCCAAGATTTAATGTTGTAATGTGGCCAACATATTCACATTATACCTTGAAAGCTTATAAATCAATGAAAACCTAATGATGTCTTACAAAGGTGTTGTGAAGTGTTGTAACCCACTTTCACACTTTTCTAGGACCTTTCCATTATAATTCACCTAAAAAACCTCTTTTTATCTCTTACCAAGCCTTATTGCAAAGTGTTGTAAGGAGTTGTAACAAACTCTCACACTTTTCTACGCTTTTTAGCAATAAATTAACCCTTTCTTATGTTTAAATGGCCCCATTATGCACTTACAGGCCCAACTAAAGTGTCTTTCAAAGGACAAACACATTAAACAACATTAATCACATTTTAATTCTTGACAATTAGAAAATTTTCCCTCATGGGACCAACTTTCCACCTTGGGAAACTTAGTC
This sequence comes from Sequoiadendron giganteum, assembly GCA_007115665.2. NCBI lineage: Eukaryota > Viridiplantae > Streptophyta > Pinopsida > Cupressales > Cupressaceae > Sequoiadendron > Sequoiadendron giganteum. The sequence continues at coordinate 497,297,785 of CM021105.1, forward strand.
CCATCTAGCATAAAAATAAAATTTACTTTAATATTCTGGCGGTATATTATCCTCTAAACCCTAACACCAGCCTGTGATGAGGTATTTTTGGAAAATTAGGGCATATCATGTATCAATAAAGGGTTTTCCCCTCATTTTCATCTTCCTAAGAATCTCTCTCTCCTCCTACTTCTCAATCAAGCAATCAAGCATTCAAGCACTCTAAGCACTTCAAGCATTCATCCATTGGAGTTGATTGCTTGTATATCTTTAGACTTCTACATCAAGGGTTTGGTGAGTTTTTGCACTTGCATGATGTTCAATCATCTTTCCCTTTCCCTTTCATTTCATTATCTAGGGTTTGATTAACAAAATGGGGTTTGACTAAGGTAAACCCCTATTCTCTAACCCTAACCCTTTCCCCCCTCTTTGCATGTGTGTTTTGTAGGTTTTGTATGCAGAATTGTCAAAGAAAAAGGTGATAAAAGGTGTCAACATCTCATAAACATCCTTCAAAAGTCAAAAAACCCTAAAAGAAGCTTGGAGATAACCTACAAGTCAAAGTTTGCATATTCAAAACCAAATTTCTATCAGGAGCAAAAGGACAAGTGGAAAGCTACAGGTGGACTAATTCACCATCATTGGAGAATTATTCCCACTGCTAGGCCTAAAAAGTGGTTTTTGTAGATCTGGATACCCATTTCCTTGAAAGCTGTTCCAACAGAATCTCCCCAAAGCAAGACTAAGTTGCCTAGTTTGGCGTATGTGGACCCTAATGGCCTTTAATAGTAGAATCTAGAAGATTCTAGAGCTCCTCTTCATCACACTTCAATTTCCAGGTGCACCTCTCCAACATTCTCCATTTCTCTTACAGTTTGCATGCATTCTTAGGTCATTTTACATAGTGTTTTCAATACTTTTGTATTTCAATAGTTCTCATTTATTAGATTATTGCATTTAGACACAATCCAAATCAAACACATTTCACGTACACTAGCTCTAATATTGAATGATAACCCTAGGTTTGGAGTGTGAAAGAACTCTCTCCTTTTAGGCAAAAATCCTAGAAGTGCAAGAGAACCCCGTTTTCCCTCAACATCTATGGTTCAGGAGGGAGAGAGAGGGAGGTGAGATAGAGAGCAATAGAGAGAGTGTGGTAGGGAGTGATGGAGGGATATTCAGGTAGAGAGGGATTGGTGACATAAAGAGAAGTAGAGAGGGATAACGATAGAGGGAAGAAGGGAGGGTGGGTGAGACAGGGGAGGAAGGTAGAGGTAAAGAGGGATAGGTAAGATAAAGATAAGTAGAGAGAATGGTGATATATAGGGGAGAGAGTTACATAGAGGGAAATAGATAATGGTGAGATAGAGAGGATAGAGTGAGAGAGAAAGAGGGTGAGGAGGTAGGGGAGAGAGTGACAGAGAGAGGTAGAGGGAGGGAGAGGAGAGATAGAGAGTATATAGGGGAAAATGTAGGGAGGGAGACATCTAGAGAGAGAGAGGGCGAGGGGAGATAAAGATAATTAGAGAGGGAATGAGGGAGGGAGGGAGAGAAGTGAGATAGAGAGGTGTAGAGAGAGTGTTATGGAGTGATGGATGGAGAGGTAGGTAGAGAGGAATTAGGGAGATAAAGAGTAGAGAGGGAAGGATAGGGAGGGGTATGGATGGAGGGAGTGGGACGTGAGATATAGAGTAATAGAGAGAGAGTTGTAGGCTATGATGGATGGAGAGGTAGGTAGAGAGGGAGAGGGGAGATATAGATAAGTAGAGAGGGAAGGAGATATAGTGAGGGAGAGAGAGGTGAGATAAAGAGAAATAAAGAGTGGTAGAAGGAGAGGTAGGTAGAGAGATGGGGAGAGGAGATAAAGATAAGTAGAGAGGGAAGGAGAGGTAGAGAGAGGAGAGATAGAGAGAAGTAGAGAGGGAATGAGGGAGGGAAGGAGAGGTATGGAGGGAGAGAAAGGTGAGATAGAGAGGTGTAGAGAGAGAGTGGTAGGGTGTTATGGATGCAAAGGTAGTTAGAGAGAGGGATTGGGAGATATAGTGTAGATAGGGAAGAAGAGAGGGAGAGAGAATGGAGGGAGAGAGAGAGGTGAGTTAGAGAGAAATAGAGAGAGTGGTAGGGAGTGTTGGAGGGAGAGGTAGGTAGAGAGAGAGAGTGATAGAGGGAGGGAGATAGAGATAAGTAGAGAGGGAAGGAGGGAGGGAGCGAGAGAGAAGTGAGATAAAGAGAATTAGAGGGAAAAGGAGAGAGAGAGTTCTTGAGATCAAGAGAGAGAGCTAGTCAGATAAAGGGATGGAGATAGTGAGAGAGAGGTCTAGAATGTATGGGATAAAAAATGAGTGAGATATAGAGACAAATAATATAACTTGTTGATTACTAAAATTTTACCTCTTGATTACTAAAATTTGACATGTTGATTACTGAAATTTGATTAAGTCTAAAATTTTTCAGATCTTCCAAAAACTAGAATTTGCATTATAACTCTTAGAGATATGAAACCACTCTCAAACATCCTGAAACTATATGCATGAAATATAACTTAAAGTATAAGAAAGTAAATGTCCATATGTAAATGTCAACTTATACTTAAATGTTTATTTCATGTATATAGTTTCCTTGAAAGATAACAAGAAGAAAGAGAGAAGAAAACATTTCAATGTAGACCAAAATGCGAGCGCATTCTAATGCGCTCGCGTTTTGGATTTTTTATTTTTGTTTCAAAAAATACAAATTTTTTGAACTCAAAATGCACTTTTTTTTTGAAATTTAAACCATAACGTGAGCGTGTTATAATGCGAGTGTTTTATAATGCGAGCATGTTATAATGTGAGCGTGTTATAACACGAGAATTTTATAATGTGAGCATGTTATAACATGAGTGTTTTATAACATGATTGAATTATAATGTGCTCGCGTTATGGCTTGGTCACTACCAACCCATAATGTGAGCACGTTTTACTATAACGCACTTGTTTTTTCACTATTTCGGGATGAAAAAGTAAATTGGCCACTTTTTGATTGATATCTTTTTACACATCCCTCAAGTAAAAAGTGTTGTCCCAAAATGTTTGAAAAGATCAAATTCCATATCACCCATCTTTTCATCCCCCATTATCATCATTTCTCCAAAAAGTGGGTGAATCCACAATAGTGGTTTACAATTCAAGTGAGGAAGGAAAACTCACAAAAATGACCCGAACGCAAAAAAAGTGATTTTAGGGGTTTGTACAAACCTACTGGTTTGAGTGAACCAATAAGGGGTTCACTCGAACCAGGGTTCGACCGAACCCCTTCGAATCTTGACTGCCAAAAAATTTAAAAAAATGCATAGGAAAGGGGTTCGAGCGAACCTTTTTCAAGGGGTTCGCTCGAACCCCCCTTATCCGTCATCCCCCATTTGAGACACAAAAAAACCTAAATTATGGCACTTCGGAGCTCGGGTTGAGGATGAAAATGGAGGAATCTTCACAAACCCAACTAGAATCAGGCAGTCCTCAGAATGAGCTATCCAATGAATATAATTTTAATATGTTTTGGTTTTATTATGTATGGACTTTTTTTAGTTTTATTAAACATAGGTTTTTCACCAAAAATCAAGCTCTTTGTTTTGCACATGTGGAAAAATAGAAAATTATCAAAAGAAAATTTAAAAAAATGTGTTCGTGCTGGGTATTGATGTCCTTGATCCATTAAAAATTTAATTTAATTTTGATACATACAAAAAAAATTATGTTGTATACAGTTCGCCTATGTTTGAATTGCAATTGGTTTGACTTTGAAACTTGATTAAGGAAAAAATATTCAATAAAAAACTATGAGACCAAATGAAAGTGCTAGATATCATAGTTACAAATCTAAATTAAAAAAAAATAAAAATTTATCCTTCATAAAAAAATTTTTATGTTGTATACGGTGAGCGTCACTTTTTAAAATGTTGTATTTTGAAAAAACCCAGTTTTCATGGGAGATGGAAAAAGAAGTGCAATCTGATTCCAAAGACTTTGAATTTTTTTTTTTAGAATCTACAGAAAAATGTGACGAGACTCTAGTTTGCATCATCTTCAAATTCCTTACGGTTTAGTTGCTATAGGTGCCCGAATGTGAATATTTAGTTAAAAATAATAATTTCAGTGTCTAGTTTGGCCAAAAACTATAAACCACTATTATGGGATCACCCAAGACTTAGAGAATCCCTTTTACCTAGATTTGAGTCAACTAGAGAGTTCAAACATTACAAATCTCAACATAACTCTCCCATAAGTGACCTAAAATTTATGGTAAAGATAAGATCACAATACAAGAGAATCATGGAGAAAACCAAGGTCACATTTACCTCAAGTGATCCAAATCCTCTAGAATTTGATCCAAGAAGTCAAGTTACCCCATCACAACAACCATCATCTCCATCAGGACCATATGAGATAGAAGACATCACTAACAATCCCTTTGAGCTTACTAGGGAGGAAATCATTGAACACCAAGCCTTTGAAAACATAGCTCCAATTTCCCTATCATTTATTTCACAAAATTTGGCACAAGGTTTCCCAATTCCACCATAAGGAATAAATCAAACATCCACTCCTAGTCTTGCAACTGGAATTGCCAAGGACTTTGGTCTAACTCTTCCATTTGAAATAAATACACTTGTGGGTACCCTTGATACCAATCCTCCACCTCCAAAAACCACTTGAACACCTACCTTTGGGGCTCCCCACGTTCCTGAAAATCCTAAACAACCATATAAACCCCTTGACCTTCATTAATCCACCACAATCTCCACATATCGAGGAAACCCCTCTTCATCCATACCCATGAGTACCAAAAATGTTCCCACCATCATGCAAAGTAATATAGACCAAGTATCTCAAAATAATATAGAAGGGCATGTCAATACTATATCACAGAGTCAACCCTTAATGTAGATAGGGACATCTTTGCCCAATCCTCCCACTGGTTCATCTATACCATTGGTGTCACAAAACACATCCATCCCATCCATCATCAACCCATATCAAAGCAATCCTCTGGTAAAAAATCCCATCAACATAAGCAATAATTTGTCCATATCTCTAGCACAAGGAAATCCTCATGACATTGGAAAAGGGAACCTTTTCAATCAATGGACTCAAGGTCCTAGTATGTCATTACCATTGCAAAATCTAATGACACCATGCTCATCTTTCCCCACAGTCCCCTTCACTATCCAAAATTAAATGGGACCCCTAACTTACATTCCTCCACCTCAATCCACCATATTACAAGGAATGTTAAACCAAGGGAACTCCCAAACTCTCATCACTAGCTCATAACCCATCCAAAACATCAACGCCCATAATCCATCATAAGTGTCCCAACAAGAAACTGGTCTTACATTGAAAACTCATACCTTAGCCTTACAACAAGCACAACAAGCTTATCAAAAAGTCATACAACAACAACAACAAAAACAACAACAACAACAAAAACAACAACAACAACAACAACAAAAACAACAACAACAACAACAACAAAAACAACAACAACAACAAAAGAAACAATCTTATCAAGCATCCTTAGCAGCACAACAATAACAACAACAAAAATCCTTTCAAGCATCCTTAGTAGTATAGCAACAACACCAAGCCCAATAACAAGCCATCACGATGAAACACCAACATCAAGATGAACAACAAGCCCTAGTGGCGTAATAACAATAGTAGGCCCAACAACAAGTCCTTGAGGTGCAACAACAACAACAAACCTTACTGGCTCAACAATATGCCTAACATTAAAAACAACAAAGTTCCTATTATAATCCTCAACAAAATATCACCAATACAAACACGTTAGGAACATATACATCAACACCTCAATCAACTTCACATAACCTCACGCCACCATACACCCCATACAACACATTATCATATCAAAATCCTACATACAACTCATCCATCATCCCACCATATGTTCCTCCACCAAACCCACAAGACGATTTCGCATCGCAATTCAAGGTGCTATCCCAAGAAATACAAGACCTTCGAATGGGAAAGACAAAGAAGTCCCATACACAAAATCTATATCCTTATCCATTTGACCACAACATCACAATGGTGCAATTCCCTCCTGGATTTGAAATCCATAAATTCAATAAATAAAAAGGGAGAGGAAGTCTCATGGACCATGTCAAATAATTCAATGTCATTTGTACAGAGGTGGCCTACAATGATTCTTATTTGATATGCCTCTTCCCTCGGAGTTTAATAGGTCCTGCCATGGATTGATTTTCTCATCTACCTCTCGGTATCAAAAATTTTCAGGAAATCATTGATAAATTCATTGACCACTTCTTTAACCTTGACATGGACATTAGTCTAGAGGAGTTGTACACTCTCAAACAAACCAAAGGATAATTTTTTTCCAATTTCTTGCAACAATGGAGACAAAACGATAGTAAGAGAAAGTGGACCCTTCTTGATGAACAAAAAGTGGGAATCATCATAGAAAATATAGATCCTGATCTATCTTTCCACTTGAAAATGAAGTGCATCGCATCTTATGATGAGCTTTCCACTAGAGCCCTTAACATAGAGCAAGCCCTAATCTCATAGGGAAATACTCGATCTTACAACTACCCATCAACCAGTTCAAATAACAAGCCTTGTGTCTAGGCTAAAAAAATTTGAAAAATGATGGTGTGGTAGATGCTAAGGTGGTCCTAAGTCCTCCTAGACCAAAATAAATAAATTTTCTAACATTCAACCAACTGTGCAACAAACAACACCCCCTTAGAAAAATCAGATCAACAACACCAAGATGAAACAAAGGTGAACTGCCAACAAAAAAAACTATCCTAAATGCAAGTACATACAATTATTTGAACCTAGAAAAATCATCATGAAGAAGCTAATAGAGTCAAAACTTAATAAAACTTACTAAATTTAAAAACTACCAAGAACCATAAGAGAAACCATCCTTGTACAATGAGAACGATCTCTATGATTTTCAAAAAATCAAAGGGCACAAAACAAAAAATCACATGAGACTCAAGAATATCATCCAAGAACTCATAGAGAAGGACACCATATATGTTGAAGTACCAGCTAGGAATCGATATCTTAAGATATACAAGAACCCTATGCTAGATCATAATAAAGGGAGAAACAACGGAAAAGTTAAGGATTACACGAACGTGCAACATACCTACTCCAACATTGTCACTTCCTGCGATAGCATTGTTATTGTTGTCACCATCAAAGGGTTTAGTGTGGAGTGTGGAGTCACAACATGACATAGAAAAATTAGTGTCCAAGGAGTCCCATCTCAATCTAGGACACAACCTACTTTTCCAACATCAAATCCTAGCAAGTATAATCTCCTAGATCAACTTAAGAAGACCCCCACACATTTATTTCAATCTTAGAGCTATTAAGGTTATCCCCCACACATAGGGAAATATTGGAGAAAGCCTTGTCTGAGTCATCCATCCCTGAGGATATTGACACTGATAAGTTTCAAGCTATGGTGGTGCATATCGCTAATCATTTTCTCGCCTTCTCAGAACAATACCTACCATTAAAACCATCTCATAACCATGCTTTACACCTTGAGGTTATTATTCATAAAATAAAGGTCAAAAGAGTCTTAGTAGATGGAGGTGCTGGTTTGAATATTTGTACCCTGCAATTAATCAAGAACCTGTGCTATTTAGAGGATACTATTTTTTGGGAATAGGATGCCATTTAATTGCAATCCTAAACATATTTCATGTATCTCCTAAGTCATTGGAAATTGTTCCCCAACACTAGGATTAGAAAGAGATTAAATTCAAATGAAATTAATATGCAAATTGATATTTATAATTATTCCTAAATAATAGGAACATGTGGGGACGTCCATTTTGACCTCCTATAAGATAGGAGCACATGGGGCACCCACATGGAAGGTGGATCCCACCTTGTTTCAATTAACTATTTGGAGGATTGATAACACTTCAGTAATGCATGTCTTGTTCCTACATAATAGGGATTGATATTTACAAGAGTGGAGTGACACTATTAGTTTAGTATTTGTTCAATTCTGTTTTGTTCAGTTCATTTATGGTTCAGTTATCTTTAGTTGCATGTAGTTAGTTTGGGTTGCATGCTAGTTGACTTGAGTTGCATGCTAGTTGACTTGAGTTGTATGTAGTTATTTTGAGTTGCATGATAGTTGACTTGAGTTGCATGTTAGCTAACTTGAGTTGTATGACTAATAACTTCAGTTGATGACAAATAATAGGTGGATACTTTCAGTTAAGTGGGGGCGATCAATCATGCATGTTGTTTGCATGAATTGGTGGAGAGATAAGTTTTAGTTAACTAAGATTGACCTGGACCCACCTTGGGTGCCCAAGTTGGCATCTTTCAGTTATCACCTTTTGCATGAAAAGATATTTACAAGGTTTAGTTAAGTGGGCCAATTCTTGGGCACCAACTTTGAGGTGATTCTTGCAAGATATTTTCTTGACCAACGATCAATTAAGTGTGTAGTTTGGGGTTCCGAAATTGAGGAGACTTTGGTTTTGGTTTCTAGTTACATTGTGAAACTCTACTTGCACAATTTGGGTGTAGATATTTGTGACGAGAGTTTATCTCTTGTATTGATAACTCTTATGTGAGTTTACATGATCAAAATTGTCTATAAATTGCAACAAGTGTATGAGAGTTCTATGTGAGCTCAATGAGAGTCAAAGAGATTCTATTGCAAGTTGTGTAGAATGATTATTGAAGGCATGAAAGCATATCAATCAAGGAATGATATAGTATAGTTGTAATCTTGTTCTAAGGTTAAATAACACAAGAACTATTGATTTTGTTGGTGGAGTTTTTTCCCGAAAGGCTTTCTCCACATATATGTTGTGTCACTTCTATCTTCTTGTCTAATTCTTCTACAATCTTCTGTCTCTTTCTATAATTGGTAAAATTTATCTAAATAAGATTAATAATACACAAAGAATTGAACCAAAGAACACTTAATTAGATCTACAATATGATAGTTGTAGAATTTTTAAGCTACAAATTTACCTTCATTTTCAAAATTTGGTATCAAAGCTAATGGTGGGGTAGAGTTTGGGACACCTTTCTCTTAAAAGTTTGAAAGGTTTTTGGCTGTAGTGGGAGCTTGTACTATTTGGATATTATAGATTTGTAAAAGAAACATGTTTTAATCTTCTTGGTTTAGAGATTATGGTTATGCTTGACCTTTTGGGAGCTGTGTCGTTAACAAAATATTCTTTGATTGTGTTGAGGCCATGGATGATCTTCATTTAGGAGATGGTTATCACGATGTCATGGATAGCTTGGTTACATGTTTAAGTGGGATTTTTTGACAACGATGGTTTGATGTTTATCTTGTTTCCATGTATAGCTCAGTATCAGAGTTCAATGGGAGATTTGGTAGGATATGGTTATATTCATGTAATTTGAAGAGGTTTTAACATCTTGCTTCATGGAGGACCCTTAGATTTTTTTGGTAAACGTGTTATTGTTCTTCCTTTGGAGATGATGTAGATAATTTTGATTTTGATTATTAATCATTTTCTTGGAGCTTCATGATTATGTAGGTTGCATTTGGAGTTGGCATGGATTGATTGGTGGGTGCTCATGGATACTAAAGAGACTTGGGTTAGGCTGGATATTTCTTATGTTAAGAGATATGTTTTGGAATGGTTACTTTTTATAGAAAAATTTCAACAGTAAAGATCGAGGAGCCTACACCTGGAAATGGATGTGAGTGCATCATAGACCTCATGAGAAGGTTGTCTTTATTGAAATCCTATATTTCTTGGTGTTGTATGGACATGAAAATCTTGTATCCCACTCCTGGTCTACTTGATAGGTAAATGATCTAAGAGGTGTTGCCCACCTGATTATTAGATGCATTATTTTATGTATTTCCATTGTTCTCCTTAAAATCTTGAGCTTGAGTTAGTTTTGAGGATTTGGGTAGGAGAGGTACGAGAGATAGTTACTGGCTTTGGGCACATTCCCTTTTGTTGTGGGAATGTTTGGCTAAGTTTTATCTAATTTTTGTGAGAGGTTTACATCTAAGTTCATCCATGTTTCATTATAAGTTGAATGGTTAGATGTTGATATCCTTTCAATTTGGGAGTGTTGAAGGAGATCTTACTTTACACAGTTTGGCACATGTTAGTGTGGTATAAGAGCATGGTTTGATTCGTAGATTCTCTCTTTGTGGGAATATTTTCTTCTTCTTGAAGGTTCTTGTGTTAAGAGAGATGTATTTTTCATATCATTGTATGCTTCTTTGACACTATGATAGAGGAGTTAGCCACATCCTCTATGTGAAGTGTTATACGAGGACTTGTTAATGTTGTGATCTTGTTTTCATATTTGACATTACCTGTGTAGTGGGAGTTCCAAAAGGTATATGTGTTCTCTATGAGAGGGGAACCTCTCTTGGACTAGTTACACTTTACTACAGTGAGTTACTTCAGAGGTTTTCTATCGCATGCCTATGTGTGTTATTACCTTGAAGTCTTATTTTGCGATGGTGGATATACAAGGAATTGTTTGTAAATTTGGGTTGTTATGTTGATAGCATGAAGTTATACATATGATAGTTCGGTTACAGAGACTTGGGAAAGGCATTGATTGAGAAAGTTGAAACTTTGATCAATGGTGTAGATAAGTTCTCTTGGTTTAGGAAGGCCATTGGCCTTGAGTCCTGTACTTGAATTATAATAATGATTCCTTGTTTAGAATAATTGGAATGTATAATGTCAAGTGGGAGATTGTAGGGAATAAGATTCCATTTAATTGCAATCCTAAACATATTTCATGTATCTCCTAAGTCCTTCGAAAGTGTTCCCCAATACTAGGATTAGAAAGAGATTAAATTCAAATGAAATGAACATGTAAATTTATGTTTGTAATTATTCCTAAATAATAGGAATGTGTCACCAAAAAGTGTAGCCTTGAATCTTTTCACTCATTTGGGCTTTTCCTATAGATTTTGCACCTCTTTTTACCCCTTTCCAAGCCTTATTTTAAAGTGTTGTAAGCTATTGTAATCAACCCTCACACTTTCCTAGGCTTGTCATCACTAAATCAACCCTTTCTTATGGCATAATGACCCCTTAATGCACTTACAGGTCCTACTTTATTGTGTTTTGAAAGACAATCCTGAAAAAAATTATTAATCACATCTTAATCCCCAACAACCATTCAAAATTTCCCAGGTGGACTAAGTCACCACCTTGCGCGACTTAGTCCCATGTGGCATAAAAATCAAATTTAATCTTAAATTCTTGTGGGATTTTGTCTCCTAAACCCTAAGGTTTCCCTATAAGGTTGTATTTTTAGGAAATTAGGGCACAACATGTATAAATAAAGGGTTTTCCCCTCATTTCACATCCCTTACTCTCCTAACTAGTCATCTATCTCTTTCTTCTCAATCACTCATCTCGCACTCTTCTCAAGCAAGCTAGGGTTTGAGTAATCTAAGTCATCAAGACATCTTTCTGAAGCATTCAAGGGCTGAATATTCCACCATTGCTACAAAAACTCAAGATCATCATCATGGAAAGGTACTAACTCCATTTTTTCATGCTTCACTACATTATTTCTCTATTTTGGTTTAATTATCTAAAAGGGGTTTGACGAAGGCAAACCCCCAATCCCTAACATCCAACATTTCCTCTTTCTCTCCTTGTGTGTTTGCAGATTTAGGTATTTTGTAGGTTTGGAAATCATTGAAGAATGGATTGAAGGCTTGTTGAAGGCATCTTCTTGTTGACTAGTCCAAGATCTACACCAAAAGTCTCTTATAGTGCCACAAACTAGGGTTTTAGAACTGGGTACTTAAAGGAGCAGAAAGTGTAGACCAAGGGCTTTTGTTTCCACTTTCGAACTTGCAGAAAAGCCAAAGTGGACTAAGTCGCCATTAGTGGTGACTTAGTCCCACTACACATGTATTTTAGTGTTTTCAAAAGATTCAGATACCCTTTTGGTTGAAACAGGCTTCGATGTAGTTTTCCAGATCTAGGACTAAGTCGCCTAGCTTGGCAAAAGTATCCCAGTAAGCCAAAATTTTAGTATCAATAGCATTTCTAGCCTCCAATCTAGTCTACATTGAATGTACTTGAATGAAGTTAGTCCCAATAATCCCTTGAATTCACTTTCACTTATTTCATTTTTGGTGGTTCATTTTGGTGAACCCAACCTTCGAATACCCTTCCTTTCTAGTTTAGAATCCTTCATTGTCCTAGAATTAGCTTGCATTGCATGTTGCAGTAGTTAAGTTGCATTCTAGGGTTTCAATTTTTTTCATTAGTGAAAGTGCATATAGGTTGCATTTTCTCATCATAAATCATTAAAAAATTTCTGAAATTCTACATTTTCATCTTAGTTCTACATCATACAATACAAAAACCATCGAAAACCATAAAAAAACTCTGAAATTTCTCAAAAAAATCCCCTGGTGGACTAAGTCAACACCTTGGGCGACTTAGTCCCTTTCCACCCCTGAAACAACCTTTTATAGAGCTGAAAACCCTATTTTTAGGCTTTTGTTTGCTGCCCCTACCCATCTATATCGTTTGGCTGAGGTTTTGTAACATGTATTTCCTGATATCTAGCTTACATTAGCTCATTTCATGCATTGTTTAATTTCAAATTTTCATTTCCAACATTTCATTTTCAGCTCATTGCATAGTGTAATCACTACATTACCCTGTGTAAAATCTAAAAAAATGCATTGCATTTTAACTTTCAATAGCTTCTCTTAATGCATTTCCTTTATTAGAAATAGCATTCATGGTACTTGTGGATAGCATTAGACTTTTACAATTTTCATTTTCTGTATTGGTTCCTAGATCATTTAAATAAGATCCTTTAGAAAATGAAAACACAACATTAACAACATCACATGCACCCACTCACAACATTCTTAAACTTAGAGATAGCACACCCTTTAGTAGTGATGACTTAAACATGTTAGATGAAACCCTTGATGACTTCATCTTTTCTAGCTCATCCACTAAAGCTTCAAATGACCCAAGAGAATGCATGCATTGATAATCATGATAATCATAATTGTTCTTCTCTTGATATCTCTCTCATTGGTGACAAAGGTATCGTGGTGAAAGAAGACACAACCATTGAAGATCATAAAATTCTTGTTTGCCATCCTCCTCCTCCTCCCCCTCAAGAAAAAATTATAGGACATGATGTAAATATAGACAATCATGACAACCAAACCTTTTCTTCTTGTAATATCTTCTCTAGACATGAAGAAGATAGTTTAGTGTTGGAAGATACACCTCTTAAGATTCATGAGAATCTTGACCCTCCCTTCCATGATGCTCCTACCCTTTGGGACAATCTATTTGAAAATCATGTTGGTCCTTCTCTTGATGCCTCCCCTCCTTGTGATGAAGCTAGTGGTGAACATATTACAAGCTCTCCTCCTAGGCTAGATAGTGTGGAACAAGAGAATGAGACCTTTGAAAATAAGGAAATCAAAATTGAACACTCTCTTAATCATCCCAAAACTGATAATCCCATCATTGATCATTCCCCTACTTGTGATGAAGTCATTTTAGAATAACAAAACCTCAAATTTCATGAACATATTGTTTGTATTTCTCCTAAAAACTCTCCTCCTAGGGAGGATATCATGATGCAATACAATCATAATATTATTCCCTTAGAAGAAGATGCAGAGCCCATGTTAGAATCTCCTTCCCTTGAGGACGTTAATATTACTCAACCTCAACTCATCGTTTACCCACCCTCACACAAACCTTCAAATAAACCTGAACTTGTCCTTTACCCACCTAAGCATAATGTGTTGCAACAACCGAGTTATAATACCATTGCTCACACACATTACACAAGGAACAATCCATGACACCAACAGCCAACCTCCCCATCCTCACCCAATCCCATCTTACCTACTGCCCCTCACTTAAATTCACTCATTAGGGAGTACGATCTTGTCGACCAACTTAAGAATACTCTTGCTAAGATCTCCTTATGGGACCTTCTTCAAGCCTCCCCTCACTATCACATCATGATGTAGACAACCTTGCAAAAAATTCCTATCACTTCTAATGCGCAAACAAATGACCTAGCAGCTATGATTCAAGGCTTAAATGTTGATATTGTTTTCCACCAAAGTTAGTTCCCTCCTTTGGAAGTGCAAAAGCAATACGAAGCTTTGATAATCATATCTCAATAGAAAAGAATCAGGATTAAGCGAACCCTTGTTGACAACGACTCCACTATTAATGTGTGTAGTGTCCATATTTTGGATAGGCTACATATCAGTAAATCAAACATTCAACCTACCTCCTTATTTATCAGTTCATTTGACAGTGTAGGACAAAAACTATGCGGTGTCATCACTTTGCCTCTTACATTTGGAATGGAAACATAGATACACTGATCCATGCTATGCCTTAAGATTTTTCATATAATCTCATTTTAGGAAGACTGTGGATTCATGCAATGAATGGGGTGTCATCCACTCTTCAACATAAGATGAATTACATCTACAACAACAAAGTGTACACACTTGATGAGGATCCTGAGCCTTATAGTGTTTTACAACTTGAGAAAAACAAATCCAAACCCTTCACCACCTTAACATCAATCAAACAAGTGGAACCCATACAATAAACACCCTTAGCCAATGATTGGGGTTCCTTACACTTCACACCTCCATTAATGGACAAATTCAAGATCACAAAGAAAGAATCTGAAAAGGGAAACACAGTCTTGTCAACACAAGACTCAGTTGATCCTTTGAAAGCATCCACCTCCACTACTTTATACAAAGAAGCCAACATCGAACAATCACTCGATCCAAAAGCACTGAGAAAGCTTTATGGAAAAGGTTATGCTTTTATGAAACAAATTTTCTATAGTGGCAAAGGATTTGGTGCTAAAAAATAAGGTATCTACAACCCTATCAAGCCTAACATGCAAAAAATGTATCATGGTCTTGGTTTTTGTCCTTTCATTGAAACCATCAAGCCTTCCTCTAACATCAACCCTATCCTAAAACATTCTTCTAAACCACCTTCAACACTAGTGCCTCTTGAACCGATTGACACTAGTGGTCTCAAAAGTGATCCTTTGCAACAATTGAAACCAACAGAGAAACCTTCGCTTAATACCAATGTCATCTCAAAACACAATACTGATTTAGATTTTACACACTCTTCTAATGGAGCGTACAAAATCTCACAATCTATTGCACCTTGCGTATGTATGACTTCCTATACTAAGAAAAACACATCTTTGTCACAAGGTAAGGGAACACATTCTACCCTTGATCAAGAGGGTATCTTGTTGAGAATCCTCCAAGATCAGTTGATCTACCTTCCTCCTCGAACTTGAAAGAAATTCTATTACAAGAATTCCCTTTGTGCATATCATAGAGTTCATGGTCCTTCCACTAATGAATGTAAGTCTTTGAGTAGTAAAATCCAACATCTTAAGGAGCTTGGTGCTCTCCCTTATGTGGGGGAACCTCATTCCTCTAATTGATACTGCTTTTTTTACTGTACCTTACATTTCATCCATCCTTTCAGCTAACTCTAGTCCTACACTAAGTGGGGGAAAGGGGTTCATAAGCCTTCTCCTTGTATGTCACTTTTCATTGTCTCTTTTGGCTAGTCATTAACCTTTCATGAAAAAATAAGAGAAATCTTGGGATGTAGATGACATGTCTTATGTTGACTCACATACATGACATACTATCTTTTCATGATGCAACCTTTTAGAAACATATGACTTGGCATAGGTCTTTTTGAACAAGCCCTCATGTCTTCCTCTCCTTCTAATTTAAAGAAATTTCTCATAGTAATGGTGTTAGAAACCACTTTAAAGTGGGGGCATACATTGACACTCACATTTAATCGTGTGATTTTCTTTTTCTTGTGATTCCATCTCTTGGAAACATTAGGTACAATGTTCCCCAGGATGCAAAATTTTCATTTTTCCTCTCTTGCAAACAAGATGAGACATTTTCACTTTACCTCTCTTGCAAAAAAGATGAGTCCATTTGCACTTTTCCTCTCTTGGAGACATTACACTTGATGTTCCTTAAGATGAGACCTTGCACGAACTAGGAAAATCCCTTTGAATAATCCTTACACCATCAAACATCATTCTCTTTTGTGGCGCATTATAAAAGTTATCAGAACGTATAACTTTGGTATGGTTAAGCAGGAAGCCCAACTAGTGGCACGACATTCCCCATAACCACCTTTATGAGTGTGAGTGCATACCAACTGAGTGTATGTTTCTCACCTTCTTGGGCCTTCTCACCCAGCAGACAACCAAAAGTCTCATCACCCTAGAGTGAGTACATCATCTTTTTGGACAAACAACCTAGATCTAATCCACAACTAGCTGGACAAATGGTCGAAGCTTGATCCAAACCTTTTACTTTCCTTCTTCTCTTCTCTTCTAGTTCTTGTCATTGCATGATCGTGCATCTTGTTTTGCTACAAATCATTCACCCTTGAATGTGTCTTATTGCATGTATGTCTATTTGAATTAGAATCTTGAACCCTGGGGGCTTGATCACCTTCTTCATCTTTGAAATTCTTCACCATCTCCATTTGGCTACTTTAGTGTGAGTTTGAAGAAACTTCATCCTCTCACTAATGTGGGGGCTAAATGTGTCACCAAAAAGTGTAGCCTTGACACTTTTCACTCATTTGGGACTTTCCTATGGATTTTGACCTTTTTTTACCCATCTCCAAGCATTATTTTAAAGTGTTGTAACCAACCCTCACACTTTCCTAGCCTTGTCATCACTAAATCAACCCTTTAGTATGGCATAATGACCCCTTAATGCACTTGCAGGTCCTACTTTAGTGTGTTTCGGAAGATAATCACAACAAACATTATTAATCACATCTTAATACCCGAAAACCACTCAAAATTACCCAAGTGGACTAAGTCACCACATTGGGCAACTTAGTCCCATGTGGCATAAAAATCAAATTTAATCTTAAATTCTTGTGGGATTTTGTCTCCTAAACTCTAAGGTCGGCTTGTAAGGTTGTATTTTCAGGAAATTAGGGCACACCATGTACAAATAAAGGGTTTTCCCCTCATTTCAAATCTCCTACTCTCTTAAATAGTCATCTATATGTTTCTTCTCAATCACTCATCTCTCACTCTTCTCAAGCAAGCTAGGGTTTGAGTATTCTAAGTCATCAAGACATATTTCTGAAGCATTCAAGGGAAAAATCTTCCACCATTGCTGTAACAACTCAAGATCATCATCATGGAAATGTACTAACTCCATTGTTTCATGCTTCACTACATTATTTCTCTATTTTAGTTTAATTATCTAAAAGGGGTTTGACCAAGGCAAACCCCCAATCCCTAACATCCAACATTTCCCCTTTCTCTACTTGTGTGTTTGTAGATTTAGGTATTTTGTAGGTTTGGAAATCATTGAAGAATGGATTGAAGGCTTGTTGAATAGTCCAATATATAAACCAAAACTCTCTTATAGTGCCACAAACTAGGGTTTCAGAATGAGATGCTTGGAGAAGCAGAAAGTGCAGACCAAGAGCTCCGGATTCCACATTTGGATATTTAGAAAATCCAAAGTGGACTAAATCACCATTAGTGGTGAATTAGTCCCACCGTACATGTTTTTTAGATTTTTCAGAAGATTTGGATAGCCTTTTGGCCGAAACGGGCTTCAATACAATTTTCGAGATCTGGGACTAAGTCGCTCAGAATGGTGAATTAGTCCTAGTAAGCCAAATTTCAGCATCAACAACATTTCGAGACTCCAATCCAATCTAAAACTCATTCCTAGGTGCACAAATTCTATTTCATATTTTTTTGTTTAGTTTAGTTTACATTTCTAGATCATTTAGCATATGTTTACATATCATTATGCGTTTTCAAACATAGTTGCATTCTCTAGGTTTTACATTAATAGTTAATTTATTTTATCATTTATTAAAATTTAGGGCATTTCATATCATACAACACACACTCTTAAGCCCCTAACCTTGAATTCAATCCCAAAAATAAATAAGTTGGAAAGAGGCATTGTACCAACCAACTCCTAGGTGGAAAACCCTAGGAGCCTATTGGGGAATCCTCTTTCCCCTAAATTCATTTTTGGTGGTTCAAGGAACATATGGGGACATCCATTTTGAGCTCCTACAAGATAGGAGCACATGGGGCACCCACATGGAAGACCTGGATCCCACCTTGTTTTAGTTAACTGTTTGGAGAATTGATAACACTTCAATATTGCATGTCTTGTTCCTACAAAATAGGGACTGATATTTACAAGAGTGGAGTGGCACTATCAATTCAATTTCAGTTCAGTTTAGTTCAGTTTAGTTTAGTTTAGTTTAGTTCAACTATGGTTCAGTTATCTTCGGTTGCATGTAGTTAGTTTGAGTTGCATGCTAGTTGACTTGAGTTGCATGCTAGCTGACTTGAGTTGTATGTAGTTATTTTGAGTTGCATGCTAGTTGACTTGAGTTGCTACAGTTGCATGAAAGATAATAGGTGGATACTTTAAATTAAGTGGGGATAACCAATCATGCATATCGTTTGCATGAATTGGCAGAGAGATATGTTTCAGTTAACTAATATTGACTTGGAACCGCCTTTGGCACCCAAGTTGGCATCTTTTAGTTAACACATTTTGCATGTAAAGATATTTAAAAGGTTTATTTAAGTGGGCCCATTCTTGGATGCCAACTTTGAGGTGATGCTTGGAAGATATTTTCTTGACCAACGATCAGTTAAGTGTTCAATTTGGGGCACCTAAATTGAGGAGACTTTGGTTTTTGGGTATGTGCAGGATCATGATGGGCCAAAAAGTGGCGATATGTAAGCCAAATGATGCTCCATGTGGTTGATGACTTTTTTTTTACCCAAAATTGACGAAACGAAACGGGTTTTTAGAGGAGATTCTCAACTTTCCACCAATATAAATTATACTTTACTTTAAATTTAATAAATAATTATTATTCATTTTCTATTAAAATTATGAATAAATTCCTTATTGATGGGTTGATTGAAAAACATCTATAACTTTCAAATGGTATCACATCTTTTGAATTCGAAACATATGTCACATTCTATGCTTTGCATACTATAGGATAAAAAAATAAAATAATGAATTTCATGAATTTTTGACCAAGTTAAGGTGGTTAGACAGACGAGCTTTTATATTTTTTTAAAGTTGTAATAAAAAAATCATAATTAATTATTTACTTGGAAAAAAATTATAAAAAAAAATGCATCACATCGGGACATGAGTCCTCTACTTATATCTAAAATATTATAAAAAAATACTATCATTTTATTGTGGTTAGGGTGGTCAAAAAAACAACTACTTCTTATTTTTACCTTGAAATTTAAATACTACTGCATTGAAATTTCAAATTTTCACCAAATAGATTTTATTTTTTAAATAAAGGTCTAGTAGTTTATAAACTACATTCAATTTTCTACATGTTCTATTTTTACATTTTTTTGAAATAATATAGATAACTTATTCAAATGTTTATGCCAAGTTGTCTAACTCTGATTTTTTGTCTTTTTATTGCCACTTAAGGGCCTGTTTTTTCCATGATGATCCTGCACATGCCCTTTGGCTTCAAGTTACATTGTGAAACTCTACTTGCACAATTTGGGCATTGATATTTGTGAGGAGATTTTATCACTTGTATTGATAACTCTTATGTGAGTTTACATGCTCATAATTATCTATAAATTGCAGCAAGTGTATGAGAGTTCTATGTGAGTTCAATGAGAGTCAAAGAGAGTCTATTGGAGGTTGTGAAGAAGGATTATTGAAGGCATGGAAGCATATCAATCAAGAATTGATACAGTATTATTTTAATCTTGTTCTAAGGTTAAATAATACAAACAATATTGATTCAGGTGGTGGTATTTTTGCCCGAAAGGGTTTCTCCACATATATGCTATGTCACTTCTATCTTCTTATCTCATTCTTCTACAATCTTCTATCTCTTTCTACATTTTGGTAAAAGGGTATGTGCAGGATCATCATGGAAAAATAGGCCCTTAAGTGGCAATAAAATTCAGAAAATCAGAGTTAGGAAACTTGACATAAATATTTGAATAATTTATCTATATTATTTCAAAAATACGTAAGAATAGAATCTGTATAAAATTGAATGTAGTTTCTAAACTACTAGGTTTATTTTTAATTTTTTAAAATCTATTTGGTAAAATTTTAAAATTTCAATGCAGTAGTACTTAAATTTCAGGGAAAAAATAAGAAGTAGGTGTCTGTCTGACCACCCTAACAACAATAAAATGATAATATTTTTTTATATGATTTTATATAAAAGTAGAGGACTTATGTCCTGATGTGATGCATATTGTTTTGTAATTTTTTTCCAAGTAAATAATTATTTATGATATTTTAATTACAAATTTTACAAAATATTAAAAATCATATGTCTAACCACCTTAACTTGGTCAAAACTTCATGTGATTTTAAAAAAAAAAAAATTTCTATAGTATGTGAAGCATAGAATGTGACACATGTTTCAGATTCAAAAAATGTGATACTGTTTGAAATTTATAGATGTTTTTCAATTAGCCTATCAATCAGGAATTTAGTCATAATTCAAATAGAAAATGAATAATAATTATTCATTAAATTCAAAGTAAAGAATAATTTATATTGGTGGAAATTTGAGAATCTCCTTTAAAAACCCTTTTCATTTCATCAATTTTGGGTAAAAACAAATCCGTCAGCCACATGGGTCATTATATCACTTAGATATCGCCACTTTTTGGTCCATCATGATCCTGCACATACCCAAAATTGATCTAAACAAGATTAATCATACATAAATAATTGAACCAAAGAAAAATTAATTAGATCTACAATATGATAGTTGTACAAGTTTTAAGCTACAAATTTACCTTCATTTTCAACACTATTGAGAAATAAAAGAGTACCACCATCAGAGCGAATAACAACCAAGAACGGGTATCACAAGGCATCACTGCACTTCCAATCCAAGTAGAACCTATCATTGCATAAAATACATGCTAAGTTTTAGACCTTGATATTCCTTATAACATCTTACTTTGTTGACCATGGATCCATTCCCTAAAATTTGTAGCCTTGACCTATCATCAATGTGTAAAGTTTCCTTTCGAGGGTAGATAAATTACCATCCATGGAGATCCTAAGCCTTTTTACTACTGTAAGAATCTTGAGGAAAATCTCTCTAAGATATCCCAAATACCCAAGAATTATGAAGGGCCTACACCATCTACCTCATTTGTTGACCCATCATCCCTTGCATCTACCTCAACAATGAAAACACCTATTGTGCATAATATTCCTGACATCAAAGCAGTGATTCAAGATGATGGTTGTGGGAACTATAAGCTAATGAAGGATACCTTTGTCTTAGGAGAGCTACCTCTTTCTCCTCAATCCCATGGAGAACCCACATATAGCACCAAATATCCTGAAACAATCAAGATGGCAACTACTACCTTCACCAAGTGGGGGGATTTAAATCAAGAAGATATCAATGAGGAGGATGTCTCTAAACTCCTCTATCAAGATGAACAACCTATCCCTATTCTTCCCATGGAAGATGAAAACAAAGGCTTATGGCTAATGAAGGGAATTGGTTATAACAAGAATGAGAAGCTAGGATAGAATGAAAATGGTTTGCTAGAACCTATCATTCCTGAGAAAAAAGTAAAGAATCTTGGCCTAGGTTGTACTACTAGCAAGGTCACCCTTATTGGCAAAGGTACTTCTATTAAATGAAATGAGGATTCCTCTTGGTTACCTACATCACATGATACGAAATTAGATTACTTCCCCCTTGATGTTGCTGACCTATTTGATAATAACTCCCTCTTCATGATATCTATTACATCCTTTGCTCCAAGAAATCACCCAACTGAAATATGCCTAGTATACCCACAACTCATTGGCATGGACCAACAAGGACCATCGATTCTGGATTTATTCGAAAAAAATGAAGTGATATCAGAATTCATGGGACTTTATGACAACTTCTCATGGAAAAATCATAAGGGAGGTGTTGAAATAGATATAGACCTAGCCACATACTATGAGGAGACGATTAAATCCTTCAGTTGAAAAATTGATGAAATGCAACTAACATGTAGATCTTTGAGTGAAAACCAAACTATGGAACTCTTTGATCCTAAAATAGTAAAAAAAAAGGACGTATCCAAAGGTGAAAACCTCTCTAAGGCACCCAAGGATGAGGGATTCAATCTCACCCTTAGTGCAATGCATCCCAAAAATTTAGCAGTGCTAGCAGAAAAGGCCACTCTAGTCAATGTGGGAACAAAAGAAGCACCCAAGATCATTTTCTATGTTGAATCCTTGTTGGATGAAGAACATAAAAACCTAGCATCCTTCTTAAAAGAGAGACGAGATATCTTTGCATGGTCATACACAAATATGCTGAGACTCGATCCAAAAGTGGTTATGCATCACTTAGTAGTCTATCCTTAAGCCAATTTAGTCAAGCAAAAATTAAGGAAGATGCACCCTCAGATAGAACTCTTGGTAAAACTTGAGTTACAAAAGCTTTTGGACATTGGATTCATCTGACCGATAGATTATCCTGAGTGGGTTTCAAACCTTGTACCAGTCTCAAAACCCACTTGGGGCATTCGAATATGCACAAATTTTAGAGACTTAAACAAAGCATGCCCGAAAGATGATTTCCCTCTTCCTAACATCGACCTCATTATGGACTTAACAACTGGGCCTGAAATTATATCAATCATGGATGATTTTTTAGGCTACAATCAGATCATGATTGCCAAAGAGGATCAACACAAAACTACATTCACTTGTCCGCAGGGAACCTATTGCTAGAACGTGATGCCATTCGGGTTAAAGAATGTAGGAGCAACCTATCAAAGAGAAATGACCTTCATCTTTCATGACATGATCCATAAAACAGTCTAAGATTACGTGGATGATATTTTGGTGAAATCAAAGAAAAGATGTGAGCACATACAAGTTCTAGGACCCATTTTTTATAGGATTGAAGAATACAAGGTACAATTGAATCCAAAAAAGTATGTCTTTGGGGTTACATTAGGGAAAATTATTGGCTTTATCGTCTCACAAAGAGGGATCAAAATTGATCCAACAAAGGTAAAATCCATCCTCGACATGGAACCACCACAAACACTAAAGAAGATGAGAGGATTGCAAGGAAGATTGTAGTCTATCAGAAGGTTCATAGCACAACTATTAGATAAAATCCACCCCTTTTCACATTTTCTCCACAAAGGAATAATTTAAAAATGGGATGAGAAATGTAATAAATCTTTCCAATAAATCAAGGTCTACTTATTGACACCTCCAGTGTTAATTTTTCCAATACCAAACAAACCATTGATCTTGTATATCTCAGGAACATCAACAACACTAGGAGCTCTTCTAACACAACATGATGAAAACATAAAGGAAAGGGATATCTATTGTTGCAAGATGGTGTGTCCCTTGGTCATCCTTGTCCAACATGATTCTTGGGTTTGTGACATGGCTTAACCACCTCCTATGGATCTTACATAAATCTACTAGTTGTATCGGGCATTGACAAGTCGATCTTTTGGTGCAATGACAATCATAATTGTAACATTTGGTATCAAAGCCGAGGTCACAGGTGCAAACCCCTCGCTTGTGCTAGGGGGTGGATTGTTGCAAGATGGTGTGTCCCTTGGTCTTCCTTGTCTAGAACGATGCTTGGGTTTGTGACATGGCTTAACCATCTCTCATGGATCTTACATAAATCTGTTGGTTGTATCATGCATTGATAGGTCAATATTTTTGGTGCAATGACAACCACCAATGTAGTTCATCTATTACATTAGCCGAACCTTGGTGGGCTATGAAATGAACTGTTCACAATTTGAGAAAGCATGCCTAGCAGTAGTTTCTGCTTCACAAAAATTCAAACATTGCATGATATCCAATCAAATCAAGCTCATTAAAAATATCCACCCACTCAAATACCTATGATCTAAAGCAACTCTCATTGGGTGAATGGCCAAATGGGTAATGATCTTAACTGAATCTGACATAGAGTATGTGGAGCACAAGGAAATCAAAGGATAAGTGATCATAGACCAACTAGTAGATGAAAATATCTACATAGAGAACCCTTTGATCTCCGAGTTCCTTGATAAATCAATGTTCCTTGCTAATCTCACATATCAATGGAAGATGTACTTTGATGGATCCTTCACCCAACATAGATCAGGAGCGGGTATTCTTTTCATCACCCCTCAAGGTTCAATTGCATTCCAAATTCATATAGGCTATCATTCCCATGTACCAACAACATTGTTGAATACGAAGCCCTAATCATAGGTTTGAGGATAGTAGTTCAATGGAAGATACAAGAGATGAAAGTCTACAAGGACTCATAGTTGGTTATCAACCAAGTCAATGACAACTATCAAACTAAGGATGACAAGCTCACTCCTTATAAGAAGATAGTAGAGAATATCAAGGACCTTTTCATAGAGATAAATTTTGAGAAGATTCCTCGCATGAACAATCGAGCAACCAATGCTATGGCAACAATCAAGTCATTGCTAGACATGTCGAATAATGTCCTTCAATGTGAAATCTTGGTAGAACAACTTCTCGTATCAAATTTCAAAATACCTAAATTTGAATTTGCATGTGTCATTGTTGGTCCTAGATCCCCATGGTCTCGTGACATATTTATCTACCTTCGTAGAGGAACCCTCCCATCTGATATCACCTCAAACCTTAAAATGACCTTTGTCAAAAAGGCATCTTGATTCATAATCCTAGGTGATACCCTTTACCGTCGAAGCATCGAAGGAACATTACTACGATGTCTTAACCAAGAGGAAGCCTTAACCACTTTAACAAAATTACACGATGGCATATGTGGCTTCCATTCTAGTGGTATGAATTTAGCTAAAAAACTATTGAGGATGAGGTACTACTAGCCAACTGCAGAAAGAGAAGCTCGTCAGTATGTGCAGAAATGTGTCTAGTGTCAACAACATGGAGATTTGATTTAGGCTCTAGCTTAGGAATTATAATCGGTGATTACACCCTGGCATTTTTCATAGTGGGGACTTGACCTCATAGGAAAAATCACTCCAACCCCATCTAATGGCCACAAGTTTATCATAATAATTGTGCTGAGTACTTTACCAAGTGGGTTGAAGCCATCCCTATAACCTACATAATGGGGAATCAAATTGCCAAGTTTATCCTGAATTACCTAATCTGTTGTTATGGTTTTTCACAAAACCTTATCTCAGACAATGGAACACCCTTCAAAAATTAGGATGTGAAAGATCTATGTCAAAGATCTAACATCCAACATTGATTCTCTACCCCATATTATCCCAAGGGCAATGGTCAAGGTGAGGCTACAAGAAAGACCGTCCTTAAAATACTGAAGAAAGAATGAAGCTGGCCAAGACTAGAATCTACAGTTAAATCCCACTCTCTAGGCCTATTGAACTAGTATCTGCACACCTATAGGTACAACCCCTTTCTCCTTTGTCTATGGACCAGGAGCCAATTTTCCTACTGAGTTTGAACTCCCATCACTGCGAGTGTCACTACAGAACATGATCACCAATGAAGAATACAATGTATTTCAGTTGAACGAGATAGAATTCCTAGAAGAGCGTAGTCTTGATGCCTTCAATCACTTACAAGTGTATAAAAAATGATTGAAATGGAGCTATAATAAAGAAGATCAAAAGTTGGTCTTTCCAGGTAGGGGATCTTGTCTTAGAGTAGAATGAAAATAATCTACTAGATTAGGATAGTAAAGGAAAGTTTGAGCCTAACTGGTTGGGTCCCTTTGTCATCATAGCAAGCTATGGATCAGGAGCATATCAATTATCAATTCTTGAAGTTGAACCCTTGTAGGAGAAAACTAAAAAATTGCATCTCAAAATTTTTTATGCTTAATCTTGAAAGGTATAAATCTAAAAATACAAAAAAATCAAAAAATTATCAAAATCCAAAAAATCAGAAAAATGATTCAAAAAAAGTAAAGAAAAAAAAAATCACCCTCAAGTGAAAACCACTTCGGTGGCACTTTGGGTAAGTACCTTGGTGAAAACCTAGAAAATAGGAACCTCGCATAAATAAAACACCTTCGTCTATTCTTTGTCTCTTTATCTTACCATCCTTTGCATCACCATCCACCCATTGCCTCATCATTCATCCTATTTATTCCAACCCATCTATGTCCTTATCATAGCTTGATGTTGTGAAGTATCTTATCCCCTTTAGTACTACTTGGAATATTCCTAAGGTCAGTTCGTCTTGCCTATATCGAGGTAGTCTATTGCGTCACACTGGGAGAAATTTGTTATGGATCATATCGGATTCTTGTGTTTCTTAAGGTTATTGGAAATCTCATCAAAAAATCCAAAAATATCAAAATCTTGTACAACTAAAATCCAAAACATTCGAAAAACATCCAAAAACCTAAACAGGTCAAAACATCAAAAATCTAGAAACAGTACCCTTGTCAAACTACATCATCTTTGAGCTTGAATGTAGGCAAGTCCATCATTTATGTGCCCCTGAGACACCCTAGGTCAGTCCTTTAGGAGTTTGTCATAATAAACTGGCATTTCATCAATTGTTCATATTTTCATCTTTAATAAGTCGAGTCGGTCAAACTAGGTCGTATCTATGTGTATAACATAGGCAAGGCTTATCTTTCATCAACTCCCGAGGCCCCTAGGATAGGTCTTTTAGGTTAGGTTTTTGGTCAAAATTCAAAAAAATCCCTAAACATTCAAAATCTCAGAAAATACAAAAACATTCAAATATCAGAAAAGCCCAAAAACATTAGAAAACATTCAAAACACCTAAACAACCTCAAATATCTTAGAGAAAACCCTAAACAGCCTCACATAATAAAAAACCTAAACACTCATATAAATTTTTGAAAAAACAAAAAAACAACTTCAAAACATTTTCAAAATGCCAAAAACATTGAAATATTCCAAAAAATCCAAACCCATCCATCTCATTTCACTTTCACCCGTAATAAACCTTCACCCATAAAAATCGATCGTCACCTTCAACCTTTGGTAAAGCAAGTAGAAAGGAGGTATAGAAAGTCGTAAAGTGAGAACTGAAGTGTCAAAATCTATAGTCTAGATCATAGGTAAATGCGTCAGTGAAGTTTGTATCAATGGCCTATCATAAAGCTCATCATCATCCTAACAAAAAACAACCCTTTGATCAACATTTCCTAGGATGTATCCTTCCTGTGATGGACATCAGTATAAAAAATCAACCTTAGCTAAATTAAACTCGCAAGAGATATAGATAACACTCACTATATGTCTTTAATATTTTCTTATGATTTATCTTAATGACCCATTCTGAGGACCTCTCAATGATGTCTATCAAAATGATTTAGAAAGAAAGGAATGGGGCATCGATCACGATCTTTCATTTATTGTTCTTGTGGGTATTCTTGTAAAATAATCTTGGCACATACTTGTTTGGTTGTGTGTAGGAAAGTTGTTTGGAGTATGTTGTTGACTATTATGTATAATTTGGTCCAATATATTTTGAGTTTCTAACTTAAACTCTAATGAGGTTTCCGTATGTCAAGGTGTAAACAAGAACTATCCTATCTATTTGTCAGGTCAAAGTCCATTACACTAGATATAACATCGTCCTAGTTATCAATACCTTGATGCATCGTGTCTATGTGTTATATCAAACAATAAGGAATGATGAAAAAATACTAATCCCAAGATTTGAGAAAATCCTCATCATGCATTCATCATAATCATGCATTTCCCATCACCATCTCTAATAAAGTCTCAATGGATCATAGACTTGTTGAATCTCTTAAAGAAATCATCAGAATCAATGGCCACTCATCCTTCTTTCCTCTATCTTCTTTCTGTATTGACCTGGTATCCTGATAGTCAACACAAAAATTATCAATGCATCCATCCTACATCCACAAATAATCAACATGCATACATCTCTTAATCATAACATATCATAAAAGCATACACCCTACATCATCATTATCATTTAAGTTGTGACAAATAATATATATTTTTTATTCTAAGAATCTTAAATCACTGTATCACATACATCACATTATCATATCATGAGCATAAACATCTACATTATCCATCCATATGCATACATCACCATCTCATCATAAAATTGTATAGAAAATATGCAAAAATAAAATGCATCCATAAAATTTGCATACATAATCATAGCATAACATTTGGACATCATATCATCCATCCCATAACATATCATGAAAAGATATTGAAAAAGCATTAACATTGCATCCATCCATAGCATTACTTCACATATCATCGCACATCATCACATAAGTATAAATAAAGTGCATCCATACATGATATAATATAAGCATGTCACATCTCACATCATATGCATCCACATAATCATAAGCATGAAATAAAACAAGCACATCATATCATATCGAATCTGTATTCGTATCATATATTTATCAAAAAATGAATGTGTTGGTACAATATCTATGTCAGTGTATGTATATCAAACATGAGTAAAATATCCATGAGACTATAAAAAATGAGCCCATGAATGTATATTTGTGCAAAGAATCGGGCAAAAAATCAGAGTGTCTATACAATTGAGCTAGCCATGGTGGATGCTCTCCTCTCTAGCATGTCTCTCTAGTTGATACTCAACCCTAGGCCATACATAACTCCTATGCGAATAGTTAGGTTGTTTGAGCACCTGTGGAAAATATCTATGGTAATGCGTCCTGTAATAGGCTGCCTCAGTCACAACCTCTCTATATAGTTTGGTGGATATAGTCTTGCCCTATATCAGCACTACCATCGCCTCTCTGTTGGCAGTGTCAAATATCTTGATCTCTCTTGGCAATCATAGCCTGTACCTATTGTCTAGCATGATCTCTCTCTGTAGTCATGGCCACAACCTACTACCATGCTTGGTCCCTCTCAACAGTACTGGCCAAAATATGTTGGCGGGCTTGAGCTTGCTCACTTGTAATAGTCTGAATCTATTGTTTCAACTATTGGATTTGTACATCTCGAGGATCCTGTGGTGGTGATTGTAATTGCTACAGCTGCACTAGATGCTCCTGAATAGGAGGTTGATGTGAAGGCTTTTGATCCATTCATGGTGCCCCCAAAATCTGTCCATCGTGGTCATCTTGGCCATCCTGTCCCTTGTCTTTGCCTTTGCCCACTCCCCTCCCTCTAGGTCTCCATCGTGGAGGAGCACCTGCTAGATTTGTCAACCTATGAGGGGGTGTGAACCATGCATTGTATGTAGGCATCATTTTAGCATCCACATGTCCCTGATAATAAGCCCATGGTTGAACCACCAACTGCCGAAACACCTCAACCACCTCTGGAGATGGAATTATTCCAACCTCAGCCGCTTTACCGCGGCAGTCTTCTCTTACCTTGACGGTACCGCGGTGGAAGGGTAGTGGTCACCTCTTTACTGCTCACAGTCTCATCCCTAACCATGGTGACTACAGTTGGATTCATTCAGCTTGTCTTGTCGATCAACACCATACTATGGGAGGTTAACTCCTTGATCACGGTGATCGTGGTGAGACCGCCTATAGTTCAACTTGCGATTACCACCCTAGTGTGGGGTCGCCTGTCGGCCCCCATGATAGCGCGGTTTAACCTCTAATGGTTATGATCGGCGATTACCCGCATACCATGGGTCTTCATTAACCGGGCAATGGTAGCGAGGTGCAGGAAAATGGGCGAGCTCGATGACGGTCACCACCTTACCGCGGACGGGTCGGTTGGACTCAGGGGTAGTGCAGGGTTTCTTTGGTGAGCTCGATGGAGTCAAAGGGTGAGCTCAGTCAAGCTCACCACATTACCGTGGGTCAACTCGGATGTAGCTGTGGTAGCACGAGCATGTTAAGGACGAGCTCAGTTGGCCGTACTACCACACCGTGAATGGGTCGGTTGAACTCGATGGTTACATGGGGAATCTTGGGTGAGCTTGGCAGAGCTAATCGCATTACCGCGGGTGGGTCATCTCATCTCGGTGGTAGAGAGATAGAGACTTGATTGGTTTGGATGGGCTCAGACCAGTCTTTGACCGAGTTGGACTCAGAGTCAAAGAGCGACATCAAATGCAAATTGGAACCGTAATAGTTTGACTATTGTTTGGTTGGCCAAAGGCATTTGTGGCAACAACAGTAATTGCAAGCTGACTTAGGCTTGTGAATAGGACCCGATTTGGGTGGTGGCATTAATGCTTAGGTGGCTCGATGCAGGGAGATCGGTATGGGCAGATCAATTGCGTGATTGTATGTTTGATTCATGAACTTGATGGTGGGTGCCTGACTGATGAGATTGATTGCATCATATGAATTTGTAAGTCGAATACAACATTGCAAGAAAGGACTTTGACATGTATGTTAGAGAATAACATAGGAATAGTGAGAGAGAAAAACTTACACGAAGTTGCTGTGAGCTGATCAGAGAAGACTAAACATTGTATGTAATTGGTTTATTACTAGAATACAATTGTGTTGACTTTGTGTGGTGGGTTTTTTACCTAAAAAGGTTTTCCCACGTATATCTTGTGTCAATCTGTGAATGCTATTTTTGATTATCTATTTTACTGGTTGTATTCATCTCAAGTAGTTTTAGAAGCTACTAGAACCTGTTTATGCTCTTCTCTCCTATTCTATTAGTGTTAAGGGAATGTATTTTGCACTATTGGGTCATTAGATCCATCCTCCTTTTCCCTTCACCTCTAATGTCACTGTCGCCTCACCTGTCGAAATGTGGAACAACGAGGTCTCATTGTGTCATCACTCGCACAATGCAGTCATCATAGCTAGATGTGTTTGGATGACAGGCACATATGTGACATACCATAAGCCGATCTCTCCCAAGTGCTCTTGGTGCAACTCAGACAAATCACCCAGTCTCTCCAAAACTGTGGGTTGGTGCTCATGAGACATCAAGGGTGGAATGATCTCCTACACCCATGAAGCGCACAACATGAAAAATTAAAAAAATTTGACTCAATTTGGAATTTCCAGCTCCATAATGACACTAGTGTCGCTATATTTCAAATTCTAAACTGGGATGCCCAAGGTATTTGAATTGAAAATCACAAATCACATCGCTAGAAACATATGCATCATGATTTAAAATTTGGAAACCCTAACCCTAATTTTCAAATCAAGAACTCTATCACTATATACATCTGAGACACAATTTAAAATTGGAAACCCTAATTCTAAATTGTGAACTGTGTCACCATATACATATGCATCACTAAAATTCAATTTAGCATTGCCAATTCTCAAATGACCGTCACTATATAGTGACACTGCCAAAGTTTAAATTTAAAAGAGCAATAAATAGGCTTAGGTGGAGCTCCGATCGGGCCTCCCGGGCGGAGATTGTTGGTATGTACATTGATCATTCTTATAATCAACACCCCTTCATGTATCCTCGGTCCGGTCACGGCCCCTGCTGGGTTCATTGTACCGAAATCCGGGTTCTGGCCAGAGTCTCTGGCGGAAAATTTTGCCTCGCTTTTTTCGCGAAATTACTGAAAAAGGGAAAAATCACAAAAAAGGGAAATATCCCCGATTTTGTATAACCCTAATTTATAAAGGGTTTAGGATAGAGTTACAGTATTATAAGAAACAAGCGATTATTCGCGATATTGTAATAGGGTTTTACACTGGTTAATGAAATCATTGGATGGCTGCGGTTTGGTGGATGTAGCCCACATTGGGTGAACCACGTTAAATTCTCTGTGTTATTTTTCTGTGTGTTTTACTTCTGGTTTATTTGATAAAATCTGCATTTAGCTTTTAGATATCTGCCATTGAAAACCTAACAAGTGGTATCAGAGCGAGTTGTTTTTCAATTATCGTTTGCAGGAAAGTCTCACGGTTGAGTGGGAGTCTCACGGTTAAGTGGGAGCAATGGCAGACGAGGGTAAGATGAAGGTTGATAAGTTCAATGGGCAGAACTATCAGTTATGGAAGATGCAGATGGAGGACTATCTCTATCAGAAGGATTTATGGCGGCCATTGGAAGGGAAAACCAAGAAACCCACAACAATGTCGGATGAGGACTGGGATATTTTGGACAGAAAGGCACTTGGCAGTATTCGCTTATGCCTGGCACAATCGGTGGCGTTCAATATCACAACAGCAAAGACAACTCTAGAGTTGATGGAAACCCTAGCAAAGTTATATGAAAAGCCTTCCGCTTCGAATAAGGTATTTCTTATGAAGCGATTATTTAATATGAAAATGGTAGAAGGTGGATCAGTTACTGATCATTTGAATGAATTTAATACGGTTACCAGTCAATTAACTTCTGTAAAAGTTAACTTTGATGAAGAAGTTAGGGCTCTTTTGATTTTGTGTTCTTTGCCTGAAAGCTGGAATAGCTTGGTAATGGCGGTTAGCAATTCTGTTTCTGGTTCAAATACATTGAAATTTGATGATGTTGTTGGTGTTATTTTGAGCGAGGAAATTCGTAGGAAAAGCTCAGGTGGAACATCCACATCAGGCAGTGTTTTGAATGCAGAAAGCAGGGGCAGAACAAATGAGAGACGAAACAATTTTGGGAGTCGTGGGAAGTCACGAGGAAAATCAAGGGACAGAAGGTCCCAATCTAGAGACAAGAGGGATTGCTGGTACTGTGGTAAGCCAGGGCATGTAAAGAAAGATTGTTGGTCTCGAAAAAATAAAGAAGGAGACAAACAAGAAGGAAATAAAGAGGCAAATGTGGTAAGTAATAAATCTGATGAGGATGCTTTGATTCTTTCTCTTG
The DNA here is from genome assembly GCA_007115665.2 of Sequoiadendron giganteum. Classification (NCBI taxonomy): domain Eukaryota; kingdom Viridiplantae; phylum Streptophyta; class Pinopsida; order Cupressales; family Cupressaceae; genus Sequoiadendron; species Sequoiadendron giganteum. The sequence continues at coordinate 497,330,661 of CM021105.1, forward strand.
ATAATGCTGATGATTCTTGGGTGTTAGATTCAGGGGCTTCATTTCATGCTACGCCCCATAGAAATTATTTTCTTGATTATGTCCAAGGGGATTTTGGGCTAGTTTATTTGGGAGATAATGAACCTTGTCAGATTGTTGGAAAGGGAAGAATCAAGATCAAGTTGCAGAATGGGAATCATTGGCTACTACATGAGGTAAGGCACGTTCCAAAGCTAAAAAGAAATTTAATTTCTGCAGGGCAACTAGATGATGAAGGTTGTGTTGTTACATTTAGTGATAAAAATTGGAAGGTTACAAAAGGTGCCTTAGTAGTAGCAAAAGGTGCGAAAGTAGGCACCTTATATCTTTGTACAGGTCATACTGTTCCTTCTACTTTAGCTATTGCAGATAAAAATCAATGTTCAGGAACAGTTGCTGCAGTTCAGCAGGAAGAAAATCAGATAGTTGCTGCAAATTCTGAATCAGTACTATGGCATAACAGACTTGGTCACATGAGTGCAAAAGGTATGAAAGTACTTCATTCAAAGAATGCTTTACCAGGTCTAAAATGTGTTAACATGGATTTCTGTGAAAGTTGTGTGTATGGCAAACAAAAGAGAGTTAGTTTTCTCAAGGATGGGAAACAAAAGAAAGATGAGAAATTGGAGCTTGTGCATACGGATGTATGGGGACCAGCTCAGGTATCTTCTCTCGGTGGCTCTCATTATTATGTCACATTCATCGATGATGCAACTAGGAAGGTATGGATTTATTTCATTAGGCAGAAATCTGATGTATTTGAAACTTTTAAAAAATGGAGAAGCTTGGTTGAGAATGAGACAGGTAAAAAGTTGAAATGTCTCAGATCTGATAATGGTGGTGAGTATTGCAGCAAAGAGTTTGAAGATTATTGTTCCTCTAATGGTATTCGTAGGCAGAAAACGGTTCCAAGGACTCCACAGGAAAATGGAGTGGCTGAGCGCATGAATAGAACAATAATGGAGCATGCATGGACTATGAGATTGCATGCTGGGTTGCCTTTAAACATGTGGGCAGAGGCTGTAAACACTGCTGTTTATTTAATTAATAGAGGTCCATCAAATCCTTTGGGTTGTGGTATTCCAGAGGAAGCATGGAAAGGTAAGAAGGTGAGTTATTCTTTTCTGAAAACCTTCGGTTGTGAAGCATTTGCACATGTAGATTCTGAAAATAGAACCAAGCTTGATGCAAAATCAAAGAAATGTATATTTGTTGGATATGGCATAGATGAATTTGGTTATAGGCTTTGGGATTTTGAAAATAAGAAAATTGTGAGAAGCAGGGATGTCATATTCAATGAGAAAATGTTGTACAAAGATCTATTGCAGCAGCATGAGAAGAAAGAACAGGATTATGCAGTGCTGGATGATATTACAAACACCAATGTTCCAGTGGTTCCTCATGCTCCGCAACAGCAACAACAAGAAATACCACAAACTCCAGTTAATGTTAGGCGATCTTCAAGGTTAAGTAGACCTCCAGAAAGATTTTCTCCCTCTTTGTACTCTATTCTATTAACTGATGCTGGTGAACCAGAATGTTATCATGAAGCTATGCAGGTGGATACCAAGGTTCAGTGGGAGCATGGAATGGAAGAAGAAATGGACTCCTTGCTGAAAAATCAAACTTGGGAATTATGCAAGTTGCCTGCAGGTAAAAAGGCTTTAGCAAACAAATGGGTTTATAGGATGAAAGAGGAGGATGGAGGTAAGAAAAGATTTAAATCCAGATTAGTTGTAAAGGGATTTGCACAGAAACAAGGTATTGATTTTGATGAAATATTTTCTCCAGTTGTTAAAATGACCTCTATTCGTACTGTGTTAAGTATTGTGGCTGTTGAAGATTTGCATTTAGAACAGCTTGATGTTAAAACTGCCTTTCTCCATGGTGATTTGGAAGAGGAAATTTATATGGAACAACCACAAGGATTTGAGGTCAAAGGTAAGGAGAAACTGGTGTGCAGATTGAAGAAAAGCTTATATGGCTTAAAGCAAGCACCTCGACAATGGTATCTTAAATTTGATAGTTTTATGGCTGAGCAAGGTTACAATAGGTGTAATTCAGACCATTGTGTTTATTTTAAGATGCTAGGTGAAGATAGCTACATTATTTTATGTTTATATGTTGATGATATGCTTGTAGCGGGGTCTAACATGGATCACATAAAGGAGTTAAAACAACAGTTAGCAAATTCATTTGCTATGAAGGATTTGGGGGCAGCAAAACAAATCCTTGGTATGAAGATTACAAGAGATAGGAAAAACAGGAAATTGTTTTTATCTCAAGTTGATTATGTTAAAAAGGTGTTGCAGAGATTTCATATGGAGAATGCAAAAGCTGTCAGCACACCTTTGCCCAGTCATGTAAAATTGACTAAGGATATGTGTCCAAAGACACAAGAGGAGGAAGAAAAAATGTCCAAAGTACCATATGCTTCAGCTGTAGGTAGTTTAATGTATGCCATGGTATGCACGAGACCAGATATTGCACATGCTGTAGGAGTTGTTAGCCGGTATATGAGTAATCCAGGAATTGAGCATTGGAATGCAGTGAAATGGATTCTCAGGTATTTGAGAGGTACACCAGATAAACATTTATGTTTTGAGGGATCTAATACAGATTTAAAAGGCTATGTTGACTCAGATCTGGCAGGGGATATTGATACCAGGCGGAGTACCACAGGTTATGTATTTACCGTTGGTGGGACAGCAGTAAGTTGGATATCTCGATTGCAAAAGGTGGTTGCTTTATCCACCACAGAGGCAGAGTATGTGGCTGCAACAGAGGCAGCAAAAGAGATGATATGGATGCAACTTTTCATGGAAGAGTTGGGAAAACAACAGGCTGAAAATTACTTGTTTACAGACAGCCAGAGTGCTATACATCTTGCAAAGAATTCTGCTTTGCACTCTAAAACCAAACACATACAGTTGAGGTATCATTTCATTCGGTCAGTGATGGAGGATGGACAGGTAAAGTTGGCAAAGATACATACAGATGTAAATCCAGCGGATATGTTTACTAAGGCGGTGATAAGGGAGAAGCTGAGCTCCTCTTCAGCTTCGGTTGGCCTTCAAGGTTGAATTAAAGTATAAGAAAGCAGCAGGATCCAAGGTGCTTATTTCCAGTGGGAGCTGTAAGTGCAGCGGTGTCGTCCAGGTTCAGTCTCCAAGTGGGAGATTGTTTAGGTGTGGAGCCTGATCAGTCTCCAAGTGGGAGATTGTTGGTATGTGGCGACTGATCATTCTATACTGTACACTCTTCATGTATCCTCGCCGGGGTCGCCGGGCCCCGGGCGGGGGTTCGGGGGCGGTAGCCCCCGAGAAAAATTTTTGGCCTGCTTTTTCGCGAAATTACTGAAAAAGGGAAAAATCACAAAAAAGGGAAAAATCCCCGATTTTGTATAACCCTAATTTATAAAGGGTTTAGGATAGAGTTACAGTATTATAAGAAACAAGCGATTATTCGCGATATTGTAATAGGGTTTTACACTGGTTAATGAAATCATTGGATGGCTGCGGTTTGGTGGATGTAGCCCACATTGGGTGAACCACGTTAAATTCTCTGTGTTATTTTTCTGTGTGTTTCACTTCTGGTTTATTTGATAAAATCTGCATTTAGCTTTTAGATATCTGCCATTGAAAACCTAACACCTCTCCCACTCTCCCTCCCTGCCTCCCTCTCCCTCACTCCCTCCCTCCCTCCCTCTCTCCCACTCTCTCTTTCTCTCACACTCTCCCTCTCCCTCCCTCCCTCTCCCTCCCTCCCTCCCTCTCTCTCCCTCTTTCACTCCCACTCTCTCTTTCTCTCCCACTCTCCCCCTCTCTCTCTCTCTCACACACACACACACTCACCTCTATCTCCTCTATACTATAAGGGTGTAGGGGAGAGATATAGAATTAGGATAGAGGGTATAGACAAAGAGGGAGCAAAAAAATATATTAAGAAAACCATATTTCATATAACACGTGCGCGTTTTGAAGAAGTAGAGATGTTACCATTTTAGGAAGAAATAACGCGAGTGCATTTTTTATTCCACTTAAAAACTGTAAAAAAACTCAATATACCCGTGATATCAAGGCCCACAGTCTGCATATTCTCCTGGTTCTGCGCATGCTCCGACAAAAAGTAGCTTTTTGATGATGTTGTGAAGTGTGCAAGCATGTTTTTAACATTCCATCACCTTTTTTATGATCTTTCTACCACCTTTGTATGAAATAGAAGAGTTTCCACGTTGAAAGACATATAATATCAATTGAATTTTGAATTCCATTGAAAACTGATATACAATTGAAGTTTTGAGGGGAACAAGCTTTTGAACAAGTCAAATTGTTGTGGAGTTTGAAGAAAGAAGAAGCTAAGCCTACACAATTGGGTTGAACTCCTCCATTTGAAAGTCTGGTTTTTTAGGTATGTGAAGTCTTTACACATTTTCTTTCATTCTATTATGGCTTGCTTTCATTTTTGTTTATCATTATAACCTTATGTTGTC